>CM042241.1:64465786-64643286 GCA_023566225.1 Romanogobio albipinnatus | reverse complement strand
TTTCTAGTTTTATTAAGGCTTTGCACATATGTTTGCCTCAATTTATAACAGTGGCTTTCCCAATTTGAAGGCTACAAACATTTTTCATTCCCTGAGCCGCAAAGGACACAACGAGTGGATCCTTTCGCAGCCTAGCCCATCCCCTCTTCAACGGAAGTGGTCACAGTTGGTAGGCGATAATAACAATCCTCTGTAGGCTAGACCGCCCCATTTCATTGACGTCAAAGCCTCTGAATTGTGACACAGCTACAGACTCTGACTTTTTAGCTTCAGACTGTGATTCCATCCAGTTGGAGATTAAACATGTTTTTTTAACACTTTTTTTATTTGTCACGCGTCTCCTAGGCACGTTTCTGCATTCTGAGCTTGTGTTCGGAACAACTTTAAAGTCTGGCAGTGTGTGATCCTTAGTCATTTACAGCTGCTATTAAGATGTGTTTTGGTTGATCAGATCACAAGTGGGTGACGCTAAATACAGGTGTAAACTGGGTCTGAAACGCTTTGAGCTTGTCCACTTTCGACAACTTCCAGAGGTAGTTAAAGGGGTGATGAATTGAGAAATCAACTTGTGTGTGTGTGTGTGTGTGTGTGTACGGTTCGCAGTTATATTCACTGATCGGGCGGGCCAAGTAATACAAAAATAACATTCCAATCAATCGCGTGTGGATGAGAGATGAATCATTGTATTTGTTTGATAAAAATATTTTTCGAGCCCTGTGAGCGTTTCTCCAGACGCTTTCAAAACAATCCCCACATTTACTGAGGGGAGCTGAAGCTCATTAAATATGCAAATCTTATCCAATCCTAGCCGTGGGCGTTTCCTTCCAAGTCTTCAGTGCGGCACGCCCATCAAAACCCAGTGTTTCTTCAGAGAGTCTCAAACCCAAGGCAGAAAATAGCCTATTACTTATTCATTACGATGTTTCTGAATGTAAAAAACACACAAACGGCATAAGTTGACCTCAGACAACAGTATAAAAAAATTTAAAAAGCCAGTTCAAAAACACATTCGACCGGAATTGCTTTCACAGTGCAGACGCTCATGTGGTCAAATGTGTTCAAACAGACACAAAAGACTCCACCTACTGACCTAATGAGTAAACATTATGGGATGCGTGTTAGCCAGACTTTTTTTTTTATTTAAACTTTGTCGGCTGGAGACCCAAGTTTGGTTTGAAGATGAAAAGCGCACCAAGCTCAATGTTCTCTCACCATTCCTGATTTCTAACACACACTCACAGAGTTCGGCTGGTCTTGTGTCTGTCAGAGCAGAAACTAAAGCTGATGCTTAATCGCGTGAGCTTATTTTGTCCATTAGATCTAAAGTTCTGTAAAAGCTCATGCATTTACCCGCCCATAGACCCTCCCCTTGAAGAAATCAGGACAGAAGTGTTTGAAAGAGGACAAAAGAGACGGATTAAAACACCAGGTGTGAACGGGAATGTGTCTCCCTCGTCTACTTGTGATCCGATCGACCAAAACACATCTTAATACCAGCTGTAAACAAGGCCTCAGTGTTAGCATTTTAGCCAAGTGTATGATGCCTAATGTTTAAAACTTCAGATTTGAAGTATATTTCAGCCTTTAGTTATTAGTGTAATTTATGTGTTCAAACCTCACTGAACTCTTCCTGACTTTGTTTCATGTAAATATTGATCTGATTTGAAGCTTTTTCTTTTTTTCTGATTGGATGAGCCATACTAATGAGCCAAGTTGCTTGGCAACCATCAACAGCCTGTAATTTGGCTAATTACGGTAACTGAATTACTTGGTGGAAGAACTGCTGAGTCTTATTAGTATTAGTGAATTAATTGAACTATTTATGTAACTTGCTTCATGTTGCTGTTGTAGAAACAAAATAAGCCACCCGAGGTCTCATTAAAGGGAGCTTCAAGAATAGCCATTACTTGTGGCTTATCTTATAGTTTTATAAGCTTTATGATTATAGTTATAGCCAAACATATCTTCAAAAGGCTGATTATGAGTAGGTTGTGTCTTGGCAAACAGCAGTTTCAAAGCAGCTTCCCCAAACGCTGGCATCTTCCAACACAAACAATGCTGGCATTCACACACCTGACCACTGAGACAGACGTTTGTGTACATGAGCACAGAACTGACCACAGACATTGTTGTCTTGTCGTATTCCTCTCAGAGTCCCAGCAGCCCTGGAGGGATGATGAACGGCTCGCCGCTCTACAGAGCTCGTGCCCGTCTGGCGTCGCCCGTGTTCCTGTCTCTGCATTCCTCCTGTGAACCCAAGACTGAGCCGGAGACTGAAGCCTTCACCGAACTCACTGTCGAATCCAGCGTCACGCCCGAGACTGAACACGACTGTGACCTCAGCACTGACCTCAGCGCATCACAGACCAGCACGAAGGTATTGGTTAGTGGTTGAACGATTTTTTAAAGTCGACTAACAAATAAGCCTGAACCTCAAAATCATAAGCTTTTGTCTTTGGGTCGTTATTTCTCTCAGAGATTTCATCTCGTTGTGAATCACATAGAGATAAAGTAGAATAGTATATGAATGCATTAGTGTGAATGAATTCTACCCGGCAGGGTCGCTCTACTAATAGTGAAGCTGTGGGTTTTAGTTACTTATATTATATTTAATAATTTAATTATATGCAAAAAAGTTTCAGTTTCTAAGCTATTTTACTGATAAATGTCAGAACAGTGTTGACAATACAGGGAGTGCAGAATTATTAGGCAAGTTGTATTTTTGAGGATTAATTTTACAACATTAATAATTAAACAACAACCATGTTGTCAATGAACACAAAAAACTCATTAATATCAAAGCTGAATATTTTTGGAAGTGTTTTTTAGTTTTAGCTATTTTAGGGGGATATCTGTGTGTGCAGGTGACTATTACTGTGCATAATTATTAGGCAACTTAACAAAAAACAAATTTATACCCATTTCAATTATTTATTTTTACCAGTGAAACCAATATAACATCTCAACATTCACAAATATACATTTCTGACATTCAAAAACCAAACAAAAACAAATCAGTGACCAATATAGCCACCTTTCTTTGCAAGGACACTCAAAAGCCTGCCATCCATGGATTCTGTCAGTGTTTTGATCTGTTCACCATCAACATTGCGTGCAGCAGCAACCACAGCCTCCCAGACACTGTTCAGAGAGGTGTACTGTTTTCCCTCCTTGTAAATCGCACATTTGATGATGGACCACAGGTTCTCAATGGGGTTCAGATCAGGTGAACAAGGAGGCCATATCATTAGATTTTCTTCTTTTATACCCTTTCTTGCCAGCCACGCTGTGGAGTACTTGGACGCGTGTGATGGAGCATTGTCCTGCATGAAAATCATGTTTTTCTTGAAGGATGCAGACTTCTTCCTGTACCACTGCTTGAAGAAGGTGTCTTCCAGAAACTGGCAGTAGGACTGGGAGTTGAGCTTGACTCCATCCTCAACCCGAAAAGGCCCCACAAGCTCATCTTTGATGATACCAGCCCAAACCAGTACTCCACCTCCACCTTGCTGGCGTCTGAGTCGGACTGGAGCTCTCTGCCCTTTACCAATCCAGCCACGGGCCCATCCATCTGGCCCATCAAGACTCACTCTCATTTCATCAGTCCATAAAACCTTAGAAAAATCAGTCTTGAGATATTTCTTGGCCCAGTCTTGACGTTTCAGCTTGTGTGTCTTGTTCAGTGGTGGTCGACTTTCTGCCTTTCTTACCTTGGCCATGTCTCTGAGTATTGCACACCTTGTGCTTTTGGGCACTCCAGTGTTGTTGCAGCTCTGAAATATGGCCAAACTGGTGGCAAGTGGCATCTTGGCAGCTGCACGCTTGACTTTTCTCAGTTCACGGGCAGTTATTTTGCGCCTTGGTTTTTCCACACGCTTCTTGCGACCCTGTTGACTATTTTGAATGAAACACTTGATTGTTCGATGATCACGCTTCAGAAGCTTGGCTATTTTAAGACTGCTGCATCCCTCTGCAATATATCTCACTATTTTTGACTTTTCTGAGCCTGTCAAGTCCTTCTTTTGACCCATTTTGCCAAAGGAAAGGAAGTTGCCTAATAATTAAGCACACCTGATATAGGGTGTTGATGTCATTAGACCACACCCCTTCTCATTACAGAGATGCACATCACCTAATATGCTTAATTGGTAGTAGGCTTTCCAGCCTATACAGCTTGGAGTAAGACAACATGCATAATGAGGATGATGTGGTCAAAATACTCATTTGCCTAATAATTCTGCACTCCCTGTAGATTTCTGCATTACTGAATGTTTCTGTGTGCATGTGATGTGTGAGCTACTGTCTGTGTGTGTGTGTGTTTGTGTGTGTGTGTGTGTGTGTGTGTGTGTGTGTGTGTGTGTGTGTGTGTGTGTGTGTGTGTGTGTGTGTGTGTGTGTGTGTGTGTGTGTGTGTGTGTGTGTGTGTGTGTGTGTGTGTGTGTAAAACATGCATTCACACGATCAGTTCTGAGCATCCAGATGGTATAATCAAACACATCTTATGGAGCGCTCTGGGAGTGTGCATTTATTTGCCATTTAAACTGATGGATACAGAGCGTAAAAGTGGACTTCAAAGGTTTCTCATCCTGTTGCGCCCTCTATAGGCCATGATCAGCAACTAGTCGACGTTAAATCGTCATGGCAGAGCATTACAGTCGACTGTGCAACCCCTAGTATTGGTAGACATTTGTATGTAAATTCTAGGTAGTTACACAGACGTGGATATGTACATTATAAATGTTATGCTTTCACGTATCTGTGAGGTTAAGGACAGTATGTGAATGTACATGCTAATGCGATCATGTTGTAATTTAACATGGGAAGAGGTCAGCCAATCATAACAGAGGTCTGGTTTGAAGGTACAGTACTAAGCTACCGTTCAAAAGTTTGGAGATTTTTTTGTTTTTGAAAGAAAAACTCACCAACACTAGCCTGACAAGCCAGACCCACATCAAGATGTTGGGTCTGGAAACTCACCATTGACAGGGCTCAATCTGCGGGGCGGGACAAACGGTTGTCTTTCAAATTCCCTCTGCACGCAATTGGATAGCGCTACAACCAACCAAAGAGCAGCGTAAAGTGGAGCTAGTTGATAGATTAAACTTTCGCCGTATCCGGTCGGCAAAACTCCGAACACATCTTCCTTTCTTAAGAATGACTTCAGTGCCGTTCTTTGTTCTTTTCTCAAAGAAGAGCTTAACTCCAAGTCTTCCAGAGTCGAGCGAGGCCAACACCGATTGGAAAGACTGCCGTTCGCCAGCTTCTTTGTTTACGAGTAGCACGCGGAACCTATTTTGAAATATTATTACAATTTTAAATAGCTGTTTTCTATGTGAATATATGTTAAAATGTAATTTATTCCTGTGATCAAAGCTGTATTTTTATTATTTTTTAAATCTTATTGACCCCAAACTTTTGAACGGTAGTGTATATGGTCGGACTCTGTACACTATATTTATGGAAGCCTTAAAGGTACAGTAGCAAAATCAGACTGTTTATAAAACAGACGAGCTACTGGAGCTCAAATTGCTCAAGAAGTTAATGCTGGTTCTGATAGAAAGGTGTCAGAATACACAGAGTATCACAGTTTGTTGTGTATGGGGTGGCATAGCCACAGACCAGTCAGGGTGCCCATGCTGACCCGCCGAAAGCACCAACAGTGGCACATGAGCATCAGAACTGGACCACGGAGCAATGGAAGAAGGTGGCCTGGTCTGATGAATCACGTTTTCTTTTACATCTCGTGGATGGCCGGGTGTGTGTACGTCACTTACCTGGGGAACACATGGCACAGGATGCACTATGGGAAGAAGGCAAGCCGGCGGAGGCAGTGATGCTTTGGGCAATGTTCTGCTGGGAAACCTTGGGTCCTGCCATCCATGTGGATGTTACTTTGACACGTACCACCGACCTAAGCATTGTTGCAGACCATGTACACCCTTTCATGGAAACGGTATTCCCTGGTGGCTGTGGCTCTTTCAGCAGATAAAGCGCTGCCACAGAGCAAAAATGGTTCAGGAATGTTTTGAGGAGCACAACAATGAGTTTGAGGCGTTGACTTGGCCTCCAAATTCCCCAGATCTCAATCCAATCGAGCATCTGTGGGATATGCTGAACAAACAAGTCCGATCCATGGAGGCCCCACCTCACAACTTACAGGACTTAAAGGATCTGCTGCTAACATCTTGGTGCCAGATACCACAGCACACCTTCAGGGGTCTAGTGGCGTCCATGCCTCGACGGGTCAGGGTTGTTTTGGCAGCTAAAGGGGACCAACACAATATTAGGACATAGGTCATAATGTTATGCCTGATCAGTGTATGTGCTTCATAATATGAAGTTAAGTTAGAAATTGGTACATTTTGCGGGTGCAGGTGGCCCTTGGGGGGAAAAAAATGCTATAAAACAGATCTGACCCCTTTAAGTCTCTCTTTCATTTGTTGTCCTCCTCGCCTCTCTCTCTCTCTCTCTCTCTCTCTCTCTCTGTGTGTGACCTTAATTCTCATTTACCTGCTTTGTGTTCACACTCTCTAGTCCAGGGTGTCTGATTTCTGGGTATTTTCCCAGAATTCAGTGAAAGTGTTGTTTTGTGTGTGTGTGTGTGTGTAAGATTAGATTAAGCAGTGTCTCACCTTCGCGAGGTAAAGCACGTGTGTGTGTGTGTGTGTGTGTGTGTGTGTAAGGCGAGGTTCTTCAGTCACTCTACCCCATGGGACACAAACAGACACCACCCTTGTATTGTCTTCGAACAGGAAGTGACATGGTGTCTCACAGAATGTCCCTTATTCCTGCTGGGCGTCTTTCACTTCTTGAAGGAAATGAGCCAATGGTCACGCACACATGCTCGCACGTCCTTGGGAACGGTCCAGGGTCCTGCATATATCAAATGATACACAGCATATGATATCAGACAGCACAAACAGTCAAATACGCAGATGTGAATGCCTGAGGAAGGTACTGCAAGTACTCAAGGGAGCTATAGTTTTCATCCAATGATTGTGTCACTAAAGCAGATGTGTTATTATTAGGCAGTTGTTGACCTGAATGTGAAAATTGGCTGCAGACAACGAAAACTTTTACATTCCTGTGGCCCTTGTGGTGAAATCATAATCACATTTCGGCATATTACGATTTTTACGTTGACTATTAGAAAGGAGTTTATGCATTTTAATTAAAGCCATTATTTTAGTGAGATAAATAAGCCTAAATGATTGCACAAAAATGTTATAATGTGATTGAAGACCATTAAATATTTTTGAATAAATGACTCGCTGTATGGCACTGAAGGAAAATGAATTAAACTAATGATAAAAACTGTTTGACAGAAGAAGGTTATGTTCACACACCAACAGAATACGGTTGTCAGTCCTCTAGACTTTGTTCACACTGTCAGTTTTTGGGATTGACAACCGCATTTACCACAGGTGTGACTCACGAATCGAATGCCGAAATGTCCCATTCAAACAGCAACTTACTAGCCTAGAAATCTGGACGCACCCTAGATAAAAGCATGCCAAGCATGTTTAGGGGCTTGAAAATGTAACATTGATCTCCCTACAATAACAGACCGGTCTGTAAAACTCTTGGACGTATTTTAAAGAGTCTATGGCTCAAACTTTACATACTTCACATACTTTTGAAAACCCAGCGTTTAGTTGATCCTGGTAAGCGCTCATTGTCACAGTTGTAAACACGGCGGCGTTCTTTTTCCATGAGGGAGTTTGGTATCACAGCATTTGTTTTTAGGCGGACCATCAAAGAAAACGACACACGTATCTCCCGGGCATCCTGTAGAATTCAACCAATCATATGCCAGATTAAACCTGTAGCAAATACTTTCACTGTATTCCTCTGATTTATGTATTAAATGTGCTCTATGTAACTTTTCCGTCTGCTAGAGGTCGCCTGTTCAAGACAAAGGCGTAGTTTGATGACGCCACGTTTGAGCACAGAATCTTGGGACATGTGGTCTTCACCTCACAGCCGGTGGGATAGGACTTGGGCAGAAATCATGTTCATGTGATTATTAACTTTACTTTAGTCTGAAGCAGAGCAGGACCGAGTGTTGTGGAGCTGAGGAACCGCTGGAGCATTTTTTTAATAAGATGAACGCAACACACGCCTCGCGAGCAGCGGGACTTTTATTATGACACAGTCGCCGGCGGTCATGAGTATGAGGTAGCGCAGCTCTGTTTATCATATCAGACACATCTGAGTGTGTTGATGATGTTATGACGTTACTCTGTGCGTTCTCTCGGCGGCTGCTGTGACACTTGTTCACACTGCAGTGAGAGTAAAGCGTTTCTTCAAAATAAAACGGGAAACCGAGGGGAACGCAGATAGGATGTCATCGACAGGCGACTCCCTCACACGTCCCGGTTCCTCGGTTAAAAGAGCAAATTCTCACGATTTACAAATAGTTGGAAACATTTGGGATATTGTAAGTACTCAACTGAACAAAATACTGGCCTAGTGGTTGTTGGATATTTTACTGACAAATGTTACATAGTGCACTTTTAATCGTGTTTCATTAGCTAATTATTGGGCTAAAACTGTCCATTTTCCAGTTTTGTTGGCCTAACGGAGTATTATGCTTTAATATCTGCTCTGTTGTTTTCTCTCTCCAGGAAGAGGTGTCATCGGAGGTGGACGTGGCAATGAAGGACCTGCGTCCGCGCCTGTGTCACATGACCCTAGGCAAGGAGGGCTTTGGCTTCAACCTGCACTGCAAAAAGTCCCACGCGGGTCAGTACATCCGCTCGGTGGACCCCGACTCTCCAGCGGAGCACGCGGGACTGAGGCCAAGAGACCGGCTCATCGAGGTGATCGGACGGGATTACACGAGCCTTGATTAGCCTAGATTAGCAGCACTGGATTAGATTAGATTAAACCGCTTCTGGAGGGATTACGCAACTGAAGAGAAACGTCTGGATGTTTGTTCACTTTGTGAAGGGAGGATCCCGTTTTAGAGCAGGGAGTTAGTGCGTGCGTGTGTGTGTGTGTGTCTGTCTGTGAGACATCGTGATCGTCAGGGAGAGCAAATCCATCCTAATGGATTTAATTTGCAGCCGTTTTCTGTAATTATCACAGGCAGATCAGTAATCATGACTGACGAATCCAGTCAACTGTGTTTGTCTCTGAATACATTTGAGTTTAATTAGCAAAACATTTATTTATAGGTTTTACTTTTTTTTTTTTTGAAGAAAATCATATCACAAATGGTGTGGGACATCTAAAGGTGCACTATGTAAAAATGTTTCAGTAAAATATCCAAAACCACTAGGCCAGTGTTATATATTTTGTTCAGTTGAGTACTTACAATATCCCAAATGTTTCCAACTATTTGTAAATCGTGAGAAAATTGCTCTTTTAACCGAGGAACCGGGACGTGTGAGGGAGTCTGTCGATTGCGTCATATCTGCGTTCCCCTCGTTTTCCGGTTTTATTTTGAAGAAACGCTTTACTCTCACTACAGTGTGAACAAGTGTCACAGCAGCCGCAGAGAGAACGCACAGAGTAACGTCATAACATCATTATCAACTAGGGATGAAACGATTAACAGTTTCACGATAAACCACGATAAAATTTAGTGACGGTTAGTAATATCGTTTAAAATTTAATTATCATTAAAACCGCGTGTGATTATCACGATTTTGAAAACTCGCAGTAAATCTTGGCCAGTCAGCGTCAGTCTGGTGCAGCAGCGCTGTTTTTGAATGAGAAGAAATGGCAGAAGGCAGTGACAGCACTCGGGGGATTGTTCAGCCTTCTAAAAGGACCAAATCTGAGGCGTGGTAATATTTTGGCTTTGACAAAAGTCCTGAGGGAAACTTAATCGAAGATGGTCACCCGTTCTTCAGAACATGCCAGAAGAAAGTCGCTGTAATAGGGGGAAACACTTCAAAACTACGAACGCAAGGCAAGTGGACTTTGACCTCAATACCAAAACTACGTCTGGAAAATAATGTGAAGCGAACGAACAAATTCAGACAAGACTAGGGTGACATTTAAGGGATAATCAGGGCTTGACATTAACAACCGCCATTTGCGGGTGTAACGTTATTTCGGATGCACACTAGCCACTTTGGGGGTTTAACTTATTATAGTCTTCTCAAAAGCCATCTGTTATAATCGCGTTGCCTATTATAACCACTCACATGTGTTTCTATTGAGTTTATGAATGCAATGTCTCAGAGTTTTGTTCAGAGCGCGCTCTCACTCACTGAAATCTGCACTCAAAACAGAGATAAACGTGCGATGTATGCAGGAGATTAATTCATCATACAGTGGTTGACTGTTTTTGTTCTATTTCAGCAGCGAAAATTGTTTTTAAAAAAACACAGCAGAACCACAGAGCATCTGATATGACCGGCATAACGCTGACGAATTTAGGAACCGTCTCTAAAGTTACATACAACATTGGTAACGTTATACACGTTTAAAACTTCAATAGCATTTGAAGAGAATGACAGTCATAAAACTGACTGTTAATTGTTCATCTAGGTGTCAGGTATGATGCACACATTTTGATATTTAATAAAATAAACTGTCAAATCATATGGAAATATGGATATGCATTATTTCACTCGGATACTGTTTGGGCTCTTACACAAAATTTGCTCGATTTAAATGCATCATAGCTGAACACTGATGAGAATATTGCTTGAGAATATATTTACAGAGATAATATTAGAGATTATATTTACACCAAATGATTATTATTTATGCGTTATGCCTTGCTATTGATGACGGCCATTATAAGGAAGGAAATCCCACAGAATAGAATCTAGCTTAAAAAAGTGCACAGAGCTGCTTGATTTATTTGTTGTTTGTTGATTTTCAAATATAAAACTTAAGTGTGTGCATCTGTTCTTTTTGAACACTTTCATCTCATTTGAAGAATGATGAATTGTGATAATATTGATAACCGTGATAATTTGGGTCACTATAATCGTGATGTGAAATTTCCATACCGTTTCATCCCTATTATCAACACACTCAGATGTGTCTAATATGATCATCAGAGCTGCGCTACCTCATGACCGCCGGCGACTGTGTCATAATAAAAGTCCCGCCGGCGACTATGTCATAATAAAATCCCGCTGCTCGCGAGGCGTGTGTTGCGTTCATCTTATTAGCAATCGCTCCAGCGGTTCCTCACCTCCACAACACACGGTCCTGCTCTGCTTCAGACTACAGTAACATTAATAATCACATGAACATGATTTCTGCCCGAGTCATATCCCGATTCTTTCCCACCGGCTGTGAGGTGAAGACCACATGTCCCAAGATTCTGCGCTCAAACTTGGAGTCATCAAACACCAAGTCGGACGGAAAAGTTACACAGTGCAGCTTTAAAACATTAAATTAGGCTACATTCAACATGAATGGATCTCATAAATGTAAAAAATGCCGTTCAAAGCAACAATAGGAGAAAAAAGCATCCCACAGGATGCAACATGGATTTCAGACGTGCCACTCTCTGAATAAGATTCCTCAGAACGCCCTGCATGGTTTTTTTTTCTTCCTTTATTAGAAAGTCATTGACAAAGCACGTATTATCTCACGTAAAAAACCCTTCCTCCCGTATGAACGGCAGGAAACCCTACAGACTTTCACATGCATTGCATCAACATTATGTGTTTCACCCGCCGCAGGAACCTACACACCCCAAACTCTATTATCAGACAGAGACGGCTGGAGAAACACTGAACTAATGTCAGATGAGAGTTTGAGAGTTATGTAAGGCTTCTTCAAAGAGAGGAAGAGGAAGCTGCACAGAAAGTGGAAGTGACATGGCCTCACTCTCCACCTGCTGGACAAATGCTGACCTACAATTGAGACAAATTATATATTATACATCAAATATATTTAATATTATATTGAATTAAATTATGTAATATAAACAAATTATTACATTTAATTATATTTAATATAGAGCTGGGGGAAAATGTATATAATTCATAAATATATACATGCATGTGTATTTATATATATATATATATATATATATATATATATATATATATATATATATATATATATATATATATATATATATATAAATACACATGCATGTATATATTTATGAATTATTTGCATGTATATACTGTATATATAATTAAACTTATATAAATATATATATTTTATATAAAAATATATCATATTTTTCTTAAATATATATATACATGCATGTGTGTGTGTATATATAATTATACACAGTACACACACATATATTATATAAACACAAACTTTTATTTTGGATGCGGTTAATCACGATTCATTTTTCCCTAGCACTAATTTAATATCAATATATATTTAATATATTAGAATATAAAAAATATTTGTGTATAATACTACTATAACACATACTATATATATATACAGTGAGGAAAATAAGTATTTGAACACCCTGCTATTTTGCAAGTTCTCACACTTAGAAATCATGGAGGGGTCTGAAATTGTCATCGTAGGTGCATGTCCACTGTGAGAGACATAATCTAAAAAAAAAATCCAGAAATCACAATGTATGATTTTTTAACTATTTATTTGTATGATACAGCTGCAAATAAGTATTTGAACACCTGAGAAAATCTATGTTAATATTTGGTACAGTAGCCTTTGTTTGCAATTACAGAGGTCAAACGTTTCCTGTAGTTTTTCACCAGGTTTGCACACACTGCAGGAGGGATTTTGGCCCACTCCTCCACACAGATCTTCTCTAGATCAGTCAGGTTTCTGGCCTGTCGCTGAGAAACACAGAGTCTGAGCTCCCTCCAAAGATTCTCTATTGGGTTTAGGTCTGGAGACTGGCTAGGCCACGCCAGAACCTTGATATGCTTCTTACAGAGCCACTCCTTGGTTATCCTGGCTGTGTGCTTCGGGTCATTGTCATGTTGGAAGACCCAGCCTCGACCCATCTTCAATGCTCTAACTGAGGGAAGGAGGTTGTTCCCCAAAATCTCGCAATACAAGGCCCCGGTCATCCTCTCCTTAATACAGTGCAGTCGCCCTGTCCCATGTGCAGAAAAACACACCCAAAGCATGATGCTACCACCCCCATGCTTCACAGTAGGGATGGTGTTGGGATGGTACTCATCATTCATGGAATTATGACCAAAAAGTTCTATTTTGGTCTCATCTGACCACATGACTTTCTCCAATGACTCCTCTGGATCATCCAAATGGTCATTGACAAATTTAAGACAGGCCTTGACATGTGCTGGTTTAAGCAGGGGAACCTTCCGTGCCATGCATGATTTCAAACCATGACGTCTTAGTGTATTACCAACAGTAACCTTGGAAACGGTGGTCCCAGCTCTTTTCAGGTCATTGACCAGCTCCTCCCGTGTAGTTCTGGGCTGATATCTCACCTTTCTTAGGATCATTTACCCCTTTTCCACCAAGGCAGTGCTAGAGCTAGTTCAGAGCCAGAGCTAGTCCCAGTTCATAGTTGGTTCAACTGAAGAGCCTTCTAAGAACCGTTTGCTTTTCCACATGCTGAGAGCCACAACAGAGCCAGGTCTTGCGTCACTGTATACGTCTCATCTTTCTCAGCAACACTAGCGAGGCAGCGGCAGTGTTGCCAAGTCCGCGGTTTTCCCGTGGAATTGGGCTACTTCACCGCTGTTGCCACGGGCTGTTTTTCATGTCCGCGGGATGAAGCGACCCCAATTATGTGATATTTAGCCCCGGGAATGTGAATTTTAGTAGGCAACCATGCCAAAAAAACACATATTTTACCCCCAAATGTTATTTTTACTGGGGAAGCCCCCCTGAAACGCGGTTGGGCTTGTTTTGAGTAGCAATTGGGTGGGTTTTGTTGTGAAAACCTGGCAATCCTGGGCAGCGGGAAACACAAACACACCAGGCTTGTTCGAGATGCATCGGTGCTGTGCAGACCGATCCACGTATGATATAAAGAAAACCGCATGAGTGAATCAAAAGCATAAGGAGTCGTGTGCTCTCGCTGGACTCGTTATCATACGGCAATCGGTCTCTGCACAGCACCGCTGCCAACAAGCCTTCCATCAACAATGCAAACGTTGCGTTACTATTGATTCACATGGCTTTACGATCCTACATCGGCATCAAAACACAACGAAAACACAGCGAATCCAACGCATTCATGCAGTTCGCCGTAATTTGTATAGACGGAGATTACAAACGAGCAGCAGCTGTTAGCTCCATTAGCTGCTATTTCAACAATGTTTACTAATGTTCACTCAAGTTTGTGTTGGTCTTGTTGACCCCGCCCCCAGCGCCTGACGTAATCGGTTCTTACTTCTAGCCCTGTTCTAGCCCAGCACTGTTTTGGTGCTACTTAAGAACCACTTTTCCTGGCTCGGAGCTGGGGCTTTGGGTGTGGAAACACAAAGAACCAATTTGAAACTAGGATCTGGCTCCGATCTAGCTCAGCACTGCCTTGGTGGAAAAGGGGTCATTGAGACCCCACGAGGTGAGATCTTGCATGGAGCCCCAGTCCGAGGGAGATTGACAGTCATGTTTAGCTTCTTCCATTTTCTAATGATTGCTCCAACAGTGGACCTTTTTTCACCAAGCTGCTTGGCAATTTCCCCGTAGCCCTTTCCAGCCTTGTGGAGGTGTACAATTTTGTCTCTAGTGTCTTTGGACAGCTCTTTGGTCTTGGCCATGTTAGTAGTTGGATTTTTACTGATTGTATGGGGTGGACAGGTGTCTTTATGCAGCTAACGTTGTTTTATGACCTCAAACAGGTGCATCTAATTTAGGATAATAAATGGAGTGGAGGTGGACATTTTAAAGGCAGACTAACAGCTCTTTGAGGGTCAGAATTCTAGCTGATAGACAGGGGTTCAAATACTTATTTGCAGCTGTATCATACAAATAAATAGTTTTAAAAAAGCATACATTGTGATTTCTGGATTTTTTTTTTTTTGATTATGTCTCTCACAGTGGACATGCACCTACGATGACAATTTCAGACCCCTCCATGATTTCCAAGTGGGAGAACTTGCAAAATAGCAGGGTGTTCAAATACTTATTTTCCTCACTGTGTATATATATATACTGTTCATCCGCACAGGTTCGGTCTGTCTTCCGTCTTGTTTTAAAGTCAAATGATATATACATAATTTAATTTAATATTATATTAAATAGTTATGTTATAAAAAAATTTATTATATTTAGTGTATTATAATAAAATATATTATGAATAAATATAATCAATAATATAATGAATAATATAGTCAAGTTTAATATTATAATTTATTATATTACTATGTAAAATACATTATATTTTGTGATAAAATTATATATATATATATATATATATATATATATATATATATATATATATATATATATATATATATATATATATATAGTACATATGTATATACATATATAAGTATAATAATATTATAATAAATTATATTAATATGTAAAGTAATATATTTGTGATATATTTTATTATACTTTATGATTTTTGGATAGTATATAATAGATTATAAATAAAATTATAAATAAATCATATAGTTCAGTATAATAAGTGTAATGTTGAGTGTCAGTCTCTCTTCTGTCTTGTTTTAAAATATTGAGACAAATGATGTATTATACATAATGTAATATAAATATAATATTATATATAGTATATTATAATATAATAAATGATAGTTATTATATATATTATATATTTTATTATATTAAATTATAGAAAAATACTAAAATAAATAATATAGTTGAGTGGAAGTATGCGTGTGTGTATATGATACTGCTCTGTCTAGAAACGCACAGGTTGATGTGTAGCTCGAGCTGATGCATTGGGACCTCATCTCATCTGTGTGTCTCATATCTCCAGGTGAACGACACGAGTATTGCGTGTCTGCGTCACGCTGAGGTGGTGGCGTTGATCAAGGCGGGCGGCAGAGAGACGCGTCTGCTGGTGGTCGATCCCGAGACAGATGAGCTCTTCAATCGACTGGGCATCGTGCCCACATCGACTCATCTGAAAGGTACAGAATGTGCTTTAGCGTGTGTATTGCACATCAACATGCTCATGTATCTGTCAGGGGAGTCCACAGAAGAAGACTACACAGGAAAGATGATATTTAAACGCTTTGTATTTATGTAACCTCGCCTGACTGTACTGTTCATTACTAGGAAAGCTTATGCAAAACATGCCGACGCTCTATGCAAACAATACTAATGTTCAGGGCAAACACTGATGCTTGTCCGATGTGTATACACATCATATGTATACAATAAATGATGACTGTAGTTATTTTTCTGAATGATTTCTTTCAAACAGAGGACTGTGTGGACGGGCCGATCACAGAAGGTCCCGAGACGACGACGTATCTGAGCACAGACAGCCCTGTCTCTGCTTCACCGGTCCCAGAAGCCCCCAGGGTCTCTCCACCAATCATCAACATCACACTGACAGATCCACCAATCACAAAAGGCTCTCCCAGACACCAGAGTCACAGAAGCTCCTCCTCTCGGTCCACTTTATCAGAGACGAGCGCTGAACTCAGCAGCTTTGACTCCAGCAACAGGGTGTGTGCCAGGTTATTTACTGTAAATTTTATGGGGATTTACTCATTTTTTACAGTGTACAAAAACAAACTTCAAATATTGTAGTAGTATTATTATTATTATTATAGTAATTATTATAGTTGTTGTTGATATTAATAATAGTTTATTGATATATTATTAATTCATTTAATAATTATTATTTATTGTTGTTGTCTTTGTTGGTAGTAATAATAATAATTTAATAATTTGACATAATATGATGATTATTGTTGTTATTTGTTTTATTTATATAATTAATATCATCCTCATATTAATAATAATGTATTAATATTGTATATTATTAATTAATTTAATAGTAAAAATAATATTGTTTTTGGTAACACTAATAGTAATTTAACAATTATAGTTATGTGTGGTTGTTGTTATTAATTATAATAATAATAGTAAAAAATAATTTAACAAATATATTTATTAATCAAATTATTATTATTGATGTTGGTAACAAAAATAATAAACATGTTATAATGATATACTATTGTTATTCATTTAAATAATAAGAACCGTATGAAATATTATTAATTTATATATTATGTGTATAGTTGTTGTTGTTGTTGGTATATAATAATAATAATAATTGATTGATATATTATTATTGGTAATAATAATTTGATAATTCTACATTATTATAATAATTATTATTAAGGATACTTAATATTAATGATGGTAGAAAATTGTCTTGGATAAAGGAATTTCTGTTAGAATAATAGTAATAAAAATCAATATGGTATATTATTAATGTAATAATAAAATGTATTATTAATTTATTAAAATAAGAATTATTATTATTAAATTAATATGGTATATTATTAAGTTAATAATTAAATGTATTATTATTATTATTAATGAATTACTTGATTAAAATAAGAATTATTATTATTATTATTATTATTATTATTATTATTATGTGCTTTACTGTAACTCACAGTACCAAATAGCGAAAAAATCAAATACAAAATGCAAAAGAATCTATACCTGAATGCAGTGGATAAAAGCATCAAAATGTGAAATGTAACATAATGTGCAAAGTATGTACAGAAGGAAACATTTACTGTAAGGCTGCTTATGTGAGCTCATTTAATAAGTGCACTATTGATAGCAAAGTTGTTAAGTAAACTGTATACTATATTTTACTTCAAACAAATATGCATGTGAAATATATAACTATCTTTTATCTTTTCATAGCTCACAGATTCTGACCATCACTCCAGCGATGATGCCCGCAAACCAAGCCGGGATGTGAAGTCGGATCCGTTCTGGGAGAGCGGTCTGCAACTGAGTCTGACCGCGGCCGAGGCCAAGCAGAAAGCCCGGGCCAAACGGGCCAACAAGAGAGCGCCCCCTATGGACTGGAGCAAGAAACAGGAAATCTTCAGCAACTTCTGAGGAGCGCACACATCTGACAGTTCACCGCAGTTCTGCACACAGACCAGAGACATGCATCTTAGACCGGATTAGCTCCACCTCCTGATAGAGATTACTCATCTTTTATGAAAGGATCCGAAGTATGATTTGGACAGTAAAGCAACATGTTGACATCATGCTCTGTGTTTAATTCCTAGTAAGTGTTTAACGGTCAGCCAGTTTGCTATTCCAGACGCTCGCGTTCCCTTCTGACTGACCTCAGACAGCAGTTTCCACAAAAAGAGGAAGGAAACGAAAAACTCATTTCAAGGCAGAAACAGTAAGAAGGAAAGACAGACTGAAGGCGACGTGAAAAGAAAGTGTCATTGTGATAGTGAAAGTGAAGATGGTAAGCCGAAGTCTAACTTGAGACTGAACGTCGAGCCAAAGGTGGCAAACCCCTGAAGAAGAGATCAGAGAATGTGTACAGTAAGTTGTGTTTGGGAAGGATGATAAGAAGAAACAACAACAGTATAAACGAGAGAAGGTTCAGTCAGAGATCTTCACTATGGAGATCTGAATTGAGTTCATCGATTTGCTAGCGCACTCCTAAAACCTCACTGTTAGCAGACACGGCTACACTTCAAATATTTTCTCTTCCAGGAAACAGATCAAAATATCACAGATTTTCAGATGCTCTCTAGAATAAGCGTAATGGCTATTTTTATTTTCTGACATGAATATTTTTCATTTATTTATTTGTTTTCTTGTCTTTGTCTCTGAAATGCTGGTTTAACATTTCTACATGATATCAATGGTTTATTATATCACTCAGACATGGGCGTCGGAACCATTGTTTGTGGGTGGGACAAGACCCACCCACTTTTTACGGTCAATGATGTTGGACCCACTCACTTTTATCGTCTCTAACATTCAGCACGTCTGTTTACCTACCCCTAATCGATAAACACTTATTATTAAACACGTTAGATGCTTTATTTCCACTTTTATAATATTTTTGTCATTTTTATTGAAAAAAATGCCTTTCCGATCTGATATGTGATGGGAAAAGAGAGAAGATTGAGTACGGCGAAAGCCGGACTTGAACCGAGGTCGATTTGTGTCAAAACTATATGCCGTGCATCTTACCCCTACACTACTGCTGCTTTTAATGATATGGCGATTCCCATAATTTTGTCTTTCTGAACTATTCGCTTAGCAAGCAAAGTGGTATATTTGTACTTATTGGTATCTACTCCAGTAAAAAAAATTCTGAGGACCCACCCACATTTTTTTGCTTCAGACGCCCATGCACTCAGAGTATTTACAGACATTACCAACTCATTATAGATCAATATTAACTGTTTGAATGGTAAACTTCAACTGTTTTGACCTCCATTTACACAAATTAGCCTACATGGAAATCAAAAGTGGAGCTTTAACAGTGCATTAACACAGAGTATACAGAAATCTAGCAATATGTATTAATAATAATAACAACGTATAATTATATATTCTGAAAACGGAAAGTAATACAACAATATAAATAATAACTGAAAAATCCATCTGAGGTGTGTATTATGTGATTTTAAGTAAATTTTGCGTTTCTCGTCACCCTCATCTCATGTATGTGCATTTTGAACCTTACTGAGCTCGCCGTCACACACTTATAAACACAAATAAACGAGTATTTTAGACAGAAAGTGTCGTCTGATTGTGGGATGGTGCAACTTTACGGTCTCTCTGTCGCAGTTCTGTCGGCCGCTGGAGACACAGAGGGGAAGCAATGAAACCATGTCCATCTGATCCCTTCTACAACTCCTCTAAGCGTTTAGGATGTATTTTTATATATATGTTATGTACCGTATGCATAGGCTACAGGTGCACGTTTCTCAGTAATGAGCTCAGTGTGTTTTAGATAAACAAAAGCGGTTTCCTCTGCTAATCTCGGTGAGTGTGTATCTCGTTTGATGTAGGCTACCCTTCTTTCCCGTCGTCTTATCGCACCTCTTATGATCTCTTCATCTTTCTGTTCTCTTCACTTTCATTTTTAAAGGAGTTTTACTGGATTACACCGACTGTGAATTCTTCAGGGAAACTTCCCGCTTCAGAAAACTCCCCTCACACCTGTTGTAAGCCAGAAATATATTATATATATAAGTCTAATATAAAAAGTAGGTCTAACCTAATCAGAATTTAATTAATAATAATTTATTTAAGTTTCCAACAATACAATAAATCCAAACAGATACATAAATCCCGTCAGATTAGCGAGCGAATCGTTATTTTGAGCTGATTCGCGAGCTAAACTGCGATTTCACTCGACCAGACTGTGAAGTTAGATCAATATTGTGAATTTGAATTATTCATATTATTTATATTTACTTGATTAATACTAATAATTTTGGATATAATACGTTGGAATATTAACACATTTGAGTGACGATTCACTCTGATTCCGGTTTGTTGAACCGATTCTTTTAATCAAACCGATTCGTTTAAAATATAGGATCCCCTTATTTATTCTTTAAATCTTTCTGCGCTACCCATTACATAAATTCCTCAAACTAAAATTTTAAATATATTGTTATTTTGTTTTTAACCCTCTGATGCTGCTCGTGTGGTGGTAAAAATTAAATAGTTCTTATTTCAATTAAATGAACAGGCCTATATTTTACTTCAATAATGTTTTTTATTTAATTTAATATTTTAGGGTTACTAAATTATATTTATGGAATAGTTATGATCCAAATTATTACCTGTTAATCACTTTTTGAGCATATAGACCTAGGCAACTTAAACTGTCGTAAATCTTGAATGCTTTGGAGCACAGATTTAAGTTTTGATCTCATTTTAAAGTAGACAATTGGCAGATTATTGCTGAAGCAAAAAATTGTAACTAAAAAAAGTGTGGACGTTTAAGTTTATTAATATGAAAAATGCATAAAAATATATATACAGGTCCTTCTCAAAAAATTAGCATATTGTGATAAAGTTCATTATTTTCCATAATGTAATGATAAAAATTAAACTTTCATATATTTTAGATTCATTGCACACCAACTGAAATATTTCAGGTATTTTATTGTTTTAATACTGATGATTTTGGCATACAGCTCATGAAAACCTCAAATCTCAAAAAATGTGCATATCATGAAAAGGTTCTCTAAACGAGCTATTAACCTAATCATCTGAATCAACTAATTACACCTGGGATTCCTGAGGCTTTTAAAAACTCCCAGCCTAGTTCATTACTCAAAACCGCAATCATGGGTAAGACTGCCGACCTGACTGCTGTCCAGAAGGCCATCATTGACACCCTCAAGCAAGAGGGTAAGACACAGAAAGAAATTTCTGAACGAATAGGCTGTTCCCAGAGTGCTGTATCAAGGCACCTCAGTGGGAAGTCTGTGGGAAGGAAAAAGTGTGGCAAAAAACGCTGCACAACGAGAAGAGGTACCGGACCCTGAGGAAGATTGTGGAGAAGGACCGAGACCTTGGGGGACCTGCGGAAGCAGTGGACTGAGTCTGGAGTAGAAACATCCAGATCCACCGTGCACAGGCGTGTGAAGGAAATGGGCTACAGGTGCCGCATTCCCCAGGTCAAGCCACTTTTGACCCAGAAACAGCGGCAGAAGCGCCGGACCTGGGCTACAGAGAAGCAGCACTGGACTGTTGCTCAGTGGTCCAAAGTACTTTTTTCCGGATGAAAGCAAATTTTGCATGTCATTCGGAAATCAAGGTGTCAGAGTCTGGAGGAAGACTGGGGAGAAGGAAATGCCAAAATGCCTGAAGTCCAGTGTCAAGTACCCACAGTCAGTGATGGTCTGGGGTGCCATGTCAGCTGCTGGTGTTGGTCCACTGTGTTTTATCAAGGGCAGGGTCAATGCAGCTAGCTATCAGGAGATTTTGGAGCACTTCATGCTTCCATCTGCTGAAAAGCTTTATGGAGATGAAGATTTCATTTTTCAGCAGGACCTGGCACCTGCTCACAGTGCCAAAACCACTGGTAAATGGTTTACTGACCATGGTATTACTGTGCTCAATTGGCCTGCCAACTCTCCTGACCTGAACCCCATAGAGAATCTGTGGGATATTGTGAAGAGAAAGTTGAGAGACGCAAGACCCAACACTCTGGATGAGCTTAAGGCCGCTATCGAAGCATCCTGGGCCTCCATAACACCTCAGCAGTGCCACAGGCTGATTGCCTCCATGCCACGCCGCATTGAAGCAGTCATTTCTGCAAAAGGATTCCCGACCAAGTGTTGAGTGCATAACTGAACATAATTATTTGAAGGTTGACTTTTTTTGTATTAAAAACACTTTTCTTTTATTGGTCGGATGAAATGTGCTAATTTTTTGAGATAGGAATTTTGGGTTTTCATGAGCTGTATGCCAAAATCATCAGTATTAAAACAATAAAAGACCTGAAATATTTCAGTTGGTTTGCAATGAACCTAAAATATATGAAAGTTAAATTTTTATCATTACATTATGGAAAATAATGAACTTTATCACAATATGCTAATTTTTTGAGAAGGACCTGTGTATATATATATATATATATATATATATATATATATATATATATATATATATTTTTTTTTTTTTTTTTTTCATTTTCAGAGCACAAAGACCACAGAAATGGTGATCATAAACCCTTGGTATGAGTCTATTAAACAAAAAATATGCATATTTCAAACACTTTGGGAGGAAAATCTGTGTAATGTTCATCTTGGCTCATTTGGTGTCCTAGATGCTCAGACATTAATTTATCAATTAAAGATATAAAGTCAATTTTCATTTTTAGGTTAACTATTTCTTTTTAAATAGTTTAACCAAGTGTTTTGTTTAGGATATTACACACACACACACACAGTCACACACCACTGTTTCTCATGGCTCTGGGGTTTCTCTTGCATGTGATCAGAGTTTCTTCCTCTTTACAGTTGGTTTAGTTCCAAGCCCTCAAGGGTTTCACTTTAATAACACCTACAGTCACCACACACACACACACACACTTCACAATCTCACCCACTCTTACACTCTTGCACACATGCAGGATTTCAGCTCGGGTCTCATCGCAAAATACACTACAGCAAAACAAACTCTCTGTGAAAGATCAGACCTTCTGAAAAGGCCACCAGGAGTCTGACATGTCTATTTCTTGCTTGAGTTCTATCCTCAATTTGATGTAAATGCAAGTTTGAACCTATTGATGAAACATGATTTCTGTCAGAGAAACGTGCACAAACGTGTAGTTCCTGGTACTATTTGAATATCTTCTGTTAGTCAATTCACCATCTGAGTGTATGTCTAATGCATGATGTTTGCTAAGTACAAACAGATGCGTTAAACCTTAACTTCCTGTCACTACTCATCTGTTTCCTGGATGTGGGTTAATAGTGATGGTGTGCAGTGAGACGGTTGCAGCTGTTAAACACCAGTGTTGGGCACGTTACTTTAAAAAAGTAATTAGTTATAGTTATAGTTACGTCTTAGGAACTGAGTTACATCATTATAAAAGTAACTAAGGCCCCACTTTATATTAGGTGGCCTTAACTACTATGTACTTACATCAAAAAATAAGTACAATGTACTTACTGTGTTCAAATTGTATTGCAAAACACCTTTGCTGATATTGAGGTGGGATACGGGTAGAGTTAGGGACAGGTGTGGTGGTATGAGTAAGTTTAAGGGTAGGGTGAGGTGTAAGGGAAGTGTCAACTGTGGAATTACAATGTATACGGAAATTAATTACAGACGAATTACATGCAGGTATTGTTTTAAATGTAAGTACAATGTAAAAACATGTATGTACACAATAAGTGCATTGTATCAAATGATTGATTAAAATGTTAGTACATAGTAGTTAAGGCCACCTAATATAAAGTGGGTCCGTAACTAATTACCAGGGAAAGTAACTACTGTTACTTTTTTTTTTCTCAAATGTTCAAATATGTTAAATATTGGATCCCCCCAATATTAGATATGTTAAATGAATGAATGGACACTAAATTATAAAACATTGTACATTAATGTACACTATTGTAATGTTGCTGTAGGACAATGTGAGAGACACCAATCAAATTCAATACATTATTGTAAACATTATCAGTACTCTACTACTCCTTTGGTAGTGGAGCTCACGTTATCACCTGGGTTTTTAGCCACTCATTTTGTGGCGGCATGTGACGCTGTGAGGCTTCATTAGATTAGAATTACTGGCCACCGACGTGGAGAGACTCTTTCTTCCTGGGCATAAGTTGCACGTTACATAAACATTCTTACCTTTCACCTCAACGAGGGAAAAGTAGCGCTTATATTTCCAGTTTGCGAAAGCTAGCTTTGAAATCGTTGGACTTGCCCTCTGACTGTGCATATGCGTGTGCGTCATAGGTGTGTGTGTGTGTGTGTGTGTGTGTGTGTGTGTGTGTGTGTGTGTGTGTGTGTGTGTGTGTGAACCATAGACCGTAAAAAAAAAAAATAGGTGTGAACTCAACCTATCAACCTCGTCTCCCACCCACCAATCATCAGTTATGTCTATGGTACCACCACACCCACCCCCCAACACGCATGGCTGGCGCACACGCACACATTGCAGGTCTGATAGAGAGAACCGCTTCAGTGAGCTCAATTATAGTAACGCCGCATTTTTTTCTCAGTAACGCTAACGGCGTTGTAACGGGAGAAACAGTAATTCGTTAGATTACTCGTTACTGAAAAAAAAATATTCCTTTAGTAACTCCGTTTATCTATAACGCCGTAATTCCCATCACTGTTAAACACACGCACACACATAAATAAGGCTGGGTCATCATCTCAGAGACTGTTAAAACACATAGACACAGTATATGATCAACACATCTGACGGTTTGTGAGCAGACTTCAGATTCTGATTTTATTCTGAAAGGTGAGTGTCTACTGTAGACTATCTCCATTGTAAAAACAGCTTGTTTGCCTGGTTGAAGCCCTCTGAAGATCATGTCATATTTCTTGCAGAGATATTGAACTACATCTTCAAATCCACAGAAACCTTCGATCCTGAAGAGCCATTCAAATAATGAGGACGACAAATGAAATTTGATTCTAATCAACCTGGTCAGATTCAGAGTCTTCTCAATCACTGGAGTTTGATGAATTCATATATTATTTTTTTTAATCCTGAACTCAAATCCAACATTTTTATTGCCACAGACCATCAGCCTGTTCTGATGTGGGTTGCTTTAGCTTATGTTTGTCCTGAAACTGATCAACACCCCCAAGATTTCCATTGAAAGTTCCTCAGTTATGCCTCCTAAATCTTTCAAGTTACGGCCACTCTCTATCCAACTAAAGGTATTATGAACACCATGTATGTCTAATTTACCATTAAAAAATTAATTAGCCAATTATTCTCGTTCCAGAAAATTTTTCAGAAACTCATACACCCATGAGTACAAGATGATGTCATCAACGATGTAGTAACCAGACAGATGACGCCACCCGTTGAATTTTCTTCCCATACTATTGAAGTCAATGGGTACCATCAACTAATGGGAACGCTTGGAACTGTGCCCAAAGAAAAGCTTTACTGAAAGCAAATTTTTTGAGATATCAACCTCGTTTGGAATACAACTTGTTTTGATTTATGGCTTGGATTTGCTTTCAGCTTTGGAGTAAAACATGTTTTGGAAAATATAGATTTCATATAAAAATAGACTTAACCTTTCTTTTTGTTTAAAGAGTAACTCCTGATCAGAGCTGAACTCCACCCACTGGCAATATATGAAAAATGCTGGAAAAGTTGGCAGAGCCCAGCGGAGACAGAGGGGACGGACCGAGGGCGGGGCTGAGTGTGGTTTGTAAGAAGGATTGTGCACCTGAGACCTGTGCTGCGTTCCACTCCAGTTTTAGACACGCACTTGCAAACTTCCCTAAGCAGCTCAAGGCAATTTTCATGCTTGTATCACCAACTAAATTATTTCTTAAGCCTAATTGCTCCACTAAGGTGGTGGCCATCTTGAAAAATGGCCGCCATCTTGAAATTTCAAGTAGCTGTGGGTGGCTTATAGTCTAGTGACCATCAGAGACTGCTCATGCCAATTTTCATGCTTGTATCACCAAATAAACCACTATATCACTTAACTGCTCCACTAAGGTGTCGGCCATCTTGAAAAATGGCCGCCATCTTGACAAGAAAATTGTCCGAGCCACTTGAAATTTCAAGTGACCCATGGAGACTGCTCATGCCAATTTTCACACTTGTATCATAAACTGAACGATTCTGCCAAACATAAGCACTTAGCCGCTCCACTAAGAAGGCTAGTTTGAGGCTAGTTTGCTGTGTATTATTTATTTAATTGTGAGCGTTTTTTCTGCTCTTGATCTGATTTGTTTAATAAATATTCCTTTTTTATTAAAGTGGACGTGCCTTTTGTGTTTAAGAGTAAAAGCTTTAAGTTAATAGTCTATTCGTGTCTCAGCCGTGAAGCTGACCCTGTGTTCACAGAGCGGCTGAAATCAGTGTCTGTCAGTTATTATAATACATATGACAAAAACAATTGTCTAAATTATGTTGAATATTCCTCAAAAGTTCTTGTGATGATGTCACTAGTTGACAACATTCACTTCACTTCAGTGCAAAATAATCAGGTCAAAAACGATTTAATATCCTGCAAATAACCTACTAGTTTTTTATGTTTATTTATAATTCATTTAGGCAGACAACAAGGCCACCAAGTACTGCACACAGTGCACAACTAATTCATTTAACGCTTTTTAGCGTTAGCATTTTTAGCCGAAAATTTCAGGACCTCAGTCGACCAAGATTTCCTTTGGTTGATTACAGCCCTAGTAGTGGAGCGGCTAAGTGCTTATGTTTGGCAGAATCGTTCAGTTTATGATACAAGCGTGAAAATTGGCTTGAGCTGTCTCTAAGGATTGCTTGACAAGAAAACACTCTCAGCCACTTGAAATTTCTATTTTCAAGATGGCCGACCCCTGGATCCTCAAAAGATCAATTTTCCGATAGAAATGTATTGGGGGTTTTTTTCATTAAGGACGATTTGGTGTCATTTTATTTTATATGTTTTAGATTATTCTAAAGAACAACTTTTAACGCATCAAAATACAGTTGTGTTGATTATTGATAGATTAGACAAGAGTGAATATCTGCACTACCAGGGCACACTGGTGATATATCACTGCTGTTAATCAGCTCTCCTCGGCTATCCTGGTGAACTTCTACCGCTGCGCAATAGAAAGCATCCTGACCAACTGTGTGGCAGTATGGTATGGGAGCTGCTCTGTTGCGGAGCGCAAGGCACTGCAGCGGGTGGTGAAAACTGCCCAGCGCATCACAGGGACTCCACTACCTGCCATCGAGCACATCCAGAGGAAACTCTGTCTGCATCGAACTCGCAGCATCCTCAAGGACTCCTCTCACCCAGCCCACAGACTGTTTTCTCTCCTGCCCTCCGGCAGGCGTTTCAGGATCCTCCGGACCAGGACCAGCAGACTTAAGAACAGTTTTTTCCCCAGAGCTGTCTCTTTACTGAACTCAAACCCCCGTTGATCCACTTCCCTCATAAACTGCTAACTCTCCTACCTCACATCTGCCTTCACTTTGTTATTTGCACTACCGACTGTTTATTACAGTAACAACTGTTTACTTATGCATTCTGCACTACCATATCTTAACTGGATTATGCTCATTTGCACTGCCGCCTGTATTTATAGTACCAAATGTTTACATTTTGCACCGTACTTCTAACTGCAATATGCAACCACTTTCCACTGCACTTTTACACTTTCTTTCGGATAGCTCTGTCCATAATTTATTGCACTACCTTAATCCACTGCTATATTCCTCATATTAGCCTAACATATTATTGTATACCTCTATCTGTAAAATTCTGTTTATAGTAATAGCCATCTGTATATTATATTCCTAGTACATATTCACTTGTTAATTCTGTTTATAGTAATAGCCATCTGTATATTTATTCACTGTACATATTCACCTGTAAATTCAGTTCTGTTTATAGGAATAACCATCTCTCTATTTATACATATTTATATATATTCAGTACATTTCCATGTCCTGCACTTACGCAACCACTGTATATCCTGCACTTGCTGCTATTGCACTTCTGGTTAGACCTAAACTGCATTTCGTTGCCTTGTACTTGTGTAATGACAATAAAGTTGAATCTAATCTAATCTAAACTAAACTCAGAGTGGGGTTCAATGTCAGCTAATTGTAAAGTTAGTATCCCAAATGCTGTCTAATCTACCCCAAGACAGTTAGATAGCCGCACCTGAATTGACAGGTTGTGCGAGCGCGGGAGAGCCGAGCCAAGGTTAATGGGGTTTTAGTTAACCGGATGGTGTACAGATCGCACTGGATATAAATGGCATTGGATGAACGATCGGACTAAGTGTAGGGTTAAGGCATGAACTTACCTCAATGAACCCTGACGACCCATTTAAAGATCCATATGGCGGGAGGCAGTAATCCAGAAAAATTGCTGCCATCTTGAAATTTTATGTTGCTGTGGGCAGTTTCTTGTCAAATGACCCTTAGAGACAACTCAAGGCAATTTTCTTGCTTGTATCACCAACTAAATGATTTCTTAAGCCTAATTGCTCCACTAAGGTGTCGGCCATCTTGAAAAATGGCCGCCATCTTGAAATTTCAAATAGCTGTGGGTGGCTTATTGTCTAGTGACCATCAGAGACTGCTCATGCCAATTTTCATGCTTGTATCACCAAATAAACCACTATATCACTTAACTGCTCCACTAAGGTGTCGGCCATCTTGAAAAATGGCCGCCATCTTGAAATGTCAAGTGGCTCGGACAATTTTCTTGTCAAGTGACCCATGGAGACTGCTCATGCCAATTTTCACGCTTGTATCATTAGCTGAACAATTCTGTCAAACATAAGCACTTAGCCGCTCCACTATATATATAAAGCCTTTGATTGACTTCCATAGTATAAGAAATACTATTGAAGTCAATGGGGTCCATCAACTGGTTTCCAACATTCTTCAAAATATCTGTTCAGCAGAAGAAAAAAACAGGTTTGGAACTTGAGGGTGAGTAAATTACCATTTTTGGGTGAATTTACCCTTTACGTTTGTCTTAAAGTCCCTGTAAAGTGAGAATTAAATGTCCTGTGTTTGTCACACCACAGACAAATGTGTTAACCACCCAACCAAATTTGAATCATAAAAAATAAAAATAAATCCACCAAGTAAATAAAATAGCTTATCAAAATCTTGAAAAAATAAGCAGCATTCTTCGCTCTCAAACGCAGGGGGCGGGTCCACTGCCGGTGCTGAAACCACGCCCACTCACGGGAAAGTTGCTGTAAGCAAACAAGAAAACACTCGCGTACAGTTCACGACGGCACCGTTTTGTAAGTTGTAGGCTGTAGTAACTAACGGCGATTGCACTGATGGGAATGTGCTCTAGTTATGATCGTGTTAGGGGAGGAGCCATAATCAGAGTGGCTCCAGTGCGTCAGAGCCACCATTTTAGCCCCGCCTAAAAAATCCTGAACCCAGCAATGGTGAAAAACTGTTTAACGGTCTAACTCCACAATTCAGTACTTCACAGTCTTTGTAATGCGTTTAGAAACCAATCTCAGAATTGCCTTTACAGGGACTTTAACTTTCCTTTTCTAATTAAAACAAGATCGAAAGAAATCAAGAACACACAAAAGACAGAAAGCACTTCTTCAGCTTGGTAAAAAATCGTTTTATTTTTCCTGGCAAGGTAAAGAGAGAAAGGTGTGATTGTTTTTGTCTTTTAGAGTCTCAGTGCAGATTTCCACACGCAGCAATCGTTCTCCGGCTCGCCATCCTTCCAACGGTCACTTCCTGTCTTTGCTTTCAGCTCGCTCTTATTTCAAATCTTCCAAACAACAAATATCGTCACAAGAAAAAACAAGACGCATGATGAATCCAACAGTTTTATCAGTAAATATACCAGCAAAGTCCTTACAAAAAAATAATAAAATAGCACACAAAAAAAAAGTGCATGACAAGCGATAATCCAATTTAAATTATGCATTTTTGCACCAATAGAATTTAAATGTTGTGAATTCAGTTCTATTTATCAATCAGCAATAGCAGCAAAACTAAAAAAACTTAACCTTATTGTTGTAAAACTATATTTGATATAGCTGTAGTTTGTTGGATAAGCTGATTAAATCACTAAATACCAAATATCAATATGGCATCAAAATTTATCGGTACAAATACATTCTCTCACACACACACACACACACACTCACAGGCGCGCACACATTGTTGGTCACAGTTTACAGGTCAATAGGGGTCCAGGAGTCAAGTGTAAGGTACCTTAAAACAATTAACAGCCTATTAACGCAGAATACACAAACAAAATGCGAAGTACGAAAAAAATACATGGCAATGACACTAACAAAACACACTTAAAAGCTCCCAACACAACTACCGTTACACAAACCACACACACACACACACATAACGCAAGTCATGATCGTTATACTGTGGAGTTTCCATTCCAGCTCCCTCACGACGAGACCGAATCTCTCGATATCACGACAAGATTAAACTACGGTGTGATTGAAATCTGTAAACTACTGTGAGTTTCAACAGCGAACACTGACCAAGCCCAGGAAAAAACTACAAGCCAACTACGCAAAAAAGTGAAAAGAAACGAGACGCAAGCAGAGAATCATGACGACAATCGGACAGGACGACGACAAAGCCGATGAGAATGATGATGAAAACTGTGAATTCATAAATGCTCCCTTACTAACGATCAAAAACACAAATTCGCCATAGCGCGCTAACCATCTTTTTTTTTTCCGTTCCCTCAATAGTAATTATTTAAAAAAGAAAAAAACGACGCTAGTCTCAGTGTTAAAGTCTGATTATGCTATTGCTACGGCAGCGCTGGCGCCGCAGGCCGCTCGTAGTTATTGCAGCTTCATGTGCAAGAGTTTCTATGGTCAGTCTGCGTGTGAATGCGTTTGATTCTTATGCCTGGGATTAACTTGAGATTAAAAAAAGTTGTATAACAGTTGCCGTCTAGCTTCCCTCCCTATTCTTAATCTTTTTAGCGATTATTCCCAGATAACTGTCTATACCTCCCTCCCGTTTAACCTACGACCTCCCTCCCGCTCTCACTCTCCCTCGGTTACACTATCTCTCGTCTTCCCTACGTTTTTAGGTTTATTCCCCGTGATTGGGTGCATTCTGCAGTTAACTAGAGGAGTCCCCTCCCCCCTCCCACCCACCCACCCACCCTCATGGACACACAAAGGGCGTGGGATCTGTCCGTCAGGCGGAGCGGCCAATCGCGTCCCTCTCCCCCATGATCAGGGCAGTGCAATACACAGATGGATGAGTTCCCCCCTCCTAAAGGTTCAACTGAAAGAAACGAGAAAGAACAAAGCATTTTATTTTTATGATCGATTATCGTCAAAGTGCTTGTTTACCCCAGTACATTGCAACTGGACATCAGCAGCAGTCACTAACCTGACAGCGTGTGCTGTGTGTGAAGCAGAGGGGCGGGGCTACACGCCATAGCATGCAGAGAGGCGTTCCTTCAGGATGGGCGGGAACTGCTCCGAGAACTGCTGCCAGTTCTCCTCGCCGACCTGGTCCTTGAAACCGTGTAGAATCTACAGACACAACCTCATTTAACAACTGGAGTCTTTCATAGTGGTGACATTTTGGATGTGACGCAGCTCCACGTATGTCTAACCTTGTAGAACATGTCCCTCAGGTCATCTTTAGGGTTGACCCAGGAGGCCACCGCATCACAGAAGAAGATGAAATCCTGAGGAGGGAGAGACGGATGAAGGGAAATGAGTGATGAAGGAATGAGTTACGTCCGTGTCAAATCACAATGGAGTATCGGAACTGACCTGGACCACGCCGCCAGGATTTACACCAATCATCACGCAGATGCCTCTGAAGGCGGAGTCCTTCTCTTCATTATCTCTGATGTTTCGCAACGATGTGCACCTGCAAAAACACCATCAAAAATAGAACTTCGCTTCTTCTGTCAATCAACTCTCCGGGTGTTTTATACTGGGCGAGCATGACTCTCCCCTGCGCCTCCGCAGAGTTGGTCTGGTTTCACCCTCAACTTGATTCTGTTGAGCCCTAGTGCATCACAAACGTGCACGGGCATGACAGAAAACAGGACGCGGTTCAATATTAGGGCTGGGGATTGACACCAATTTAACAATTCGATTTGATTTCAATTCACAAGCTTTCGATTAGATTCTTGATTATTTTCGATTCAATTCAATATCGATTATTTTGGATATGTATCAGGCATAATACATGGAAAATTTTCTCAAGGAAAACAAATTTCTGAACTAATGTTGTAAACTATGGGAGTCAGTTAACACAAAGGAGAACTCTGGTGAATTTTTAAGTTAATCTTGATCGTTATACCTTTGTGAGTACGGTCTATAGAAATAAAAACGAACCGGATTGGTGCTTGCAACACGGAGCTGTTACAGTTAATGCCCAGAGCTCCCACTCAGCTAACACGGCAGCTATGGGGGCATATACATAAAGAGTGTCTTTGTGCCTCTTAACAGACACAAAATGCAATTAAAATGTCTGTCCAACATGAACAGGGCCCTTACATGACAACGAGATGCGTTTAGCAATAGAGCTGAACGATTTTGGAAAAAAATCTAATTGCGATTTTTTTTAACCAATATTGCGATTGCGATTTAATATGCGATTATTTTTTAAACTATTTATCTTCTGTATTATTCAACAATACATCATTGTATACAGTCCCTCCAGAAAAACGCGATTATGCGATCGCGTGATTTAACGCATAATCAGCCAAAGTCCGCATATTCATGCGGGGGCCGCATTTTTTCAAATATGCCGCACTTTTGCCGCATAAATTGCCTATTTCCGCGTGCAAAATATGCGGGGCTAGCATGATTTCATAATCATCAATCCCCGCATTTTCATTGCAAAAAAAGTCATATATATATTAGCAGAAAGTTGAAAAATGTTTGTTTACTTCACACAAGAGCAGCCATTTCCCCCTATTGCCATGGGAACGCTTTGAAGTGACGTAATTACCTGACGTGAAAGTCATCGAAAAGCTGCAAACCCCGTGGAGAAACATGGATATCGGTGAAACCATGATGAAGCGCAAACTCCCATTTGCCAACAAAAATAACAGCAAAAGACGCGCAAAGCAGTTTCCCGTGTGCTGACCGATTTCAAAACACAGCATCATCATGAAGCTTCGAAGCGTTATGAATCAGTGAGTCGATTCAGCGGTTTGAAGCATTTAAATCAATGAGTCGATTCAGCGGTTTGAAGCGTTTAAATCAATGAGTCGATTCAGCGGTTTGAAGCGTTATGAATCAATGAGTGGATTCAGCGGTTCGGATCGCCAAAGTCACGTATTTCAGGAGTTTGACCCGCGATCCGAATCAAGAATCGACTCACTGATTCATAGCATCATGATGCTGTGTTTTGAAATCGGTCATCACTATATAAGTCGTTATTTAGTTTTTTTTTGCACACAACTATTATCGTTGCTTCATAAAGTTATTGTAGAACCACTGTAGTGAGATGGATTTTGTAACGACGTCTTTAGTACCTTTTATGGGTCTTGAGAGTGTACATTGTGCCAATGGAGGCCTTTCTGAGCCATCGGATTTACACTAAAATATCTTCATTTGTGTCCAACAACATGAGGGGACGTCATTCATGACAGAATTTAAATTTTTGGATGAACTAACCCTTTAAGAGATTGCACTTTGTGCATTGGAAGCACTCAAATGTCTGTAAAACAGGAAGTTATTTATTCATGTTTTCAGAAGTTGTAGCATATTCCTTTTGTAAAGCTACAGAACTTGTTTGACTCAATGTTTTGTAAATTTGAGCCGTGTGTTTATTAAGGTCTTCAATAAAACAAGATGAGAACTTAAATATTCCCAGCACTTTCTGTGATGTAGTGCTTTTTTTCTCTTTTTCATCAAACCGCAGTTTTTGCAAGTTCCCGCAATTTCATCGCATAAAATTGCATAAATATCCCGCATTTTCATCGCATTTTTTAAGAAAACATGCCGCATAATCAAGGATTTTTGCCCGCAACAATCACAAAAAAAAGCCGCATTTTTCTGGAGGGACTGTGTATAGTAATGGTGGAAATCTTTAATTGGTACCTCACGATCCGATTCCGATTCTGGGAGTCACGATCCGATTACAAAACAATTCTTGAACTTTTTTCCTTATTAATTATTAATATTAATATTAATCTTATTAATTTATTAAAAACTTAAAATGTTTTTTATTATGATATATGTAATTATAAGCTTTTTAAAATAACTACACATTATAACATTTTAATTAAAACAATTGCATGTTAATAATTTTCAATATATAAACTAATATAGCTGCAAAACATAAGCTAGTAAATCATAAAGAGGAACAAAGAAACATATTACAAGCAATGAACAAAGAGTGCTTTCAGTATTTAAGAGTGTCTGAACGGTGAGTGATTTTTCTCTTTCTCAGCTTTACTGTTGTTTGATTATTAATGATGACATCATCATAGACAGCGGGAGACCTGCATTCACACTAATGCACAGACCTCTTTTGAAATTTAAGATGTTTTTGCCCTGTCTGTTTAATTCATTAAGACATTACTGATGGTGTTTACATTAATTTTGCGTCATAAAAGCATTTTGAGACGCACACAGACACGTGCTCGCGAGCACTCTTCACAAAGCGCCAGATTGTAATCGCAGCCTTTGCGGTTAGGAAATCGTGTTTTATCATATCGCAATATTATCGCAAATGCAATTAATCGTTCAGCCCTATTTAGCAACTTAGACATTGTTTAAACTCACCGAGATAGTGTTTTAGACGGCAAGCTGCTCGTGAACCGATCATCTCTTCCTTCTAGTTCATTGATAAGCATGAAATAAACATGAATGAACACTAAAAGAAATGTTTCAACCGCGGAAAGACGTCGGTACACGCCGTTTTTCAAGTTCACCAATCTACTAACTCTCCTGACTGCTTTGTCGAACAAACCGGCAGATTCGGCCATGTGATTGGTCAGATCGCCTGTCAATCAAACTCGCGAGGAAGGGTGAATTCCCAGCGATCATCGAATATTATTTTTGCTTGAAATGCCCATCCCTAATACATTTTCTTCAGGATTCTTTGATAACAGAAAGTTCATAAGAACAGCATTTATATCAGCATTATGAATTCCTTTACGGTCACTTTTGAACAATTTAATGCACTTGCTAAATTAATTCTTCAACAACAAAAAAAACGTCTCCAGATGTAGTGACTCACCAGGGTCTGATGAACTGTTGCAACATGGGAGCCACTTCCTGTGGACAGACGTAACCGAGGCGGCCAATCGTGATGGCTGTAAACAAGAGTAAGGGTTAGGACTATTCATCAGCTGTTTGAAAGGCAAGTGATGGTATTAGGTCAGAGGTCATACCCGTATTCTCCAGCAGGGTTTTGGGAGTGTTGGGTCTGTTGATGATCTCCACCAGGTGAGGAAGAACCAGAGCCACATACGGCTGCATCTCCACACCTACGACAACACATGATCTAGTGGTCACAATCACCTTCCTACAAACTCTCTTCAATGACAGGTCAAACAGACGATCACATTATAGCTCCGAGAGTCCGTGTGACGATCCTCACCCATCTGCATGCAGATCTCTCCGATGGCCCAGGTGGCGTTATTACACACCGAGATGAACTCAGGGTTCAGATTCGTCCCCAGGATGGGCATGAACTCCGCTAAACACACACACAGTTTCATGAAAGATGAATTCATATGAATAAGCGTGTAAGGGTGACTCATACAGGTCAGATGAGTGCATGTCATCTTACCGATGCAGGGTTTGACATGTGGAAAACAGGCCTTGGTCAGATCGCCCAGCAGCGCAAATGAGCTCTGTCTCACCTCAGGCATAGTGTCCTACAAACAAGAGCGCCACTGTTCCAGTTGTGTTTTATAGTACAACAACTAATATATTAATAATAATAATTATTATTATTATTACTATTTATTTTATAACAATAGTAAATAAAATAAAAATATTAACATACATTAAATTAACAAAAAACTAAATAAAATAAATGCATTATAGTAAATAATATATAAAAAATATATAGGTATTAAAAAAAAAAAAAAAATATTATATATATATATATATATATGTGTGTGTATGTATGTATGTATGTATGTATGTGTATATATATAAAAATATATATATTATAATATATAATTATAATATAGTAATTAATTCAAATAAATGTATTTATAACAATATATAAATAAATAACCCAAATAATAAATGCAAAACACAAAACAAATAAATGTAGTAAATATTATAATAATAAAATTACTTCATATAATATTGTAAATAATAAACGACTAAATCATACAACAAATATAAATGTATAATATAGTAAATACAATATTAAAATGATCAATTTTATTCAAATAAATGTATTTAATAACAATATAGTTGATTCAAATTATTAAAATAACAACATAAATACATAATATAGTAAATATACATTTAAAAATTAAGTATTAAATACTAAACAAATTTATTTTAAAATATAATCTCAAATAATAAACACCAACAATAAAACAAATAAATGTATAATATAGTAAAATAAATATAATAATTCATGTAGTATTGTAAATAATTCATATAATAATAAAATAACGTAAATAAATGTGTAAGTATAATATAAAATATTAAAATTATGAATTTTATTAAAATAGATGTATTGTATAACAATATAGTTAATTCAAATAATAACCCCACTAATGAATATAAATACAATAAACATATACATCAACATATATAAATATTAAAATAATAATAACTACATAACAAAACAAATAAATACATAATATAGTAAATATACATTTAAAAATAAAAATTAAGTATTGAATAAAAAACTAATTTATTTTAAAATATATCTCAAATAATAAACACCAACAATAAAACAAATACATGTTTATAGTAAAATAAATATAACAAAATTAATTCATATAGTATTGTAAATAATTCAAATAATAATAATAAAATAACGTAAAATAAAACAAATAAATGTGTAATAGTAATTTTTTTTATAATTTTAATATTTTTTGTATTATATTAAAATAAATGTATTGTATAACCATATAGCTAATTCAAATTATAATACCACTAATGAATATAAATACAATAACATATACATTAACATATATAATTATTAAAATAATAATAGTTTATTTTATATATTATTTTAAATAATTTAAAATGGGTGTTCTCATTTTATTATTTTAATTTATATTAGGGCCGGGACTTTAGCGCGTTAATTTTGCAGGGGACTAAAATTGCGTTAACAATTTTAACCACACTTATTTTTGCACCGCGTAACGTTTTTCAATGAATGAGTTTCGATGGACCGATTATACTAGAGCACCAACTAGTGTTCTTGACTTCCGACAACAACAAACCACAGTGAACATGAATGAAGAAGCTGACGAGACCGCTTTGCTTTGCTTGGCCCCGTGGATGGGAAATTTTCGTTTTAAAAAACGAAAGGATGGAAGCGTCGACAAGAGCATGGTTGTGTGCAAGCTATGCAACAAGGAATTTACGTATCACTGCAGCACATCGAGCCTCAAATATCACCTCAACGCAAAACACATAGGAGTTAGCGTGGATGTTACCCCGACTCCGAGTAAAGTTGTTCTGAATGTACTTGAAAGTATTGTGGTTTACTTAAAAAAAAACAGTTTCCAGAAGGTCTACCCATCTATAGGCCACCTGAATTTCTGAAATGTACTGTATTTCTAAATATGCTATTGCTACACTTAATGGCAAACATTGCACTGGTCTGCTGGACTGAAATAAATCAACAATATTTTGTTGATTAAGCTTATGTATTCAGTCATTATTCAATGGTATACTAAAAATCCATGTGAAAAAAATTACTTCTCACTGTTCTCAGGTCAAATATTTATATGCAATTAAAATGCGATTAATTTCGATTAATTACAAAGCCTCTAATTAATTAGATAAATTTTTTTAATCGAGTCCCGGCCCCAATATATATATTTTTTTTTATAATAATAAAAATGAGATCAGCACCAGCACACATTTTTAACCCCTCTCACACACTGTACCTGCATACACTGGAACAGAAGGGTCATGATGTTGCTACGGGCAACTAACTGGTCCACATGACCCCCGAGACCCTCGGCCAGACCACTCAGCAGATCCAGAGCCACAATCATGAAGTCCTTATCTGGAGCCTCGTACTGATCCGGTTGCTGGCTGTACATCTGCACACACACACACACACACACACACACACACACACACACACACACACACACAGGGGTGGGTTAATGACTCCGTGCTTCACTGATGTACATGTAGATGCACTGAGTAAGGGTGTTCTCACCATGGCTTGTGCGAGTGTTTTCTGCACCAGAGTAACACAGCGCTGATAGACGGGCTCGCAGTACGGGAGGAAACCGCTCTGTAACGCTGTAGCCACAGACGACAAACACTACACACACAAAACACAGAAGAAATGAGGCGCATTTAGTCATCCACATCTTTCAATTACAAAGGTTTTGGCAAAATGAATCGACAATTATTTGTCATGACATTAAAACTATGAATGAAGGCATTCACTCTGTACTGGGGGTCTCACCTCCAGCAGGGGAAACAGGTCTTTATCCTCGTCTTTCAGTTCATTCCACTTCTGGATCAGAGGCGGCATCAGTTTTTGGATGTATTCCTGTTCATACACACACACACATACACGATCACACCGAGTTCTATGTGTGCAAACGTGCACTAATGGGATTTAGTGACACTAACATTATTAGAAAAAGGCAAAAACTACTGCTGTCAAATCGATTAAAATCACAATTAATCATGAGTGTGGGCACGTCTGTGTATACACACACCCACAAACATATACACAATTATGTTAATTTATATTATGAAAAATAAAAACAATTTACAAATGCAATATACATTGCAATATGAACTGACACTACTGTTCAGTGTTCAAAAGTTTGGGGGTCAGTAGGGTTTTTGTTGTTATGAAAGAAATGAATACTTTCATTCAGCAAGGACGCATTACATTAATCAAATATGACAGTAAAGACATTTCTCCTACAAAAGTTTTCCATTTCAAATTTGAACTTTCGATTCAAAAAATTGAAAACAGTTGTGCTGCTTCATATTTGTGTGAACATTGATAATAATCATAAATGTTTCTTGAGCATCAAATCATCATATCAGAATGATTTCTGAAGGGTCATGTGACACTGAAGACTGGAGGAATGGTGCTGAAAATACAGCTTTGATCACAGGAATACATTACATTTAACAATATATTCAAACAGAAAAGTTATTTTAAATGGCAATATTTCACAATTTTACTGTTTTTACTGTATTTTTGATCAAATAATGCAGCCTTGGTGAGCAGAAAACTACAGAATCTTACTTTGAAGTGACTGTGTGTAAAAAGGGACATTGTAAAATTGGTGGAAAACGGGGTTATTACCGGTTGGTTGAGATGATGCCCGACAGAGTCTGCCAGGGTGCCGATGGCGTCGTAGAGGATCAGCAGGTTCTTGTGTTGGTATTTCCCGAACGCAAACACCAGAGTGTCCAGAATGAAACTGAGATACGGAACCAGCTCGGTGCACGCCTCCTCCTCCAGAGTCGCAAACGCACTGGAAAAAACATTACAATGTTAATTAATTAATTACTCCAAAATAATTCCGCTCTAAATACTCAAGCATGATTTCCAACACACCTGCAGGCGGCCTCCTGCACCCTCTTGTTGCCGTCCAGGATGCGTTTGAGCAGTTCTGTCATGAGTGGTTTGAGGTGGGCGTCTGGCGGCTGGCTCACCACCCAGTGTGCATAGCGGCTGAGCGTCCAGCAGGCGATGGAGCGAACCAGAGCCTTCTTATCACACAGACACTGGATCAGGTGTGGGATGAGCTCGGGCAGGTACGGCACCATTCCCTGCATACAGCCTGTCAGAGCCAGGGGATTCAGTAAATTTAGGCCCCATCCACACAAAGACGCATTTAGCTGTATCGTAACATCGTTTCGTCCACATGGAGATGCATTTTGGGAGCCTGAAACCGGTATTTTTTTTAAACCAGGTCCCGGAGTGGATAAATCTGAAACCGACACCCTTACGCTTTGGTGTGTACAGCCAATCCGTATATTTTGTGAAACAGTGATGTCATAACACCACGTCCCACAGACTAGAAGGGATACAGCTACGGACACTGGGCATATGCACATCAATATTGCATCATTTAAATACTGTATTTGCATTATTGTAAGGGTAGGTTTAGGATTGGGGTATGTGTAGGCGTTAATAAAACACAATCTGGTAAGTAGCACATTTATTTACTTAAATTTAGTGTATTTCTGTGGCAAAATTACAGCGCCACATACTGACCTGGCATGTATACTACATTGTTGTGAGTCGGTTTCAGTGGTTTTGTGTGTACGCAGATATTTCTTGAGACGAGGGGAAAAAAAGAAAGATCGGATAGGGAAAGTTTTCCAAATCAAATTCAAGAAACACATTGGGACTCTTGTTTTGAAATGTCTTTGTTCGTACTCTCATGCACTCTTACAACCATCACAACATAAGTTTGTGAAATGAGCATGTGTGTGAGACACACACCTTCAGCGATGGCTCCCAGCACCAGTATCCCAGACTCTTTGATGACCCAGTCCGGGTGGAACAACAAACCCTTCAGCAGCGGCAACAAGTGCGGCAACAGCTCATCCCGAAAGACATTAGCCAACACGTCCAGCGCCGCCGCAGAACACTTCCCTACAAACACACAAAAATATTTTATTTATATCTCCGTTAATTCAAAGCAGCTTCACATTAATCAACAAGAAAATAATGATGCAAGCTTCATCAAATACAAGACAAACTCAAATTCTGCTGTAAAGCAGCTCGGACGCTGCGTTCACACCGGACGCGAATGACGCGATTCGCGCGAGTGATTTCCATGTTAAGTCAATGCAGAGACGCGAAATGGCATTCTGCGGCGCGAATTGATAGTTTTGAACGTGTGATTCGCGCAAATTGATTAAATTGATAAATCTGAACTTTGGCGGATATTCGTGCCGCGTTAACCAATCAGGAGCTTGCTCTAGTAGTGACAACAATGAGGAGAAAATCTGTATATTAATATCTGGTTCAGACAATATGATTATCACTGTGATAACATTAAATGACATGAAACACAACCCAGTCTCTTTTTGTTAAATGCAAGTTTATGTATGATCAATAATACAAAAGTATAAGTAAAAGGTATAATAAGCTATACATGAAATAAAGCGAACAATTCAGTCAAACATTCAAAGTCAGTGCTAGTCGGCTACAACTATAACATACAGTTATAGCCTAAAAATAAAAAAGTAATGAAACTTCACTTTGCCCTCAGCCTAAACAATTTGCCAGGGAACAAATTATAGATCCATGAGACCAAAGATCACCCGTTACATCTACACAAGACGAATTATAGCTCGAGACACAGAGAGACATCAGAGCCAGCGGCAGACGGCAGAATGATTAGCCGAGGAAAGGCTGCTCTTGCTGGGGTTAACGAGCGTGGAGCGCCGCTGATCCACTGGAGCTCACAACTCCGAAAACGCCAGATAAAATGTTCAAACAGGCACTCTCTTTATAAATAAACCACAGATTTGAGCTTTAAACAACTACATTATCGTCTGAAAAAGTATTAAAACTACGTTGTCACACATTACAGTAGATTTTTAAAAAAAAAGACGTGTAAACACAGCCCATGTCAGCCATTTCTCAACGAGACGAGCCGGCTGGCAGAAGCCCCTCCCCATGACGTGAATTCGTGTCTGATGTGAAGTGAATGTCACGCGCGAATGAAGTGAATTTCACGCGTGAATAAAGTGAATTTCACGCGTGAATAAAACGAGTAAACTCAAAATGTTCAAGCGTCCAACTTTGCGCTAATTATTCACGTCAATCGCGTCCGGTGTGAACGCCACATAAAAAGACAATAGTGTCATTATTCAGCGAGTTTAATGTTGATTCAGTTTAGTTCAATAACTGTACATATCTAAAGTTCAATTTAGTTATATCACAGAAGGCAATAGTGTCATTATTCAGCTCGAGTCGGTTCAATAACAGGGTTGATGTTGCAAAGTTCAATTATACACACACAAGTAAGAACATTTACAGCAAGCGCGCTCTGATTGGTCGGTTTACTCACGTAGGTTCCAGTCAGACAGAGTGTCATCGTCGTCATCCTCATCTTCATCAATGTCCTCGCCCTCCTCCCCCTCTCCTCCCTCGTGCTGCAGCGTGACGGTACGCGACTTGTGGAAGCGAGGCTTGATGTCCTGCTCGCTGTCGGGAACGTTGTCGTCCTCCTCCACATCCCCCTGCGACACACACAAAGACACACTGCAGCTGCATTCTGATTCACACGGTCCCTACATAGTGCAACGTGCCAGATGAGATGGACTCTGTAATAGCGATGATGTATTAGCGGTTTTCTTCTGACAATGTTTGCATATTCCAGAGAATATTCACTCTATTAAACACTTAAACCTTTTATAACTGTATTTTAAAACTAATGCTTATATTTATACTTTGCGTATAATAAAATTTCATATCATACAGTTTTTAATAGCAGGGTATCTTTTCTAGTACCTGTATATCGTGCAACACCATGTCCTCATATAGTGAGACGGCAGAGGCTGAAAACAGTGAGCTTCAGAGTGTGTGTGTGTGTGTGTGTGTGTGTGTGTGTGTGTGTGTGTGTGTGTGTGTGTGTGTGTGTGTGTGTGTGTGTGTGTGGAAAATTAAACCGCAAATATGCACCTTTCATTCACACAGAGACATGCAGGATTCATATCTAAATCGTCTTTTTCCGGTTTAATATTCACGGACACTAGTCTACATTGTGTTTAATTTAAGTGTACTGACCTGCTTATTTATTTTTTCATCAAAAATTTGACAAATTCAGTGAAATTGCGCATCATACAGTAAATTCTGTTTTTATGACTGGATTCCATTATTCCGTCCACGTGCTGCGGTAATAATAGGGCCCTAGTGAGCACACTATCTAATGCAATAGACATGATTTGATTCAAAGGAACATCTCAGACTCATGTCTCATACATGGTGACTCACCTTCAGTAAAATGATGTCAATCTCAGAATACTTCATTCCGTTCACCAGGATGGGGATGAGTCTGTAGGGAAACGCATTCACATTAGATCACCTCACTCAAAAACATGAGTTCAGACCAGATCTCTCAACCAGAGGCTTCATCTGTGTGATGATGATGGTGGCCTGCAGTACTCACTGGACCAGGTGTCCTGACAGAGCTTCTTTACAGATGGGCTGCTCCGCTAGAGTCAGCCAGAACTCGCACGCCTCCAGCGCCACGTTCTCATCGGCGTCCTGCGTGCGCTGCAGCATGTACTGCAGAGAAACACAGATGAGATCCAAACCTCCCACAACACCTTTTCACTGCATAACGTCTCGTGTGGAACCAGATGTTTGCATGTTTTACCTGTATGATGCTGTGCATGTGCGGTATCAGACGGTCGATTCGGACCTCCAACAGCATGACCAGAGCTCTGCACACGTTCTTCCTCACCTCGCAGTCCTCATCACCCGCCAATGCAAAGAGAGACTGAAAACACGCCACACAGAGCAGATGAGCTCAGCCTTCACCACAGAAATAACTTCACTGTGAACCCACTGTACTTGAGTACAAATTCTGTCATTAATTCTTCGCCCTCGTGTCGTTCCAAACCCGTAAGACCTTCGTTCATCTTCAGAATACAATTGAAGATATTTTTTGTGAAATCCGAGAGCTCTCTGACCCCTCCATAGACAGATATTTAATGAACACTTTCAAGGTCCAGAAAGGGAGGAAAAACATTGTTAAAATAGTCCATGTGACTCCAGTTGTTCAGCTTTAAAGGGTCACTCAACCCCTGATCAGAGCCTAACTCCACCCACTGGCAATATTCGAAAAATGCTGGAAAAGTGGAGACAGAGGGGGCGAACTAGGGCTGGGCGATATGGCTGAAAACTGTATCACGATATAAGTGTTTCATATCGGTCAATATCAATAATTATTTATATGTTTTATGACCCATTTAAAATAAGGACCAGGAGAAAAATATTTTACATTTAATCATTTTTATTTTAAACTTAACCTTCCTCTGATTATAATCCCCTCAGTTATAAAGGCAGAAATGCCAACACAACCATGGAAAACACTCAAATAATTAAAATATAAACACAAGTCTAAAATCACAATGAACACTAATCATCTCTTAACATTAAGGTGCAGTGCCTCCGTTATTTCTTTGTAACGGTTACCGTTTAAATGCTTTGTCATAAGGCACTGATGCAGAGTAACATTACCTCTCTATGTAGTTTCAAAGGCTGAATCCGAAATCGCCCCCTATGCCCTTAAATAGGGCATTATTTTAGGGACAGCCATTTGTAGTGGTGTCCGAAACCATAGTGGACGTTATTGAGTGCATTCATTCTACCCCACTTTGCACCGCCGTTGTACACACAGCGCCTAACTGAATTCGCTCACCTGTTTTCATTCACTCCTTCAAGTGAACGATATCAGTGGACTAAAGTAGGGAGTAGTGATTGAGGGTTCAGGGGGCGATTTCCGATTCAGCCAAAGTCAAGACTAGCACAAACGAATGAGGTGTGTGCGCTGTCAGCGGAGGCTCGCGCTGACCAGTCTTGGTGGGGACGACGGTCAGACTTATAAAATCCAAAAAACTGTCATACTGGTGAGCTGACTTGTTTTCCTGTTTTATCAACAATTTCCTCTCTCGCTGCGACACTCATTTTCCACTTATCACTCCACGAGGTGAGCTTGTGCCAGGGGCGTGGTAGTGAGCAGTTGGAAGAGCCAACATGCGTCACGCTAGCAAACAACGTCCAATAGGAAAATTCAACTGCAGTAGCCACCGTTCAACCTCAAGGGGCAGCACTCAGATGGTTTTACACCATATATTGTAGAATTAAAACACTTTATACCCAAATGTCAAAACATTTACTCGAATCAATGAACAGCACTAATAAAGCCCCAGTCTTGCAGATCATTAACTAAAAAAAGTTGTTTTAGGGTTTAGTTACCCTTTAATGTTATGAAGCGACGAGAATATTTCGCAAAGCCCCCACAAAAATAACGACAATCTCTTCTCTTCCATGTCATTCTCCTACACAGTTGACGTAGTGTAACCAGTGCAGCGCTTCCGAGATCTACGGCAGAAAGGCGGCTCACCATTGGCCAGCTCCTGCACCAGCATGACCCGCATGCGTCGTTGTGAACAGTGTAAATGACAGCTAATTGGTTAAAGAGAATTTTAAATGTCTGTATCGATTTGTTTGTATGGAATATTTTTTGAAGGACTCTTATTTTGATATGGCCTTAACGTGCACCTACATGGTTGCATAAAGCGCGCCCTCTTTCCGCTTTGTGTATGTGCGCACGCTCTTGTGAAGGACGCAGCCTGCAATTCATGACGTTTTTTCTCTTCCCATTGTATTTTTGTGCATCCCACTTGAGGGTTATAAGGGAAATGAGTTTTAATGTTTTTCAGTTAGTAATTGTATTGTTTTTATTGTGAGTCATACAGTGTTTGTTTTTGTTTGTTTGCTGTAGCTCTACATGAGTGTCACGAATAAAACGCTAATGGAAACATAAGTTTAAGGAGTATTTGACCATCATTCCAGTGGGTTAGCAACAAACAGTGTCGGCCAATGTTAAGCTGGTGTTCTGACAATGCTTCAAAAGCGCTGGACTGTATTTACTACATCAACAGCGTAGGAGACTGGCACAGACAAGAAATTGTTGAATAAAGTCGTTATTTTTGTTTGTTTTTGCGCACAAAAAAGTATTCTCGTCACTTCATAACATTAAGGTTGAACCACTGGAGTCACATGGACTATTTTAACCATGTCTTTCCTCGAAAATATTAATTAAATTGCTGTCTATGGAGGGGTCAGAGAGTTCTCAGACTTCATCAAAAATAACTTCATTTGTGTTCTGAAGATGAAGATGTCTAGTGTTAATTTCGTCAGACGAGACGAGACTAAATATGTTCGTCATGGAAAAAAAGGTCGTTGACGAAGACGAGACGATGACGAGACTGTACAATACTTCTAGCGCTGTGTCAATACATTTGAATGGCTTAAGCCGTGTAAGTTACACAAAAGCTTCACTATACAGGTGTTTGCAGCAATTTTTGGTAAACAGTACAGCATAGTGTGCATTGATTATTACGTCAGCCACATTTACAGGATCATTTTATTATGGAGAGTGGTAGAGATGCAACATTGTTAACATTAATGTTTTTCTTGTATTTAGCCCTCTTACTAATTGGTCACACTCATACTCATTGGTGGTCAAATGTGACCATACACCTTAACTATTTTTTTTAATAAATAGCCTATATTTTAGTTCAATAATATTTATTTATTGAATATTTTGAGGAGATCTTTTGGTACTAATACTATTTGTGCAATAATTATGGTCCATTAATGACCACTTAAAACATTTTTCTTCTAATATTTTAATTATTTATATTACAATTAGTGTATTAATTAAGGTTAAAATAGAGAATTCCAATAGCTATGGTATTGTGGCACATTATGCAGGTTATATATATATTTTATGTAACTTATTTTGCCAAACAATATATTGAGTTTTCCTTTGACTAAAACTAGACTAAAATGACGAGACTTTTAGTCGACTAAAACTTATGTGATATGTGAATGACTAAATATGACTAAAACTAACAAGGACATTTGGCACAAGACTAAGACTAAGACTAAATTAAAAATAGGTGACAAAATTAACACTACGAAGGTCTTAGGGGTTTGGAACGACATGAGTGCAAGGAATTAATGACAGAAGTTTCATTTTTGGGTGAACTATCCCTTTAAAGCAAAGTTTAAAAAGCTAATTAGTAAGGTTAATTTGAATTAAATCAGTCTACACTGACTGTCATTAAGTCTTTCTGCTGCCAAAACTAAATTAAAATTACTGCATGAAATAATTCCTGCTGGAAGGAAGCGGTGACCACTGTAGGCTGGTGGTCAACTCACCTCTATGAATGTGTCGATGTTGTCCATGAGAGCCTGAGCTCTGCCAATAATGAACTGATTCACACACGCTATGGCATGAGACCTAAAGACAGAATGTGAATTAATACATGCTACTCGTTATAAAACTATTCTAAAATATGTGTGTGCAGTTCTTCACCTGATCTTGGGACTGCAGTGTTTGAAGAACTGCAGGAATTTGGGGATCATGATGTTGAGGGGGCGATTCAGAGCATCACTGTCCAGCAGTTCAGACGAGTCCTCACAGATCTTCTGCAGCGCACCGAAAGAGCCCTGTACACACACAGACACACACACTAAAGTCAGCATGAAATAAAAATGACAATTATGATTTTTTTTATTTTTATGGAATATTGCAGTATTTATTATAAGGGATTTCATGTGCCCCCATAAACTCTTCTCTGATGATGCGTTTACTGGCGTGAGGGCGGGACAACCGGTCACTTGCATGAGATCCACCAAATAGCAAACCACAAACATCCAGTCAATTCCCCACGTACAAAATCAAGCCCCGCCCTACATTTGTTCTTGTTTGAGAAGCTGTTTCACTCGGATATACGCCACAATAGGGAAGTAAAGACTATCGCAACTTCCGTTTAATGCCGACTTTAAACCAATCAGCAGACATAACTAATACAACAATCATTTTCAGCATTATGAATTTATAATAGACTATTTAGACAGGAATATTTGGAGGTAAATACTAACACTTTTTTAAACAGCATGTGCTAAGAATCTGTAACATGAAATACAGTAATGTAGTACAGGGCTATTTTCAAGAAAAAAGTATTGTTTATAGCATTGTCATGTCTAATGATCATTTAGTTGTGTACTTTTTATTCAAACAGAAGGCCACGTCAAGCACACTGCAATTTGGGATGACTACTGCTGATTTTGAAAACTTGAAATGCATGTGCATGTAGTAAACAGTAACCATACTGCATTCCTAGTAAGAGCTGTCTGTGTGCGCGTGTGTGTGTGTTACCTCGCAGGTGTTGTAGTCCTCAGAGTTGAGAAGGTTGCAGAGCTGAGGCAGCAGTTCTGGCCATGTCTGCAGCTCCCCTTTAGAGGCGATAGTAGTGATGAGAATACCTGAGGACACACACACACAACACTTCAACTATAATGCAAAGTAGGGATGTCAATTTACATAAATTCCCATAATCAATCTATGTTTAAATTAACGATCATTTACCTCTTAAATCCGAAGCAGGGGGGCTACTAAGTTTCCATTACTTAAAAAAAAACCCACATGCTTAACCAACACAAACCAGCGTTTTAAAGCTTAGAAGCTTGTGCTCAAAATATAACTGCTTTACATGAAAATGTGATCATTGCACATAACAGATAGACGCATATTGTTGAAAAGGTCTCAACTAGCAGGCCTTACGTCTAGTTCGGACTACACGATTTTAAACGTGGGCAGATCGCTGTGCCGTTCAGACTACATGACTGTAATCTGGAGTCCTAAAATCGCTGAGGTGTTCACATTACGCAAGTGATCCGCAACAGGAAGTACACACTAGAGCCATGCACGGGACTGTTTTCTTAAACCCGCACCCGCCCACTCCCGCTGAATGTTTGACCAGGAGCGCCTGCAATCTTTGTGCCCACTCCGGCCTGTGACCGCAATGTCGTGTCCACTCCGGCCTGTGCCTGCAATGTTGTATCCACTCCGGCCTGTGCCCGCAATGTTTGTGTCCACTCCGGCCTGTGCCCACAATGTTTGTGTCCACTCCGGCCTGTGCCTGCAATGTTGTATCCACTCCGGCCTGTGCCCGCAATGTTTGTGTCCACTCCGGCCTGTGCCCACAATGTTTGTGTCCACTCCCGCGGACTTTCTCAGCTTGAGAAAAATGTACACATATACAGACTAAATATTCGTTCAGGTTAACATCCAGAATAACAGACTTTAAACATGATTGCGTTTAAATAAGATGAAGTAACCAATGCTAAAAAAAAGCACCACACATGACAAAAACATTAGGTAGCCAATTTTTTATTAGCCTTATAAAACAAAACCGCAACTAGCGGCCCCTCAGTTTTTAGGCTACTGCATACACACTCACCAAACGAGGAACTTGGAAATAACTAACCCTAAACTAACACAGAGAACCTCGAAAACAGGCTATATAATTTTAACAAATTAAATACAAAACGAAATAAAATAAATAGAATGCTTAAAAAAACAACAACAACTGAATTGCAAAAAAAGAAAAGAAATGATACTAAAAAATAAAAAAATAACGTAGACTACTTAAATGAATTTGATCATAGTAATATGGAGTAGTCAAAGCAAGGCCCATTGAAGAAAAAGTAGGCCTATATTGCTGACTGACTGCGGTCGCAGACTTGTGCGTCTTTCTTCCACGATCCGCTCACACACACACACACTGAATGCCCTCTCTGATGGCGCACTAGATACTTTTGTCAAGTAAACAGCCGCTTTAATTTTCTACTCAACTTTAACATGTTGAATCCATTTCTACTGCACGTCTAATCCCACCGTATAATTTTCTAACCGCCCACTCCCTGCTGCAGCAAAGGTAAAACCGCCCGCTCCCGCGAGATTTGCGTTGAGTCCCGTGGGAGCCCAAACCCAATGCAGCCCTCTATCACACACTACACAAGTTGACAACACTGTCACCCAACGACTCTATCCACTCCCCAAACCACGCTTCATCACGAAAACAAGCGAGAGAAGTGGAGCGGGAAATGACGCGAAACAGGAGTTGACAGCCTTGCTCTCTCATTGGCTGTAGCTCGCCACATAGACACCACATGATGTCAAGTTGACAGCTCCAGATATTTATGATGCTAGATACTTGTCTGGCGTCGGCGAGGCATCAGAGAGCGTCTTTAAAGCGTCGTTGAGTAGTTCACACATAAAGATTGGCGAGCGCTGATTTTTGGGTGAACTATCCCAAAAATCAACCATCTATAAGTTTTATTGATTAAATTATTATCAATGATTAATCGATCATTGATGAATCGTTAGCATCTCTAAGAGCAGTTTGGCCCAAATTTACTCACGTTACGATAATACATACTTCCCTAAAAGAGAAAAACACACTTATTACATCTAATCAGATCAAAGGAACTCAGCTGGACAACTTTAAAGAGGTTTTGTGGATTTAATCCACATTAGGTGCAGACTGACCGATGGTGGCGCGGATGAGAGGGGACGGGTCTCCGATGTTGTTGAGACACTCTCTCTTGATGAAGTCGGCCACAGCCGGAGGAAAGTTCTGGTAGTGAGCCTTCACGTTGTTCTTGAGAATCAGACCGCTCAGAGAACGGGTGGGCTCATCTGCGGAGACACAGAGACACGTTCCTTGTGTGACAGGAGGATGTGTGTGAAATGAGATAAGATGATGCATGATGGGATAATACACACCTTCAGATTTGAGGCTGGTGAGGACGAAGATGAGATAGTTGTTGAAGTCGGGATACTGATTCAGCTGCTCCAGTTTCTGAAGGAAGCGTTACAAAAATATGACATTCCACAGACAACAAAGAGATCGAATATCAGACCAGTGGCATTAAGATGCAAACAAACATTTACCACTAGAAACGCAAGCGTTTGGATCTTAATATCTGCACTTATTTTGTAGTAAATATTAAATAAGCATCATGGATGTTTTTAATGCACTTCATATTGGACTATTATGTTCACTAAAAGCCATCCATGCAGACTAGATTGCTTTTCTTATTTAATCCTCAAAAAACAAAAAAAGCCATTAGAGTGGAGAAGTTAAAGGCACAGTATGTAAGTTTGGCCGCTAGAGGTTGCTTATACAAAACAAAAGGTGTAGCTTGATGACATCTTGATTTCACAAAGAATCCGACAGGACTCGGGCAGAAATCATATTCATAGATGAGCTAATGTATTAAAGATTTATTAAATTTACTGTAGTATGAAGCAGGGTGGGGCTGTGGAGCGGAACGAGGCCGCTGGAGCGATTGCTAATAAGAGACAAGCGCGACACACGACTCGAGAGCTTTTATTATGCCGCAGATGACGCTTCTGCTTCTTCTGCTCATGTGTATGTGGAGTAACGCAGCGCTGTTTTATCATATTACACACATTTCAGTGTGTTGAGAGTTATGTTATGATGCCGTGCGTTCACTCGACGGCTGCTATGAGACACTTGTTCACACTGTAGTGAGCTATATGGATATTAGTCATGGTAAAACATGGTACTCACGGTAAATCAAGAAAACCAGATTTAAACAATAAGACTAATTGTGTTGAGCTGTATAACAATGATTCGTTTTCTGTCCATGAATGATCCAAAGAGTTTCTCACCTGTCTAATAAAACACATCATATATTAAAGTGTTTTTGGTGTTTCCATGGTTTCCACAAAACAAAACCGGAAATCGAGGGTACCGCGGGTATGCGGTCCGTGTCCTGGTTAAAATTTCTCTGGATTTAAACATTCTTGGAAATGTTTGGGATAATGTAAGTACACAAGTCAACAAAATATATAACATTGTTCAAGTGGTTTTTGGATATTTAAATCAAAATCCAAAAATCTTACATATTGTGCCTTTAAATTAATTTCCATAAATGATTCATTTACGGTCAGATTCAACTAATTACTCTTCAAGACTCTGATTCAACAAATCGTATGAATCATCATTTAAATGACTTACACTGCTTTTGTTGGGGAAAAAACATGTAGGTATATAGCTGGGGATATAGCTATTAAATATAGAGTGCCGAAGTAATGACGTCACTTTGTAGGCCAAAACGCGGAAGTGAGTTAGCATTTTAGCCCTATGGGTTCCCTCGCCCTAAAGTCTATGGGTTTTTTGAATGGGTTTTTGCTAAATCGCCTGAAATAAGGTCTGTGGTTAACAAAGCCTCTATATATTTTCACGTTTTAATCTATGACATAAAACACACTAGTTATAACCTGCTTGTGATTTTTTAAGACTTTATTGTGTCTTAAAAACGGTGGTTGCTAACAAGTTGCTAAAAGGGACTACATCCTTTGGCGGGGACTTTAGACGTCATCGTGACAAACAGGAAATCTCACTAGCCCGCGTTTCAGCCTCACGTTCTTAGAAGTTTACATACCGTTATATATTTAGTCTTTTCAAATTGTAGTTTTTCCAAATATTGTTGTACACAGAATTCTGTTATATTAAGGTCACCGATTACCAGTTCTTTATTTCTGTGGAGAGATTGTAGTTCGACTTCGACAATGGTGTTTTGTTTTGTCCCGAGATGCAACCAAAAGTGGGTAAGTGTTCATACATAGCGCAGATCATAATGAGCGAGCGTGTTTTTAAATAAAGTTTGAGGAAGCTTGATGATGACGTTGATCCGCGACGATGGTGTGCTGTAGTCCGTTTATAGCCTACCGTTAGCATTTTATATCTGACGGCTTTATTTGGGCTTCAAAATGTATACATTTTGGATTAACTTGTAAAGATTATCTTGGTAGACAAAACGTGTAAGTGTCATAACTCTTTGTTGAACACAGATCTTATTTTTTGCGATTTTCCAAAAGTCTATGGGAAAAATGAATGGCTTTTTGATCGAGGGAACCCATGCGCCGCTAACTTCCGGGTTGGCCTACAAAGTGACGTCATTACTTCGGCACTCTATTCCATTATGAAGTTGCATGGCCACAATGGGTTAAAATAATACAGGATAAATATTTTGTTGCCATTTTAGAGCATCTACAAAGACACACAGTACTGCTCAAAGGGGGGGTTGGTAAATTTTTTAAAAGTCTCTTCTGTTCACCAAGGCTGCATTTCTTTGATAAAAAAATACAGTTAAAAAGCAATATTGTGAAATTTTACAATTTAAAATATGTTTTCTATGTGAATATCTATTCAATTGTAATGTATTCCTGTGATCAAAGCGGTATTTTCAGCATCATTACTCCAGTCTTCAGTGTCACATGATCCTTCAGAAATCATTCTGATATGATGATTTACTGCTCAAGAAACATTTATGATTATTATCAATGATGAAAACAGTTCTGCTGCTTCATATTTATGTGATACTTTTTCAGAAATATTTAATTTATAGAACGTTCAAAAGAACATTATTTATTTGATCTTTTGACACATTATAAATGTCTGTACTGTCACTTTTGAACTTAATGCATAATTGGTGAATGAAATTATGAATTTATTTATAAAAATAAAAAAAACGATTTCTTTAATATCAAACTTGAATAGTGAAAAAGATGAGAAATATTGGGATTTATTTAGCCAATATAATCCATGATTACTGAAGACATCTGTACCAAAAACAAAAAATGACCACACGTACACTAAACATTTGATTCTCAGCACAGTGTTGAAAACAAGTCTCCCATTAATTTGGTTAACAGACAAATTTCACATTTAATTTGCCGATTACTTGGACAATTAAGTTTCACGGACAATAACTGATCATAATAGCTGCGTTTCCACTGTCGGGCTAAAAGCAGACGTGCTAGTGCGTTCAACGGTCACTTCCGGGGCTTGCTCTGGGCCAACGACCACGGCTTTTTGGCCTAATACCTTGGTCCAAAGCGGGCCAGCTCAGGCTTGAGGAGGCCTTACGAACAAAGGCGGAGTTTATCTGAGTCTGGAGACGCCAGCGCCATCTTTTAAAATAATTTTAGCGTGTTTAAAATAACTTCTGTTTGTATCCCATGTGGATTCTGATCACCGTATAAGGCAGAAATATTTATATGCGATGCAAAAGTCTATACACACTAACCATTACTATAGAAACATGGTAAATACTTCCGCTTGAAGAAATCAGACATATCATACAGGCTATCACAATCGTGAATTTGATCTGTCAGTACGTCTCGTCTCTTTATACCGACTGTCTGATGTCCATATTTAGCTCTGCATACGTCATCAAATAAAGCAAGTCCGGTTTCTCTGACTGAAAATATTGGGACTGTGATTGGAGAGAGTGCTAAAGCTCCTCAGATCGTAGTTTGGGTGGGAATTTTGTAGAAACGATCATTCTTTCTAAATGTGATGTCCTGTGAATACATATAAACAGATACGACGGAATAAGTACGCGTGTCCGGTTTCTTTTGTGAAATAACGGTAAACACCACTTTATTTGTGTGTGACTAATGTGCAGTCATGACACCAATTAATTCATTATGATCAATGTATCAATTATTATTGTAAAACATCAATGCTTGGGTTTTAAATCTTAAGCATGTTGGTTTTGCGATCTTGCTAGTTTCCAGAAATTTATTTCTGATTAGTTTTCAGATAAAACTTCCATCTGTTGGTGAAATTATGGTTGTGTGTTACGGGCGGGTTTTCGTGACGTGCTGCAGAGCGTCTAGTGTGGTTTTGGGCTCTGTGCTACAGGTCTGAGGCTATACGCACAGCCCGGCCTGATGAAAGCTCTGGCTCGCACTGGCCCAACAGGGGAAAAGTGGCTATCATAATGATATTTATCATAAGTGATGTGCACAGACCTCTTGAACGGCTCTCTGTGTGGCCGTATCTGGAGACTGGGAGTCCTTCAACAGCTGCAGCACCTGCTGTAAACCCTGTTCATCCGGCTGCCACTCCATCCTGTGCTACACACACACACACACACACACACACACACACAGAGAGATAGATGAGCGCACTACACCAACACACACATTCCTGGGAAACACCATCACTGCTTTCTCTGTAAAGTTATTAGCAAATAACACATAACCCCGTCCACAGACATACGCACTCCGACCAAATGGCCGAATTAAAACACTTAATTTTCGAAGCCAGGCTAATCCACCGCGAGCACCTGGACCGGAGGTTAACACATCAGCTTTACCATCTGATCTGATTTAATTGGGATCGAGGCAGACGAGAGTGTGAAGATGTGTGGAGGCTGTGGATGTGCGAGTGGGCCGTGTGAGAATGTGCGAGTATATCTTCGGTGCGTTCAAATGTCTGCAAACACTCAGGAAAACGCTTGGGTTGTGCATTTTTTCTCATTTAATATTGCTTGATCATGTTCTCCAGCATCTTAAGCTTCAATGGAAGAGCATCAGACCATTTGTACAAAGAGTCACATGATCAAAGACACTCTTACTGATTAGTCCAATTTAAATGGTGCAGAATATTCAAATTGGCTTTGTTTTAACGTTTTCAAATTCCTAAAACTATATTCACAAGTTCCAATGTAGACTTTTGGACCCACGTGTATGTATTTGTGCACTTATTTTATTAAGTACATCTGTGTATGTTGTTTGTATAAGCGTATAAGTGTGTATCTATCTACTTCTATCTACATCTAGGCTACATTATGAGGTTATATGACTTTCTATCCCCACATACACACACGTGTGTACATGTGTATGTTGTGTCCACGTGAGTGTGTATGTGGTGTTTGAGTATATATTATTGTATGCTGTTTGTATTAAGTGTATGCGTATCTATCTATTTGAGGCTATATTATGAGGTTCTTTCTTTCCATCCCCACATCTCACACACACTTTTTTATTTGTGTGTGTGTGTGTGTGTATATATATATATATACACACACACACACACACACACACACACGAATGTGAACATGATGTAGGTGTAGCCTGAGTGAGGGTGTGTATATATGTAACATTAGGTACATTTGTCTGTCTACGTGAGTGTGTATGTGGTGTTTGTGTATATATTATTGTATGTTGTTTGTATTAAGTGTATGCGTATCTATCTATTTGAGGGTATATAAGCTATATTATGAGGTTCTTTCTTTCCATCCCTACATCTCACACACACACACAATTTTTTATTTGTGTGTATATATATATATATATATATATATATATATATATATATATATATACATACATACATACACACACACACGAATGTGAACATGATGTAGGTGTAGCCTGTGTGAGGGTGTGTGTATATATGTAACGTTAGGTACATTTGTCTGTCTACGTGAGTGTGTATGTGGTGTTTGTGTATATATTATTGTGTGTTGTGTATGTATAAGAGTATAATCTCTGTGTGTATGAGTAGGCCGTGTGTGTGTGTGTGTGTTTACGCGGCCCGGTTTAACCCAATTCCCCAGCTTACATCAGACGCATTAACCGATCACACATGAAATAAAACGCATTAAATCGCTTAGATGTGCGTGATGAGCGTGTATAATGATGATGAATAAACACACAGAGCCGCTGATGTAGCCGTTAGCCGCGGTGCTAACCCGCCAAACGCTCTCACCTTCAGTCAGTGGCTCTCTCTGTCCGTCTGTCTGCGTTTATCTCTCTCTGCCGCGGCGCGAGCGCTGATGGCCGTCGGGTCGCGGTAACGGATGGCTCGCCGCGGGTTTCTACGTGATTTCTGCGGGATTTAATCGGTGTGCTTGCTGTTATTCTTCTTTCACCGGCGGCGCCTGATGCATGGCGGACGCGTTAATCGCGCAGTGTGGATCTGTGCGGCCTCCGTACCGTGACGCTGACGTCACATCTCATTAACATAAAACTACAAGAAGCAGCACTACTAAATACTGACCGTTTGGTTTTTATTCGAGAGAAAACATATCATGACTAACACATATTAATTGTGCTCTATATGTCGTTAATGAAGGTTTGTGGTGGATTTAAATAATTTTTAGAGGACTGTAATTCGTGCTGTGACCCGTAGATGGAGACACGGGTGAAGTAATGGGTCATTCAGGTTCATTCAGGCACTTTTAATTTACCATAATAATATTCCATCGTACTTAAAGAATGACAGAATACCATGGTATTATCATCATGATAGCGTCCAAAACTATAGCTGACCTCATTAAGTTTAATCCACTGGCCGGTGTCCAGTTATAGTATTGGAATTATTATATTTTTTGTGCATTTTAATTCTGCTTTATATAAAAATGGCAGAACTTTTGTTCAGATCTGTTATTATTTCAAATTAAGTCATGAGTCAAGAGTGTCATTCCTGGGATTATGTGCCTTTTGTGTCCCCAGTAATGATCTCACTGCCTTAAAATGTTGAATAATATCAATTTTAAATCTCATTTAAAATATAATATCAGTCTTAGTCATAAATAACACCACTGGAACTCTAAGCATATTGAAGTTTATTTTAATAAAACATTTTGAACCACCACATATCACCATTTTCCCTATGTCCCCCCTCCCCAGGCCCGGGTATCCCATTTTCATGATAAATACAACACTTACTATACATTATTTCTTCCCCCATTTTTTACATTGTTGGGTATATCAGTAATAGTCTAATGTATAATATATATATTTCAATTAAAGGTATTTTAACTATTAAAATCGAGGTTTTTAGCTTGTCCCTCAATTTATTGTCCACCCTGTTATTTTTGACTACTTTCCCTTTAAATGAAAGTTGGAAAAATTAAATGACATAATATAATAAATCAGAGAGAAACCTTCTATGTTGGCTTGTTTTTGCTCAGATCATAAAATCATTGGATGATTTTAGATCAGAATGTCCACCGTTATATCAGAAGAGCTATAAAAGAGTGGACAAAATAGTCCATCCATCCATCAATCCATCCATTCTTTATTCCACTTGTCCATCCTGCTATTTTTTTGTCCACCCTGTTATTATATTGTCCACCCTGTTATTATTTTGTCCACCCTGTTATTTTTTGTCCACCCTGTTATTATTTTGTCCACTGTTATTATTTTGTCCACCCTGTTATTTTTTTGTCCACCCTGTTATTTTTTTGTCCACCCTGTTATTTTTTGTCCACCCTGTTATTTTTTTGTCCACCCTGTTATTATTTTGTCCACTGTTGTTATTTTGTCCACCCTGTTATTTTTTTGTCCACCCTGTTATTTTTTTGTCCACTGTTATTATTTTGTCCACCTTGTTATTATTTTGTCCACCCTGTTATTATTTTGTCCACTGCTAATATATTGTTCACCTTGTTATCATTTTGTTAACCCTGTTATTATTTTGTCCACCCTGTTATTATTTTGTCCACTGTTATTATTTTTTCCACCCTGTTATTATTTTGTCCACTGTTAATATATTGTTCACCTTGTTATTATTTTGTTCACCCTGTTATTATTTTGTCCTCCCTGTTATTATTTTGTCCACTGTTAATACATTGTTCACCCTGTTATTATTTTGTCCACCCTGTTATAATTTTGTCCACTGTTAATATATTGTTCACCCTGTTATTATTTTGTCCACCCTGTTATAATTTTGTCCACTGTTAATATATTGTTCACCCTGTTATTATTTTGTCCACCCTGTTATTATTTTGTCCACCCTGTTATTATTTTGTCCACTGTTAATATATTGTCCACCCTGTTATTATTTTGTCCACCCTGTTATTATTTTGTCCACTGTTAATATATTGTTCACCCTGTTATTATTTTGTCCACTGTTATTATTTTGTCCACCCTATTATTATTTTGTCCACTGTTAATATATTGTCCACCTTGTTATTATTTTGTTCACCCTGTTATTATTTTGTCCACCCTGTTATTATTTTGTCCACTGTTAATATATTGTTCACCCTGTTATTATTTTGTCCACTGTTAATATATTGTTCACCCTGTTATTATTTTGTCCACCCTGTTATTATTTTGTCCACTGTTAATATATTGCTCACCCTGTTATTATTTTGTCCACTGTTATTATTGTGTTCACCCTGTTATTATTTTGTCCACCCTATTAATATATTGTCCACCCTGTTATTATTTTGTCCACCCTGTTATTATATTGTCCGCCCTGTTATTATTTTGTCCACCCTGTCATTATAGTGTCCACCATATTATTATACAGTGGGAAGAACAAGTATTTAATACACTGACGATTTTGCAGGTTTGCCCACAAACAAAGCATAATTTTTATCATAGGTACTCTTCAACTGTGAGTGACAGAATCTAAAATAAAAATCCAGAAAATCACATTGTATGATTTTTAAGTAATTAATTTGCATTTTATTGCATGATATAAGTATTTGATACATCAGAAAAGCAGAACTTAATATTTGGTACAGAAACCTTTGTTTGCAATTACAGAGATCATACGTTTCCTGTAGTTCTTGACCAGGTTTGCACACAGGGATTTTGGCCCACTCCTCCATACAGACCTTCTCCAGATCCTTCAGCTTTCGGGGCTGTCGCTGGGCAATATGGACTTTCAGCTCCCTCCAAAGATTTTCTATTGGGTTCAGGTCTGGAGACTGGCTAGGCCACTCCAGGACCTTGAGATGCTTCTTACGGAGCCACTCCTTAGTTGCCCTGGCTGTGTGTTTCGGGTCATTGTCATACTGGAAGATCCAGCCACAAACCATCTTCAATGCTCCTACTGAGGGAAGGAGGTTGTTGGCCAAGATCTCGCGATACATGGCCCCATCCATCCTCCCCTCAATACAGTACAGCTGTCCTGTCCCCTTTGCAGAAAAGCATCCCCAAAGAATGATGTTTCCAACTCCGTGCTTCACGGTTGGGATGGTGTTCTTGGGGTTGTAATCGTCCTTTTTCCAAACAAGGCAAGTGGAGTTTAGACCAAAAAGCTCTATCAGACCACATTACCTTCTCCCATTCCTCCTCTGGATCATCCAGATGGTCAAAGGCAAACTTCAGACAGGCCTGGACATGCTCTGGCTTGAGCAGGGGGACCTTGTGTGCGCTGCAGGATTTTAATCCATGACGGCGTAGTGTGTTACTAATGGTTTTCTTTGAGACTGTGGTCCCAGCTCTCTTCAGGTCATTGACCAGGTCCTGCCGTGAAGTTCTGGGCTGATCCCTCACCTTCCTCATGATCATTGATGCCCCACAAGGTGAGATCTTGCATGGTGCCCCAGACCAAGGGAGATTGACCGTCATCTTGAACTTCTTCCATTTTCTAATAATTGCACCAACAGTTGTTGCCTTCTCACCAAGCTGCTTGCCTATTGTCCTGTAGCCCATCCCAGCCTTGTGCAGGTCTACAATTGTATCCCTGATGTCCTTACACAGCGCTCTGGTCTTGGCCATTGTGGAGAGGTTGGAGTCTGTTTGATTGAGTGTGTGGACAGGTGTCTTTTATACAGGTAACGAGTTCAAACAGGTGCAGTTAATACAGGTAATGAGTGGAGAACAGGAGGGCTTCTTAAAGAAAAACTAACAGGTCTGTGAGAGCCACAGACTGTTATTCTTTCTAACAAGTGAAAGAATAACTTCTCATTGGTTGGTAGGTGATCAAATACTTATGTCATGCAATAAAATGCAAATTAATTATTTAAAAATCATACAATGTGATTTTCTGGACAGTTGAAGTGTACCTATGAAAAAAATGACAGACTCCTACATGCTTTGTAAGTGGGCAAACCTGCAAAATCGGCAGTGTATCAAAAACTTGTTCTCCCCACTGTATTGTCCACCCTGTTATTATTTTGTCCACCCTGTGTTCTGTTGTATTATACACTTTTGGCCAAATGTAGCAGGTTAACTGTATCTTATACATCTTACTTTGCATAATGTACCTACATACTGTAGAAAGTAGTATGCTCATACGCTTTAGGTTAACCTATATGTTAGGCATTCATTTTTTATTGTACTGCTTGTAATTGTAATAAAAATTGTGCATAAACTTTATATTGAATGATCCAAAAACCAAATGACACTGAACTCTATCGCAATCAAAACTTTATTCCAGTTTGCTGTTATTAAATCAATGGCCATACAAGAACATCACAAAGACAGAGATGAAGAAAAGGTTTTAACACAGTAACAAACGGGCTCTTCACTTTGGCTAAAATCTGCTATTCCTACACATCTGACACAAATATTTTCATAGGAACAACCTCTTCATTCTTCACGTATGGGAAGGTGGAATGGAAGTAGAAGACGAGGAAAGGGTGGAGAAATTGGTCATGCAGTCCTTTAACATAACGAGCTGATCTCGCTCTTACTGCAGCCCCATTTACAGCAGGCGTTGGACAGCCCGACGACCACATCCCGCCCCTTCCTGTCTGACGTGCGCAAGGCCTCCAGCACTTCCTCTGAGATGAGCGAGCGTACGGGGCGGCTGAACACGGGGCTCTCCTGACTCTGTCCGGACCAGGCCAGGGCCTCTGAGTCGGGACGGGGTCTGTATGACAGTCCAGGGAGGATGGGGTTGGCGGCCCAGCTGTCAGAGGCCTCGTCGTCATGAGAGGAGAGCAGGTCACTGGACAGGTCACCTGATCAAAGAACAAAAATATGTCACTGTCCCTATAGCACGTAACCCGTACAGACATGAGCGATTCCTCAAATCATGTGTCTTGCTGTGGAGACACACTGATATTTTACTTTAAGTGATTTTCAAACGGATGATTCAAAGATATTTTTACTGTTAAAATGAACAGATGAACACCAGTTCATAAATAAAATTTATTGTTTAAATTATTACTGCCTTTAGTTATTTTTGGAATGTAAAAATGCTTAAAAACACCAGCTTGATAACATTTATACTTGGTTTTAATAAATAGAACATTAATAACATTGTTAATGTAAAAACACAAAATTGTATTTGGCTTCTTTTTTATGTAATGTAATGTTTATTTAACCAGGAAAATGACTTAACAACATTAAGTCTAAATGGGACATGAATTTACATTTGATTTATTAAAAAACAAAAACAATAAAATTCTTTGGACTTTACCTCCTCATTTCAGAATACCACTGCTGTGTGTATGCGTGTGTGTGTGTGTGTGTGTGTGTGTGTGTGTGTGTGTGTGTGTATGTATATATATATATATATATATATATATATATATATATATATATATATATATATATATATATATATATATATAAACATACATTAATAATAAAAAATAAGCATTTTGTAAATAAATGAATTAATAATCTATTAATTTGATTATTATCAATGATACAGTAATTAGCCTATTACTATTAATAATTATGTAGTCTAAAGATCATTTCATTAGTTAGTTTGATCATATTTAATATTTATTTACATTTAATTTGTGGATTTTTTGTAGTTCAGTGTGTGTGTGTATTTTAATTTGTAATAAAACAATGAAAAACAAATTTCATTGAATTAATCATATCATAATAAATAATATTATTTACATTTTAATTAATAAATAATATAATGAATAATCATTTTATGTAATTACTATTGATGATAATTATTACTATTAAATCATGTAGTCTAAAGATTGTTTCATTATTTATTTTCATCATATTTAATATGTATTTCAAATTAATTCATTTTTTTGTAGTTCAGTGTGCGTGTGTGAGTGTGTTGTGTATTGTAGTAAAACAATTATTATTATGATTAAATAATGTATGTCAGTGTAGTGTCTGTAATGGTCATTTAGTTATTATAGTGTCAAAACATAGCTATGTAGAAATACATTTATATATTTTTTTGTGTGTGAAATAAATAAAATAATATTTATAATGTATATATTTATCAATTATTATTATGATTAAATAATGTATGTCAGTGTAGTGTCTGTAATGGTCATTTAGTTATTATAGAGTCAAAACATAGCTATGTAGAAATACATTTATATATATTTTTTGTGTGAAATAAATAAAATAATATTTATAATGTATATATTTATCAATTATTATTATGATTAAATAATGTATGTCAGTGTAGTGTCTGTAATGGTCATTTAGTTATTATAGTGTCAAAACATAGCTATGTAGAAATACATTTATATATATTTTTTGTGTGAAATAAATAAAATAATATTTATAATGTATATATTTATCAATTATTATTAAATAATGTATGTTTTGTGTATTATGATGGTAATTTAGTTATTATTGTGTCAAAGCATATAGCTATGCAGAAACACGTTTAGCTACTCTCTCTCTCTCTCTCTCTCTCTCTCTCTCTCTCTCTCTCTCTCTCTGTGTGTGTGTGTGTGTGTGTGTGTTTCTCTAACTGTGTGAATTGTATTGGAATTAACAAGAAACAAACAAAACTTCAGATTTCTACATATATCTATCTGACTCTTACCTGAGACATCGAGAGATCTCCTCCAGCGCGAGCCTCCACAGGTGAAGATGACCGCCCGGATGAACTCTCTGCCGCACAGCTTCACTCCGTACATGGGGTGTGCGTCCGTGGCCTGAGCGCCGCCCAGCAGCGCCACCAGCAGGGCGAGAGTGAGAACTGCAGCTCTGCACATGAGGACGATGGTGGGAGTGAAAGTTTGAGGTGCTGAAAATGTTTCTAAGTGGTCCTTCTTGCTTTTGAAAGATGGTCTAACGATGGTCTCAGCCTGGTGTGTCTTTTATAGGGGTTGATGGAGCCAGCGCTGTTTGCGTTTCAGTCAGATGGACTGTGATAGCAGGGCCGAGACCTTTAGGAAAACAAAGCCCTGGTCCAGAAGGTGATGTCGAATGAAGCGACCTAATCTCATCACTCCTGACCTTTTTGTCGTCATACACAACGTCTAATCGCACACAATGAGGAATGAATTACGAACTTGAACGCACACACTGCCACAAGCGCTGTACTTCAGTCAGATACATGTCGATTTGAATGGTCCCTTTTATTGTAGAATTAATGTTAAATACTCAAAAATCATGTCCTCACTGTATTTCCAATTTAAATGAATTAATTAATAATTAATAAATGATTTGTGCATATCATTATTATATATTTTTAAATTCATGTGCCTCGTAATCTGGACAACTTGTCACTCACATGAGATCGACCAATAGCAAACCACAACCGTCCAACCATCCAATCAATTCCCCACGGACAAAATCAAGCCCCACCCTACATTTGTTCTTGTTCGAGAAGCCGTTTCACTTGCATATACACTGATCAGGCATAACATTATGACCTAATATTGTGTTGGTCCCCCTTTTGCAGCCCTGACCCATCGAGGCATGGACTCCACTAGACCTCTGAAGGTGTGCTGTGGTATCTGGCACCAAAATGTTAGCAGCAGATCCTTTAAGTCCTGTAAGCTGTGAGGTGGGGCCTCCATGGATGGGACTTGTTTGTTCAGCACATCCCACATACGCTCGACTGGATTGAGATCTGGGGAATTTGGAGGTCAGGTCAACGCCTCAAACTCATTGTTGTGCTCCTCAAACCATTCCTGAACCATTTTTGCTCTGTGGCAGCGCTTTATCTGCTGAAAGAGCCACAGCCACCAGAGAATACCGTTTCCATGAAAGATGGTCTACAACAATGCTTAGGTAGGTGGTAGGTGTCAAAGTAACATCCACATGGATGGCAGGACCCAAGGTTTCCCAGCAGAACATTGCCCAAAGCATCACTGCCTCCGCCGGCTTGCCTTCTTCCCATAGTGCATCCTGTGCCATGTGTTCCCCAGGTAAGTGACGCACACACACCCGGCCATCCACGAGATGTAAAAGAAAACATGATTCATCAGACCAGGTCACCTTCTTCCATTGCTCCGTGGTCCAGTTCTGATGCTCACGTGCCACTGTTGGTGCTTTCGGCGGAGGTCAGGGGTCAGCATGGGCACCCTGACTAGTCAGCGGCTATGCCGCCCCATACACAACAAACTGAGATGCTCTGTGTATTCTGACACCTTTCTATCAGAACCAGCATTAACTTCTTGAGCAATCTGAGCTCCAGTAGCTCGTCTGTTTGATCGGACCACACGGGCCAGCCTTCGCTCCCCACGTGCATCAATGAGCCTTGGCCGCCCATGACCCTGTCACCGGTTCTCCACTGTTCCTTCCTCTGAGCACTTTTGATAGAGACTGACCACTGCAGACCGGGAACACCCCACAAGAGCTGCAGTTTTGGAGATGCTCTGACCCAGTCGTCTAGCCGTCACAATTTGGCCCTTGTCAAACTCGCTCAAATCCTTACGCTTGCCCATTTTCCCTGTTTCTAACACATCAACTTTGAGGACAAAATGTTCACTTGCTGCCTAATATATCCCACCCACTAACAGGTGATGAAGAGATAATCAGTGTTATTCACAGTGGTCATAATGTTATACCTGATCTGTGAAAATTACAATATGGGAAGAAAAGGCTAACGCAACTTATATTTCATGCCGACTCTAAAATTAAATAAATAAAAATACCATAAATTACACAAAAAAAGTGAATAAAGCGTTAAATATGTTAGACTTTTACCACACATTCCTCATAAGCAGAAAAAAAAAACATGACTTGTAGGCTACACTACGATGCTAATGTATTGCATGTGAACTGCACTAAAGAGCACAGGAGCTGCATATGAAGACATCTCACTCCTGTGTGGGGTCATGGAAAAACATAAACCCAGCACAATAAGAGCCAGACTCCACATCTGAGGTAATATAATGCTACTGCATGATTCCCATATTCATATACCATAGAATTTACGTGGTCTTCCAAGTATTATCCTCAATACACCATACAGTTTTAAATATTAGAAAACATATTGGGTTAGGCTGGGTTAGCGGACCTCTCGTGACACAAGGAGCCCGGGTGACATTTCAAACAGATAGGAAGAGGATATAGATGCGAGAAATTGAGTTGTGGTTATGTGTGTGTGTGTGTGTGTGTGTGGTTATTTAGAATCAGAAACCAGTTTATAAGCCTATCAGCAAAAGCCTGTTTCTTCTTAATCATACAGTCACGAGATAACAGAGTCTGGAGAATATGATTCAGACACTGGCATTCACAGAGATAACAGCACATGGATGAGCCTTCAGCATACAGGCTAATTGGTTCCCTGTCTGAACTCAGTGATGAGTTATAGTATTATGATTAATATGCTAATGGACTCACACCGCATAGCTATGAATAAAGTATTAGAAATAAAGTGAAACGTGGAAACTTTTAATCCATTTATTCAGGGTACATTATTCAGAACCAAATCTTAATTTGTCTGGTACATTTATGTTGCTTTATCTTTCTGTGGGAGTGTATCTTTAATGTATTTTGGATTATATTTACTTTGCAAATTATATATACATCCATGATTTTGCCATCTAATGTTCAAAAACTGTTTAATATGGCAACGTTTTGTAAGAGTATTGATAATAAATATGATTTTGCTATTATATATAATTAAATAGCTGTGTGGTTATTAACATTTACCTTTGCTTTTATCTTTATCTTTTCTGACTGAGTAACCGTTGACCGTGAGGTTTGACTGACAGAAATGCGGTCCAATCAATGAACGCGAAGGGGGCGTGTATTTCTTGCGTAATAGAGCAACTCGACTGACAGCAACTGTCAGCGAATGACAATGTAGGTTTGTTATAGACACTCGTCTTATCCAATAATGTAGAGAGATGACCGTTTCCCTTGGCGACACGCAGCCAATCGCTGCAGAGCAAGAGGGCGGTGCTTATACGGGTGGGTAGCAACAGTTGCCCCGGTGAGGACGAGGCGCCATAGTCACGGTAGTCGTGGCGACAAGAACCCAGCAACGAGAATCAACAACAACAATTTGAGCCATTAAGAAAATAAAACTCAGCGCCAAACTAAGATCGTCCAGCAAGAAGCGAAAGGTGAACGCAACAACTTTATTTCACGCGACCTCCTCTTGTTTTGTGTTGCAAGTGCTGAAGTGTGCCAGACGCGATTTCCTCAGTTATCGCGCTTCAACTCGACCCCGCGCCTCTCGCACGCGCTGGCGGTTGTTATGACGATGTCAAATCTGCTCGAGCGCTACAAAATGGCGGGTGTTGTAACGTGAGAGTGTGTGACTTTTACTTCTTGTTGTTTGTTTATGGTGACCATGACGTCAGAAGTGTGTTTAACTGACTTGCTGACTGAAACGGACGAGGAGTTTAGGATCAGATGTCAAAGAGCGACTTTTGACAGTGATTCTGCACTCGGCTGTAATCTTTTCTCGGTGCTCCGCTTGTTTAACGCAATTGACGATGAAATGCAGGCATTCGGTGGATCAGACTCTCGTGAATTGTATTTGCAGGCGGTTGAAAACTTTGTAGAGGGAGTCGTCGAACAGCCATATGTGCCAGATCAGCTCCAGCGCGGAGGGAGTGGAGGGGGCGTGGTCTGGACGGGGGCGGGGCGTGGGAAGTTAAAAGGGCGTGATTGACAGAAGTCTATCCAGTTGCATATATACTTTATATATATATATATATATATATATATATATATATATATATATATATATATATATATATATATATATATATATATATATATATATTATATATTTATATATTATATATATAACGTATAGACTTTTTGTATATATATATTATTGAGGCAAAACAATGCATGATCACAAGTTTAAGTAACTGTTGTGAAATCATAGCATTGACCATATACACTTGGACCATAGTAAGAAAAAATTATATATTACCCCACACAATGTTTAGTCAGATTTATGATATCAAAATTTGACATTTTGCATGTAAATTTGTTAGCATATTTGAACATAAGCTATGAATATATGATGCTTGATTCTTGAAGGTATGTGTGATTTCACGCCCTCTTGGTGTTGTTTTTAAGGCATGATTTTAATAATGTGAGTTGTTCTTTTTAGGCTGTTTAACACAATGGCTTCCTCGCTAATTCTGACAGGAGCTTCCTGCGCACACTGGCACATTCTGTCATCACAAGACAGGGCACGCAATTTGAGGAAAAACGAGAGTACTGTTAAACAAGTTCAGCCAGCTCAAAACCGCATAGGATTTATGTGCATCTTGATAGGGAAGGAGAATGCGGTTAGTTTTACATGCAGTCTCAAAAAACAAAACAAACAAAAACAACCTACTGGAATTGAAGTGAGACAAAATGCTTAACACTTTTTAGATAAATTGTTTGTTGTTGTTAATAAAGTATTCAAAATGCATTATGTTCCAATTTTGTATTCAAATAATGATTTAGCTAAGCCAGCAGAAAAATGCCCTTAAGTTTGCTTAAGAAAATAATGTTTTATACATTGAAAATTTGTGTCCTTATTATAAGGCACTATTGCTTTTATACAATAATATATTAAAGGGATAGTTCACCCAAAAATGAAAATTAGCCCATGATTTACTCACCCTCAAGTCATCCTAGGTGTGTATGACACTCTTCTTTTAAACGAACACAATCAGTTGATGTCCTGGCTCTTCCAAGCTTGAATGAATGGCAGCCCAACATTTGAAGCCCAAAAAAGTGCATCAATCCAGTATAAAAGTGCTCCACACGGCTCCGGGGTGTTAATAAACGCCTTCTGAAGCGAATCAATGGGTTTGAGTAAGAAAAATATCCATATTTAACACGTTATAAAGTTAAATATCTAGTTTTCGCCAGACCGCCGTCCGTATTCAACTTACGCAAAAAGTGTAATGCCTCTCGCAGTTCAAAAACGCTTACGTTACGTCCGACGTCATCGTCGCGCCAGTTACGCTTTTTCCGTAAGTTGAATACAGAACACACACACACACACACAATGCATCATGGCATTATCCCTGGATGACTTTCGATTCACTATTACGGCTGTCACTTTACGTTCGAAAATCGATTGGACCAACCAACACAAGTTTCGAAAACAAAAATAGGGAATCGATTTTAACCAAATATGTACACTATTAATTTTAGATAGATGTAACAACCACCAAATTTTAAACAAAATTAAAATAAATAATTTTGAAAGTACAGTAGGCGTTGCAAAAGCTAAAAAGAAGATTCTCACCAATTTTACGCTCCTATAGTTTCAATCGGTTTCAATCGGCTGCTGCTGGTGTTTTGCCCAAAAAAATGGAGGACAACGGCGATCAACCTGTGCGACATGAGAGAGTGATCACTTGTTGTATAGGCGACTGTAGGGGGCTACATGGGTACTTTTTAACAATAGCAAGCATGGGCGGCATTGTTGAATCGCTTTAGTCATAACTTCTGGTTAATGATCAGACTGGCGAGTTTGTGATCGTGGGTCCGCATAACAGGACCCCGTGCGCCTCTGAGAACCGACTAAAGAGTGAAGAGTTAAATAGAATAATCAAATGTGCAGTTAAATTATTATATAAATGACCAAATAACCAATCGGCATTCTAATCGGTGATAACCCCTAATAACTTGAGGAGTTCGATATGGATGCACTTCGGGTTTTGGACTGTAGATCAAATAATGATGGAGGAAAAAGTGGTATGCAAACTGTGCGATCGCGAGTTCCCATATCACAGCAGCACTACAAATACAAATAATTACAAAGACCTAGACCCGCTAGAGGTACGCTAGTCCTTCAGTGAATTTTACATTTTATTTACAGTGTATTACGTGTGTTGTGTTCATCTTATTAACAATGGCTCCAGCGGTTCCTCGGCTCGACAACACACGGTCCTGCTCTGCTTCAGACTACAGTAACGTTAATAATCACATGAACATGATTTCTGCCGAGTCCTATCCCGATTCTTTCCCACCGGCTGTGAGGTGAAGACCACATGTCCCAAGATTCTGCTCTCAAACTTGGCGTCATCAAACTACGCCTTTTGTTTTGAACAGGCGACCTCTAGCAGATGGAAAAGTTACATAGTGCAGCTTTAACTAATTTTTTTTTTATTTTGGCAGTGTTTAGCATGATAATCCCACTCTTTAACAGTGTAAATAAGTCAGAATGTATGAAATAACATTCAAAAAAATTGGGTTGAATGAATGATTCAATGACTCACTCATAAAGACTTCACTTGTTTCATTACTGGATGAATCAGCATTTTTGAACGAATCTCTTGAATGAATGAGGTAATGACAAATACACTTACACTTTAACACTCACTTTGTCGCCACCTACTGGTGTAACAGTGTAATTGAAACAATCATTATTTGAAGCGACAAGTTACTTCCAACAGATGATTTGCTCTATTTCGATCGCTTCCATAGACATCAGTGTTTATATCTGAACTATAAACTTTAATATAAACCTATAATTTGAATATTTGTAACAGACACACAACCATACTGTAATGTTCAAAAGACTGTTTGTGAAGCTGTTTCAACTGCTCTCTCTGGCTCAGCGGCAGCGCCAACACAGATCTAAACGTTCACTGTGATTTAGTTTTAATAGACACTGGAGAATCCTTGCCATTTAGGAATGAGATCGCATGGGTGTTTGAATTGAGATTGCGTTCTTTTAACGTTTAATTGTGCTGCTCTTCTATGCACACAATTAATATACAATAATTTGCATACATTTCCAGAATTTACAACATCTGTTAAAACCAGGTTCAACATTTTGTTAACCTTTTAGAGTTACTTTTTTGGGGGATTTTTGACAACTTTGACAACAGCCAGAAAAAGAAATTCACCATGTTATATGAACAATCCTTTCTATAAAGCCCTTTAGAATAAAGATAGGAATAAAGCTGAAGTTTGGTGTATGCAAGTGGAGAAAAAAATAATTTCTACATGTTACAAATATGTAATGTAATTGAATCTACAGACGCAAATAGATCAAATGTAATAAAACAAACACTTAAGTGTGTATTTTGCATGTTTTCTTTTCACTAGTCTTAAAGAAGACATAAAAGAAGACATCACTAGTCTTAAAGAAGACAAAATTGACCAGTGCATGAAAAAACAATAGTTCTTCCTGATGTTCTTCCATAAGGACACAAGTGTAATTCTGAAATAACCTCCATCACTAACACAAGAAGCCCAAATCTGTTTGCTTTTAACTTCCTGCATGGCTTAATCTGTGTTTTTCATGTCTGTTTGCAGAGGGATTTTGGCTGTTGTCGTCATGGCAACTTCAGGCTACACCGCTGAGGAGCTTCAACCCTCCCAGTCGCAAGGGGGCATTGTCACGACAGCCTCATCGACCCAGCAAAAAGCCACTTCCACCACCACGTCTCAGTTCCTGTCCGACATGCAGAGCTCGCCGGGGTCTGCTTCAGCACAGACGGGCTCTATCATAAGAGCACAGGCCACGCCCTCTGTCACTCAAAAGAAAGCCATCTTGGCCACGCCCCCTCAGGGAGCTGTGACCGCAGCTCAGTATGTCGCAGGGGAGATACAAAGCCCCGCCTCCCAGCCAGGAAACGGCCAGAGCGCCCAGCAGTACATAGTGGTGACCGTTACCGGCGGTGAGCACACGTACATTACTAGATAACATTTAGACTTAACTTCCCATGACACACATAGTAGGGATTGAACCTGCACACCACACCATTACAGCGTGTACGAAAGTGTGTGTAATGCGATCTAACAGACACCTGACACTTTCTAGGTCTCACCCTAAATAGAAAGACCTCGAAATAAACACGTAACAGCAGCCGTGTGTATCTCCACACATGTGCCTATGCTTTTTATTTAACACACACAGACATGTCGCATATACACACGTTTTTTTATCCTGATGACTGAACAATCTAACACTCTAATTGGCAGCTGTTATGACAGCACTGCCTACTCAGCAGCCTGGAGAAGTGTGTGTGGATGGATTTCCTGTCGCAGCAGCTTTAGTAACTAACACAAAGTTTATATGAGAAAGCAGGGCGGTACTGTGAGATCTGATAGACTAAAGATAGTGGCCACCAAAAACTCAAATAAAAGCAACAGAGAAGACATTTATAATGTTACAAAAAGATTATATTTCAAATAAATTCTGTTCTTTTGAACTTTCTACATTCATCAAAGAATCCTAAAAAAATGTATCACAGTTTTCATAAAAAAATATGAAGCAGAACAACTGTTTCTTAAGCAGAAAATCATCATATCAGAATAATTTCTGAGGGCTCATGTGACACTGAAGACTGGAGTAATGATGCTGAAAATACAGCTTTGATCACAGGAATACATTACATTTGAACAGATATTCACATACAAAACAGCTATTTTAAATAATTGTAATAATATTTCACAATTTTTCTGCTTTTACTGTATTTTTGATCAAACAAATGCAGTCTCTGTGAGCAGAAGAGACTATTTAAAAAACATAAAAAAACCTTCATTATTCCAAACCTTTGAATAGCAGTGTATATTCAGTAAAAAATGTAAGGCCCGCCCAATCGTCCCAACGACGGCTTCTGATAAGCGGGTGAAGGTATGTAATTTAATTAGCCTAACCTCGTCTTACTTCGTGATTATGAGGCGTGTTTCAACCAAAAGGATAGAAAATGCCTCAGCACTCAATTGGACAGACCTACAACCAATCAGAGCAACGGAGTAAGTGGCGTATGTTGAGCGACGCATAGTGGTCAAACGAATTCTACGGCACGCACGCTGGAAGAAGTAGAAGAAGAAACCGAATTTAACCCAAGCGTTCTTTGGTGACGTGATGATGACGTTACTGTTGATCATCTGTCCATCATCGTATAAAGCCCGCACTGACAATTTGATTGAACCAGAGCTGTTCAGACCAAGCATAGTTGCTCCACAACGGATCAAGTCCAGACCGAACATACAGACCTCAGATGTTGTGGGCGGGGCTAAGTTTGGCTGGCATCCAGGCTAAAATTTAATTCCAATTTACCTTTATCTGACTCCATTTTATCATGTCCTCGAATTTAGGTTAGAATGCCGATTGGTTATTTGGTCATTTATATAATAATTTAACTGCACATTTGATTATTCTATTTAACTCTTCACTCTTTAGTCGGTTCTCAGAGGCGCACGGGGTCCTGTTATGCGGACCCACGATCACAACCTCGCCAGTCTGATCATTAACCAGAGGTTATGACTAAAGCGATTTAACAATGCCGCCCATGCTTGCTATTGTTAAAAAGTACCCATGTAGCCCCCTACAGTCGCCTATACAACAACTTAAAGCTGAAACAGTAACCAGAGGTTATGGCCAATACCATAAAATAATGGCATATTATCTCAATAGTATTTTATCCGGCCCCCTATAGTGAATGCGACTGCATAACAACTTAGCTAAAGTCGAGCAGTTAGTCAGAAATCTAGAATCTTGCCAGATGGGTCCCATACTCCATACAATCCGATATCTAGTATGTACTTAACCCTGGTTGCAGATTTGCGGTAACAAAGGATACATCCTAATCAGTAAGTCGGAATGAAATCAAATGTAACAATTTATTATTAGTCGGGTAAATGTACACTCTTTAGGATTATTAGGAACACCTGTTCAATTTCTCATGAATGCAATTATCTAATCAACCAATCACATGGCAGTTGCTTCAATGCATTTAGGGGTGTGGTCCTGGTCAAGACAATCTCCTGAACTCCAAACTGAATGTCAGAATGGGAAAGAAAGGCGATTTAAGCAATTTTGAGTGTGGCATGGTTGTTGGTGCCAGACGGGCCGGTCTGAGTATTTCACAATCTGCTCAGTTACTGGGATTTTCACGCACAACCATTTCTAGGGTTTACAAAGAATGGTGTGAAAAGGGAAAAACATCCAGTATGCGGCAGTCCTGTGGGCGAAAATGCCTTGTTGATGCTAGAGGTCAGAGGAGAATGGGCCGACTGATTCAAGCTGATAGAAGAGCAACTTTGACTGAAATAACCACTCGTTACAACCGAGGTATGCAGCAAAGACAACCTTGAGGCGGATGGGCTACAACAGCAGGAGACCCCACTCATACCACTCATCTCCACTACAAATAGGAAAAAGAGGCTACAATTTGCACAAGCTCACCAAAATTGGCTTTATGCACAGCTACACTACTTCCTGAACTTCAGCCAGCTCCTTTGTTTCCTGTCTGCGATTATTGGACAAACTGATTAATCCAGGTGTGCCTGACCTCTGAAGTCACAACAACAATAATCAGACACACCTGGATTAATCAGTTTGTCCAATAATGGCAGACAGGAAACAAAGGAGCTGGCTGAAGTTCAGGAAGTAGTGCAGCTGTGCATAAAGCCAATTGGACAGTTGAAGACTGGAAAAATGTTACCTGGTCTGATGAGTCACGATTTCTGTTGAGACATTCAGATGGTAGAGTCAGAATTTGGCGTAAACAGAATGAGAACATGGATCCATCATGCCTTGTTACCACTGTGCAGGCTGGTGGTGGTGGTGTAATGGTGTGGGGGATGTTTCCTTGGCACACTTTAGGCCCTTTAGTGCCAATTGGGCATCATTTAAATGCCACGGCCTACCTGAGCATTGTTTCTGACCATGTCCATCCCTTTATGACCACCATGTACCCATCCTCTGATGGCTACTTCCAGCAGGATAATGCACCATGTCGCAAAGCTCGAATCATTTCAAATTGGTTTCTTTAACATGACAATGAGTTGACTGTACTAAAATGGCCCCCACAGTCACCAGATCTCAACCCAATAGAGCATCTTTGGGATGTGGTGGAACAGGAGCTTCGTGCCCTGGATGTGCATCCCACAAATCTCCATCAACTGCAAGATGCTATCCTATCAATATGGGCCAACATTTCTAAAGAATGCTTTCAGCACCTTGTTGAATCAATGCCACGTAGAATTAAGGCAGTTCTGAAGGCGAAAGGGGGTCAAACACAGTATTAGTATGGTGTTCCTAATCATCCTTTAGGTGAGTGTTTAACGGCAATTACATAATTAATTCAAAGATAATCAAGACATAACATCAAATCCTCTGAGGTAAAGAGTAAAACATGCATACTTGATAATTACATAACACTGAGTGCCTGAAAGACACACCGCATTATGGGCTGATCTGACTACAGAATCGCCCCTGACCCTCCTGCAAAATACTCAGACCAAGACAAAAACCTCTTTCAAATGTAAACTTGAGTTCACAATGGGAATTTGCTTGAATCAAGACCTGTATTTTACACCTTATTAAGGGCAGGAGGTAAAGACCAATCGGCCGAAGACACACCCACACAATAAGCAAAATATCTCTAAACTCTTAAACCTTTTGCTTTACTTCTGTGGGAATGAGACCTTTGTACCCATCGCACTGAGACGTTTCAAATGATATGACACTGTATAGGGTAATTCCACGCAAAAATGTCACATCCATAACGCCAACTAAATACCATGGCATTGTGTTGGTGTTATGGATGTGACAGTTTTCCGCGGAATTGCCCTATAGTACTTGTTCACAATAACCCTATAGATTTTGGGTGAATTATAGAGGAGAGATGGCGGAAGAGGCAATGAAGGCAAAGACATGTAATTTAAGGCAATCCTTGGGTGATCAACTGTGATGTCGTCCCGGATGCGAATGCTAATGCACAAGAGTGAGTTCAGATGTTCATTTCCTTTGCTTTCTCAGAGAGTCGCCATCTCTTATAGCTCTTCCAGTTTTCACAGTCTTGCATAACTTAATCAAAATATTAAAATTAATAGAAAATAGAATGTGCTATGATTTCATATTTGAATAAAAACAGATGCGTTTATATATGTGTGTGTGTGTATGTATGTATATATATATATATATATATATATATATATATATATATATATATATATATATATATATATATATATAATTAAAATCTCAACATAAAACATCTACATACATTTTATATATATATAAATATATATAAATAATAAAATATATAGAAAAGTTTACTTATGTATGTCTTTTTAATTATATCACAGATAATCATTTGTATTCAATATGAAATAAAACAGCTAAACACCTGTGAAAAGCTGATCACGTGAAGGATGGCGATGTCAGAGAATAATGTAACTGAGGAGAGAGATAAACTGAAGGATACAGAATGAAAATCAAAATAAAAGAAAAAAAACCTTTCTTTAGCTTGATTTGTCCTCTCTCAATCTCTCTCTCTATCTGATACCCCTGTTTACCTGAACGAGAGCTTTCTTGCCCCATCTGTGGAGATTAATTGTTCAAGGCCGCCCGGTGTGAGCGTGATATAAAGAGAAATGTCTGGATGTGTGTCAGTGTTGAGATCATGTTCTACAGCAGCTGTCTGTACAGTCTGGATGTGCTGTATCGTGAGTATGAGGGCTTTTGTTTGTTCGCTCTTTCTGATTTGTGTTTCCTTCTGTGGGTTTTGTACTGAGCAGAACGCGTATCTTCCCCTTTACACAGTCATCGTTTCCTCCTTTCTGAGAGCCGTTTTGTCACGTGTTTCCTTCTCATTTCGTTTTTTCTTCCTCTCATTGTGCCTCTCTTGCACACACGCACACGCGTCTCTTTGAAGTAAGATGTGGTGGATGTTAGATTCAAAAGTGTAAAGTGGTCATAGTCGACACTTTTGCTCCAATATTTTTGAACCCAGAATGCTCCTCTAAACCAGGGGTGGCCAACGTCGGTCCTGGAGAGCCAAGGTCCTGCAGAGTTTTAATCCAACTCTAATCAAACTCACCTGTGTGTAGCTTTCTAGTTACCCTTAAGACATTGATTAGCTTGATCTGGTATGTTTTGTTAGGGTTGGAGCAAAAATCTGCAGGACTGTGGCTCTCCAGGACCAACGTTGGCCACCTCTGCTCTAAACTAAACAGGTTATTTTGGCTACTGTACCTTTAAGATGTAAATGAGACCTAAGACTGGTAACCTGGGCCTGTATTCATAAAGAATATATACTTAACCCTATAATTAAAAGTGCTCCTTTTTCGCCCTTTTTGGATAACCAATGGGGTCAGCCCCGCCTCTTCACTAAGATAACATTTTTTGTATTTTCCTTGCTCAGTGTTGCTCTCAGATCGGTCCCGAATAGCTCTTAAGCTAAGACTCCTAGGTAAAAGTTTTTAAGCTAAATTAGGAGTTTTCTGAGAGGACTCTTAGAATCTTTATGATTACGGGCCCTGGTTAACAATGCCATAGACAAGTTGTAAATGTGGGCGGTCATATGTTAATGAGCTAATCAGTCATGATGATTTCAGTCACTTTTGCAGTTTTGCGTAAACATTTTTTTTTCTATTTGTGATTTCCATTTGGGTTCCAATGCATTAGTATCTCACAACATCAAGACTAGGGTTGCAAAGTCTCCAAAAACGTTCCAGAATTTTTTGGAAAGTTTCTGGAAATTTACCGAAAATGCTCAGCCCCTTTGTAACCCTAATCAAGACCAATCCTGTTTCAGTGAAATGATCGCTTTAATATGCAAATGAGTTTCTGAGAAGCATAATATATTATAATTTAATGCTTATATGTTTTTGTCTGTCTGTCTGTTCATATAGAGGGCTCACTTCACTCAAATGACTCTGAATCTAGTTCTCCTCCAGCGGGACAGACAGGTGTACCCACACAGGTAGTGCAACAGGTGCAGACGGCACAGGTAATGCACGTACATTTAGGTTATATATATATAAAAGCCGTAATAAACTAAAAAGTCCATAAACTGTGGTGGTCTGTGTCCAGCAGAGGTCAGTTGTTCAGGCCCCAACCAAGAGTCTGGGGGTCGGTAATCTACACATCACACCTGAGGTACAAACACACACACACTTAGATTTTACGTCATATATACATTTTTTGTGATGTTTGCCCTTCATATCTGAATTAAAATCAATCAATCTGGTCTTCAAAAATATTTCAAGAACCCGAGGGAGAGATGGGTAGAAATAAAAGGGTCCAGCTATGGGAGGCAGACAGATGGGCACATCTACAGGCAGACATTTAAACGTCTGATGTGAAACTGGTGTTTGTTTGTTTGTGTGTGTGTGTGTGTAGGTACAGCATGTGTACTCAGGCCAGTTTGTGGAGGGAGACACCAACTACAACAACACTGCAATGTGAGCATAAACACAAGTCCTTGTGGTGTATATTTCGCTTCTCTTCACTCCTCAAAACATTTACCTTGCTCTCTTCCCTTCTCAGTCGTCCCAATAGTTACTCGTTCACAGACTCCTCCCTCTACACTCAAGCCACGCCCCCTGTCACTTACTATGAGACTTCACCCACCACCGGCTCCCAGGTCACATCCCCTGCCACCACTCAGGCGGTGTCTGTGACATCCGGGATGGGCACGGGGGTGGTCTCCATGTTCTCAGAGGGCAGTTCGGGGATCACCGTGGTGACTGGTGGATCCTCGTCGGAAGTGGGCGGGGCAGGAGGCGTGGTCGGCAGCGGAGGGGCGGGGAGTTACGTGATTCAGGGCGGGTACATGCTCGGAGGAGGGAACCAGAATTTCTCACACAACACACGCGCTTCGCCCGCGACTGTGAGTATGTTTGTTTTCATCGGTGATAATCCGAAGCATCGTTCAAGACTTTATATATAGACGGTGCACTCCGAATGCTTATGAATGGGAGGAAAAAACAGTTTCACCTTTCTGCTGCATAGACAGCCAAGATTTATTAAAGGCCTCTTCTGTCTGTCTTCAGGTGCAGTGGCTGATGGATAACTACGAGACAGCTGAAGGTGTAAGTCTTCCTCGCTGTACTCTCTACTGTCATTACCTCCTGCACTGCCAGCAGACCAAGCTAGAACCCGTGAACGCCGCATCCTTTGGCAAACTCATCCGCTCCGTGTTCATGGGCCTCAGGACCAGACGTCTGGGCACCAGGTACAATCACACTGTCCAGACCATGTGTGCCGCAATAAAGCTTTAAGCCACGACAAGCAACGTGCAACATTTTGCTCTATTTCTATATTCATTGTATCGGGTAGCTCCGCCCACAGTCAAATCTCATTGGTCCAGACTATTTTTATTCAGTAAAAAGAAAAATATTTACCAAAACCCAGGGTTTGACTAGCCTGATGTCGTCATACTCTTATGTTGTGGGCGGGGCTAAGTGAAATGTATATACACTCACCTAAAGGATTATTAGGAACACATACTAATACTGTGTTTGACCCCCTTTCGCCTTCAGAACTGCCTTAATTCTACGTGGCATTGATTCAACAAGGTGCTGAAAGCATTCTTTAGAAATGTTGGCCCATATTGACAGGATAGCATCTTACAGTTGATGGAGATTTGTGGGATGCACATCCAGGGCACGAAGCTCCTGTTCCACCACATCCCAAAGATGCTCTATTGGGATCTGGTGACTGTGGGGGCCATTTTAGTACAGTCAACTCATCGTCATGTTCAAGAAACCAATTTGAAATGATTCGAGCTTTGTGACATGGTGCATTATCCTGCTGGAAGTAGCCATCAGAGGATGGGTACATGGTGGTCATAAAGGGATGGACATGGTCAGAAACAATGCTCAGGTAGGCCGTGGCATTTAAACGATGCCCAATTGGCACTAAGGGGCCTAAAGTGTGCCAAGAAAACATCCCCCACACCATTACACCACCACCACCAGCCTGCACAGTGGTAACAAGGCATGAACATCCATGTTCTCATTCTGTTTACGCCAAATTCTGACTCTACCATCTGAATGTCTCAACAGAAATCGAGACTCATCAGACCAGGCAACATTTTTTCAGTCTTCAAATGTCCAATTTTGGTGAGCTCTTGCAAACTGTAGCCTCTTTTTCCTATGTAGTTTCCTATGTTTTCCTGTAGTGGAGATGAGTGGTACCCGGTGGGGTCTTCTGCTGTTGTAGCCCATCCGCCTCAAGGTTGTGCGTGTTGTGGCTTCACAAATGCTTTGCTGCATACCTCGGTTGTAACGAGTGGTTATTTCAGTCAAAGTTGCTCTTCTATCAGCTTGAATCAGTCGGCCCATTCTCCTCTGACCTCTAGCATCAACAAGGCATTTTCGCCCACAGGACTGCCGCATACTGGATGTTTTTCCCTTTTCACACCATTCGTTGTAAACCCTAGAAATGGTTGTGCGTGAAAATCCCAGTAACTGAGCAGATTGTGAAATACTCAGACCGGCCCGTCTGGCACCAACAACCATGCCACGCTCAAAATTGCTTAAATCACCTTTCTTTCCCATTCTGACATGCAGTTTGAAGTGTGCGCACATAAAGCCGCCTCTCAGGACTAAATTGAGTTCTTTTCCGCTGCTTATTGCGCTTAACCAGTCAAATACACACAAAATAATGTCAAAATGGCGTGTTTTCAAGTTGAAAGAAAACGCATGTGTAACAGTATAATGGATCCGTGTGTCAGCTCTTAAAGTGACAGCAGCCTAATAAACCTGCTGCCAAATTATGAGATAATATTAGAAATATCTATATGGCAGTTTTCCCCCATGGTATCGATGTCAAAATTGTGGCCAGTGAAACTGCTGAGTGGCTAGTTACTTTGGAAAAGCACTAGTTGGTGAGCACAAAAGTTAATGTCGAGCCCTGCCAAACACATATTTTACTTCAGCTAGTTGCCAAGGTAACATTTCTCATTTTCGGTTAGTTGAACTTGAAGTACTAAAATAACTAAAAATTAATAAATAAAATCTATATAGAAATATAACAAATACACAACAAGATTACTAAAACTTTAAAATTAAAGTGAAAATATAAAAATAATATCTTTAATAGTATATCAATGATACTAAAATAACACTGGGTAGAACAGGCTAATATTAAAGTGTGTGCGTGTGTGTGTGTGTGTGTTTCAGAGGGAACTCTAAGTACCATTACTATGGCCTTCGAATCAAGAGCAACTCCCCCCTGCACAGACTGGTGGAGGACCAGCAACACCTGGCCATGAGACAACAACCGTACTCGCAGAAACAGAGGTGTGTGTGTGTTTACAGTTTGTGTTGATGATCACTTGCTTTTGGTAGTTTGATTGACAGCCCTCATCTCTTGATAAAGACTAAAGCCTGTGCAGAAGGTGGAGGGACTGACCAATGGAATGGGCCTGGGGGTGGGGCATCAACAAGGGGCAGGGCTATCCGACATCAGCGCCCAGGTTCACCAATATCAGCAGTTTTTGGGTAAGACGAACATCTGTCTCTGTACAGGTTATTGTAAAATGGAGCTCTCTCTTCCGGACATATTCCATATTTATATTTGTATTCTGTTTGAATGTGTGTGTGTGTGTCTCAGATGCGTCTCGCGGTCTGCCGGAGTTCCCTGTGATCGAGGATGAGGGTAAATCTCTGCCGGACGGACTCCTTCCTCAACACGTACACACATATCAGCTGATCTACAGAGAGCACTGCGAGGTGTGTGTGTGTGTGTGTGTGTGTGTGTGCACTCAGGATGTCAGATGTGTGTTTATTGTAGTGTGTTGGTGAGTAATGTGTGTGTTTGTTTGTTTGTAGGCGATTCTGGACGTGATGGTAAACCTGCAGTTCCCTCTTGTGGAGACGCTGTGGAAGAGCTTCTGGAGGTTCAGTGAAGGGCAAACCAGCGACACGGACACACTTGACCTGTGAGAGCTGCTCACACACACACACACACACACACACACACACATATTGACTCCTCATACAGTCACAAGCGTTGTGGTGTTGTCTTGTGTCTCGCTGACGTCTCTCTCTGTCTCCACAGTCATGATGAATCTGAGAAGCGTTTGCCCAAGTCAGTTCTGGTTCTGTTGTGTAAATATGAGCCCGTCCTCCACTGGACCCGCGAATGCGACAACTTGCTGTACCAAAGCCTAGTGGAGATCCTCATCCCTGATGTCCTGAGACCCATCCCCAGTGAGTAACACAACTCTACACAAACTCTATATAAACTCCATCCCACTGAGTTACATAACTCTACACAATGCTATGCACATTAAATATAATCACCATCCTCTGTGAGATACACAATTATATCAACTCTAGTCCCAATGAGTTATTCCAAACAAACATCCACAGTAAGTTACACAATTCTAAAATTCTACATGACTCCATTCAAACTCTATATCATCTCCATCCACAGTAAGTTACACAATTCTATAAGACACAATTCTAAAATTCTACATTCAAACTCTATATCATCTCCATCCACAGTAAGTTACACAATTCTATAAGACACAATTCTAAATTCAAACTCTATCATCTCCATCCACAATGTAAGTTGTCTCCATCCACTTATGTAAGTTACATAATTCTATTAGACACAATTCTACATGACTCCATTCAAACTATATCATCTCCATCCACAGTAAGTTACACAATTCTATAAGACACAATTCTACATTACTCCATTCAAACTCTATATCATCTCCATCCACAGTAAGTTACACAATTCTATAAGACACAATTCTACATGACTCCATTCAAACTATATATCATCTCCATCCATAGTAAGTTACACAATTCTATAAGACACAATTGTAAAATTCTACATGACTCCATTCACAATTCTATCTCTATAAAGCCTTACAAAACTCCATGAAAACATCCCTAGTGAGTTACTAAACTCTATACAAACTACATAATCATCCACCATGAGTTACACAACTCTACTCCACTATATAAACACATTGCAATTAGTTACAAAACTCTACATAACTCTATACAAACTATATTTGATCACAATCCTCAGTGAGCTACACAATCCTACACAGTGTAATACAAACTCTATATCAACTCTAGTCCCAATGAACTCTAAACAAACTTTATAAAAATTAACTTGCTGTACCAAAGCCTAGTGGAGATCTTCATCACTTATGTCCTGAGACACATCCCCAGTGAGTTATACAAATCCACACAATGCTGTGCACACTATATATAATCACCATCCTCTGTGAAATACACAACCCTACTTAATGCGACACAAACTCTATGTCAACTGTAGTCCCAATGAGTTGCAAAATTCCACACAATTCCAAACAAACATAAACACAACACACAAAACTACACAAAGTATATAAACTCCATCCCAGTTATTTAAAATCTTTCACCATCCTGTGTTACACAAACCCAAGGAATTATAAAATTCTACATGACTCCATGCAAACTTTATATAAACAACATTATTTGTGAGTCTCAACACTATACAAATTCTATATCAACTCCATTCACAACTCTATAAAACCTTACACAACTCTGTGTAAACAGCATCCCCAGTGAGTTACTAAACTCTATACAAATAATGTGAGCTACACAATGTAATACAAACTCTATATCAACTCTAGTCCCAATTAATTAAAAAAAACTCTAAACAAACTTTATATAAATCGACTTGTTGTACCAAAGCCTAGTGGAGACCCATCCCCAGTGAGTTACACAAACTCTATATAAACTCCATCCTACTGAGTTACACAATTCTACACAATTCAAGTGAATTATAAAATACATGAATCCATGCAAACTTTCTATAAAACAACATCCTCAGTGAGTTACAACACTATACAAACTATATATAATTGCCATCCACCATGAGTTACACAACTGTACGTAAATTATATAAACACCATTCCAATTAGTTAAAAAAGTCTACTTAATTCTATACAAACTCTATATAATCACAATCCTCAGTGAGCTACTCAATGAAATACAAACTCTATATCAACTATATTGTCCCAAATTGAATTACAAAACTCTACAAACTCCAAACAAACTTGCTAACAAACTTACTATAAACACCATTCCAGTGAATTACTACTCTACACAAACTATATCAACTCGATCCACAGTAAGTTACAGAATTCTATTATTCACTCAACCCTTTTAAACCTTATACAACTCCATATAAACATCATCCCCAGTAAATTGCCCAACCTTGCACAAACTCTATATAAATTCTAGTCCCAACAAGTTTCAAAACTCTACACATACTGTAGCTACTGAAACTCTATACAAACTCTGTACAAGCTACACAACTTTACTTAAATTATATTAATTATACTCCATTTATTATCCTAAATTAGATGCACCTGTTTGAGGTCGTTAGCTGCATAAAGACACCTGTCCACCCCATACAATCAGTAAGAATCCAACTACTAACATGGCCAAGACCAAAGAGCTGTCCAAAGACACTAGAGACAAAATTGTACACCTCCACAAAGCTGGAAAGGGCTACGGGGAAATTGCCAAGCAGCTTGGTGAAAAAAGGTCCACTGTTGGAGCAATCATTAGAAAATGGAAGAAGCTAAACATGACTGTCAATCTCCCTCGGACTGGGGATCCATGCAAGATCTCACCTCGTGGAGTCTCAATGATCCTAAGAAAGGTGAGAAATCAGCCCAGAACTACACGGGAGGAGCTGGTCAATGACCTGAAAAGAGCTGGGACCACCGTTTCCAAGGTTACTGTTGGTAATACACTAAGATGTCATGGTTTGAAATCATGCATGGCACGGAAGGTTCCCCTGCTTAAACCAGCACATGTCAAGTCCCGTCTTAAGTTTGCCAATGACCATTTGGATGATCCAGAGGAGTCATGGGAGAAAGTCATGTGGTCAGATGAGACCAAAATAGAACTTTTTGGTCATAATTCCACTAAACGTGTTTGGAGGAAGAAGAATGATGAGTACCATCCCAAGAACACCATCCCTACTGTGAAGCATGGGGGTGGTAGCATCATGCTTTGGGGGTGTTTTTCTGCACATGGGACAGGGCAACTGCACCTTTGTATTAAGTATATATCTTAATACTAACTGTATTAAGGAGAGGATGACCGGGGCCTTGTATTGCGAGATTTTGGGGAACAACCTCCTTCCCTCAGTTAGAGCATTGAAGATGGGTCGAGGCTGGGTCTTCCAACATGACAATGACCCGAAGCACACAGCCAGGATAACCAAGGAGTGGCTCTATAAGAAGCATATCAAGGTTCTGGCGTGGCCTAGCCAGTCTCCAGACCTAAACCCAATAGAGAATCTTTGGAGGAGCTCAAACTCCGTGTTTCTCAGCGACAGGCCAGAAACCTGACTGATCTAGAGAAGATCTGTGTGGAGGAGTGGGCCAAAATCCCTCCTGCAGTGTGTGCAAACCTGGTGAAAAACTACAGGAAACGTTTGACCTCTGTAATTGCAAAACAAAGGCTACTGTACCAAAAGTTAACATTGATTTTCTCAGGTGTTCAAATACTTATTTGCAGCTGTATCACACAAATAAATAGTTAAAAAATCATACATTGTGATTTCTGGATTTTTTTTTTTTAGATTATGTCTCTCACAGTGGACATGCATCTACGATGACAATTTCAGACCCCTCCATGATTTCTAAGTGGGAGAACTTGCAAAATAGCAGGGTGTTCAAATACTTATTTTCCTCACTGTAACTCTATATAAATCACAATCCTCAGTGAGCTACACAATGTAATACAAACTCTATATCAACTATATAGTCCCAAATTGAATTACAAAACTCTACAATCTCCATAAACATCATCCCCAGTAAATTGCACAAACTCTATAGAAATTATAGTCCCAACGAATTTCAAAACTCTACACATACTGTAGCTACTGAAACTCTATACAAACTATACAAGCTACACAATTTTACATACACTATACAACATTCTCAACACTTTCTTATCATTTAAAGTCATTTCGTTGTATCAAATGACCATGAAAATGTTTTTTTTTTGGGGGGGGGGGGGGGTCTCGTTATCTTTTATTTTGACTCGTTCTCCCTCTCCCTCTCTCCCTCTCTCTCTCTCTCTCTCTCTCTCTCTGTTCCTGTAGGTGCCTTAACTCAAGCCATCCGTAACTTTGCAAAGAGTCTGGAGAATTGGCTCACCAATGCCATGATCAGCATCCCAGAGGAGATGGTCCGCATCAAGGTCTGATACGCACACAGGTTTCCTCTGACTCACCGTGGTCATGTGGTCATGCTAACGCTGTGTGTTGTGTTGTGTGTAGGTGGTGTGTGCGGGAGCGTTCGCTCAGACTCTGCGGCGCTACACGTCTCTCAATCATCTGGCTCAGGCGGCCCGTGCTGTCCTGCAGAACACGGCTCAGATCACACAGATGCTCAGCGACCTCAACCGCGTCGACTTCACCAACGTACAGGTAGCACAGCTCGCTCTGTTCAAGCCACATCCTCAGGTCTCCCTGCAGTTCTTAATATGTGTGTGTGTGTGTGTGTGTGTGTGTGTGTGTGTGTGTGTGTGTGTGTGTTTAGGAGCAAGCCTCGTGGGTGTGTGGCTGTGAAGATGGCATGGTCCAGCGGCTGGAGCAGGACTTTAAAATCACCCTGCAGCAGCAGAACTCTCTGGAGCAGTGGGCCGCATGGCTGGATGGGGTGGTCTCACAGGTCCTGAAGCCGTACACCGACAGCCAGACCTTACCCAAAGCGGCCAAACTCTTCCTGCTCAAATGGAGCTTCTACAGGTGAGAGCACTTCCCAGTGTACACAGAGTTCAGTTGTGTGTATTTAATCTCTAATTAAATGAGTTAGAAAGCTGATGGCAGCCCCATACTGTATGCTTTTGTAATCTCACTGAATGTGTGTCTGCTGTAGTTCAATGGTGATCAGAGATCTGACCCTGCGCAGCGCAGCCAGTTTTGGCTCGTTTCATCTGATCAGACTTCTGTATGACGAGTACATGTACTACCTGATCGAGCACAGAGTCGCACAGGCCAAAGGAGAGACTCCTATCGCTGTTATGGGAGAGGTACGCCTCTACACAAACACACACTTGCATACTGTAAAATAGACAGTCATTCAGTGATTTCACTTCATGTTTGTTGTTTCAGTTTGCCTGTCTGAACAGAAGTCAGAGGTCAATGGATCCTGATAAAGGTACATACACACACAGTGTGTGATAATGACACTTTATTGGAATTCTTTCTTCCGAGCTTTTATAGAAATCCACATTTTATATGCAATCCCATAGCACTGTTCTAGCAACCAACCAGAACACCCTAGCAACCTAACCCCAACAACAATCCAGAGCTTCCTACCAACCCCATAGCACTGTTCTAGCAACCAACCAGAACACCCTAGCAACCCTCAAACAACAATTCAGAACTCCCTAGCAACCCCATAGCACTGTTCTAGCAACCAACCAGAACACCCTAGCAACCTAACCCCAACAACAATCCAGAGCTTCCTACCAACCCCATAGCACTGTTCTAGCAAACAACCAGAACACCCTAGCAACTCTCAAACAACAATTCAGAACTCCCTAGTAACCCCATAGCACTGTTCTAGCAACCAACCAGAACACCCTAGCAAACCCTAAAACAACATTCCAGAACTCCCTAGCAACTCCATAGCACTGTTCTAGCAACCAACCAGAACACCCTAGCAACCCTCAAACAACATTCCAGAACGCCCTAGCAACCCCATAGCAATACTCTAGCAACCAACCAGAACACCCTAGCAACCCTCCAACAACAATCCAGAACTCTCTAGCAACCCCATAGCAATGCTCTAGCAACCAACCAGAACACCCTAGCAACCCTCAAACAACATTCCAGAACTCCCTAGCAACCCCATAGCACTGTTATAGCAACCAACCAGAACACCCTAGCAACCCACAACATTCCAGAACGCCCTAGCAACCCCATAGCACTGTTCTAGCAGCCAACCAGAACACCCTAGCAACCCTCTAACAACATTCCAGAACTCCCTAGCAACTCCATAGCACTGTTCTAGCAACCAACCAAAACACCTTAGCAACCCTCAAACAACAATCTAGAACTCACTAGCAACCCCATAGCACAGTTCTAGCAACCAACCAGAACACCCTAGCAACCCTCAAACGTTCCAGAACTCCCTAGCAACCCCATAGCACAGTTCTAGCAACCAACCAGAACACCCTAGCAATCCTCAAACAACATTCCAGAACTCCCTAGCAACCCCATAGCACTTTTCTAGCAAACAACCAGAACACCCTAGCAACCCTCAAACAATAATTCAGAACTCCCTAGCAACTCCATAGCACTGTTCTAGCAAACAACCAGAACACCCTAGCAACCCCCAAACAGCATTCCAGAACGCCCTAGTAACCCCATAGCAATACTCTAGCAACCAACCAGAACACCCTTAGCAACCCTCTAACAACAATCCAGAACTCCCTAGCAACCCCATAGCACAGTTCTAGCAACCAACCAGAACACCCTAGCAATCCTCAAACAACATTCCAGAACTCCCTAGCAACCCCATAGCACTTTTCTAGCAAACTACCAGAACACCCTAGCAACCCTCAAACAATAATTCAGAACTCCCTAGCAACTCCATAGCACTGTTCTAGCAAACAACCAGAACACCCTAGCAACCCCCAAACAGCATTCCAGAACGCCCTAGTAACCCCATAGCAATACTCTAGCAACCAACCAGAACACCCTAGCAACCCTCTAACAACAATCCAGAACTCCCTAGCAACACTATAGAATCATCTCTAGCAACCACTCCTCACACTCTAGCAACTGCATAGCAACGCTCTAGCAACCACCCAGAACATTCTATCATCAGGAGATGTCATGTATCTGCTGTCTGAATGTGTGCAGATGAGGAGGAGGACGATGAGACCGATGAGACCGATGAGGATCAGGACATGCCCGTTCCGGACAACTCCATGGTTCTGGGGGAGGAGTCACTGGAGCCGCCCACAAAACTGGCCAGAACGGAGCTGTTCAACAACACCACTCAAAACTAGCACATGCATTCACACTCACACACTCTCAGTCTGAAGTCCGTTTCGGGTCAGCTTTGCTGACGTGTTGGAGGAAGTTCAGCTGGTTTACTGTAAACACAGAGGAAGTGATCGTTTGAGTTTCCCAAGGTGCATAAGACTCCAGAGCTGCTATATGAGCTGATCAAGCTTTTCTAGAGAACGGTAACATTCACATGCCTTAATTAAGCACACACACACACACATTATCATTGCCTTCATTTTATCAATCAAAGCTGCCATGTGTGTTTACTCTTAAAGGAACAGTTCAGCCAAAAATGACAATTTCCTCTCCCTCATGTCCTTCCAAAGACTGTCATGCGGATTTGTAACGACATGAGGGAGAGGAAATTGTCATTTTTGTGTGTACTGTCCCTTTAAGAGTCCTGTTCTGATGAAGTCCACCTACTCCATGCTGTCATAGAAATCATGCTATGCCAAAGCCAATCATACCTTACCTAGGTCTGTTCCTCATTAATATTCATGAGTGTAGTCATGTAAGGTGTCTCTGAAGACAGAACAGATTTTGCATTTCACGCCACATGTCCTTCCATGCTTTTTTTTTTTTATATTAATGAAAATATATCCAATTGTTGTGCTTTAATCAGATGTCTAATTTTGAATTTCGATCGGATTGTTTGATGCTAATGGATCATAAATGTGCCTTGAGAGGATTATTCAATCTAGAGATCACGTAAACGTATAAACCTATAAATAAATGTCAAAAACAATCATAAGGATGCTTTAATTTTTTTTCCAGGCTGTAATCTGATCAGGCCTCGTTCATTAAACATGAGCAGAACCGTTTTCACAGTATCATGTACATAAAGAAGAACGATTTCCACAGATTCATTCAGCTCAAGTTTCATGAATGAGGTCCAGTGTCTGTTTAATCATTTACAATAAATTAAAAGAATCATAAAGAGATTCATTTCATCTGTCAGTGTTGTTCATCGTTCATTCTACATCCACACAAACACATTTATTAGCGAAGAGTACAGAGATGTTTCGTGATTGGATGCTTCGCTCATGAATATTCTGTATCTAATTAAGGCCCGTTCACACACCTATAACTATATTAGCATTAGCATCCACACCAACGGACGAAATCGTTCTGTTTATGATAAGCACGCGCTGCAGTTTTTGTCGTCTGTTGCTTTAAATGCTCGAGCCCTTTAAAGCAGAATGGATTCTGATTGGCTGTCAATGTTTTTTATAAGTAATCATCTGGGGGAAAATTGACTATGGTGGTTTTGCTAGCCAATCAGCAGCTAGCGTGTTATGGCTAAAGTCTCCAATGTTTATTGAGTCAAATCTAAGGAGCGAAATGATTCTGCAGCAGTTTTAACGCCACAGGTTAACGCTTCATGAATTAAAGAACAGATATGCTAGGGGCGATTATGAATACACGCGCACAGGTTTGTATTGTTTTTGAATATATATCAGTGTTTCTTTAATTGTACTATATGCAAATGGTATGGTTTTAGTTGTATGAAACGATTCCAGTGTTTGATTGTGCTAATGTATGATATAGTTTGATTATCTTGTACTGTTGAAACCATAATGGCCTTATTTGAAATGTAACTGTAGCAGAAATTGATGTAAAAATCTGTATTATTGTGCCTCAAAGTTCAGTGTCCCTTTAAAAAAAAAAAGCTTTTGAGAAAATTCATGCATTCAGTTGTGCCGTTTTTGTTAAAAACATTAATTTCACTCATTTTCAACTATTAAAAATACACTATATTACCAAAGGTTTTGGGACGTCTGCCTTTACATGCACATGAACTCCCATTCTTAATTGGTAGGGTTTAATATGGAGATGGCCCACCCTTTGCATTTATAACAGCTTCAACTCTTCTGGGAAGGCTTTCCACAAGGTTTAGGAGTGTGTTTATGGGAATCTTTGACCATTCTTCTAGAAGCGCATTTGTGAGGTCAGGACTCTGTGCAGGCCAGTCAAGTTCCTCCACACCAAACTCGCTCATCCATGTCTTTATGGACCGGCGCTTTGTGCACTGGTGCGCAGTCATGGTGGAACAGGAAGGGGCCGTCCCCAAACTGTTCCCACAAAGTTGGGAGCATGAAATTGTCCAAAATGTCTTGGTATGCTGAAGCATTAAAGGGTTAGTTCACCCAAAATTGAAAATTCTGTCAGTAATTACTCACCCTCATGTTGTTCCAACCATGTAAGACCTTCGTTCATCTTCGGAACATAATTTAGTATATTTTTGATGAAATCTGAGAGCTGTCTCACTCCTCCATAGGCTTTCAGAGGGACTGGAACTTGATGGCCCAGAATAGTAAGTAAAAACGTCATTTAAGGAGTCCAAATGACTACAGTGGCGCTGTATTAAGTCTATCATGCGACGAAAATACTTTTTGAGCGGAAAAACAACAAAAATAACGACTTTATCCCACTATTATTGTTCAATTTGAGCCTCTGACGAGAGTTCGCGGGAGTGCCACGACGCATGCGCGAGAACTCGCGCATGCGTCGTGGCACTCCCGCGAACTCTCGTCAGAGAGTATATAGTTCGCGGGAGTGCCACGACGCATGCGCGAGAACTTGCGCATGCGTCGTGGCACTCCCGCAAACTCTCGTCAGAGAGTATATAGTGGGATAAATAGTGGGATAAAGTCGTTATTTTTGTTGTTTTTCCGCTCAAAAAGTATTTTCGTCGCATGATAGACTTAATACAGCGCCACTGTAGTCATTTGGACTCCTTAAATGACGTTTTTACTTACTATTCTGGGCCATCAAGTTCCAGTCCCTCTGAAAGCCTATGGAGGAGTGAGACAGCTCTCAGATTTCATCAAAAATATACTAAATTATGTTCCGAAGATGAACGAAGGTCTTACATGGTTGGAACAACATGAGGGTGAGTAATTACTGACAGAATTTTCAATTTTGGGTGAACTAACCCTTTAAGAGTTCCTTTCACTGGAACTAAGGGGCGAAGCCCAACCCCTTAAAAACAACCCCATGCCATAATCCCCCCTCCACCAAACTTTACACTTGGCACAATACAGTCAGGCAAGTACCATTCTCCTGGCAGCCACAAAACCCAGACTCGTCCACGGGATTGCCAGACAGAGAACGTCTCGGTTACGTATGTAACCTTGGTTCCCTGAATAGGGGAACGAAACGCTGCGAACCGTCGCCATGAGAACACTTCCGGTGTGACAAATGTCTGCAGCCCTTATACCATCATGCCAATTCATTGGCTAGTGGTGCTTACCGTCAGATTTCAGGACGAAGGAAACTACTACTCGAAGTAGAGAAGGCCAGAATCGCAGCGTTTCGTTACCCTATTCAGGGAACCAAGGTTACATACGTAACCGAGACGTTCCCTATCATAGGTTCACTCAACGCTGCGAACCGTCGCCATGGGAACGATATACCATAACGCCTTCACATACCTGAGAGTAGCTGGTGGACCGTAGAAAAAGCCCGCTCAAACAGATAGGACCTGGGAGCCAGGAGCCGTCTTCACGTCCAGATCGTAGAACTTGATAAAGATGTTGGGAGAGGACCATCCTGCAGCAACACAGGTATCTTCCAACGAAGAGCCCTTAAAAAGGGCTTGAGAAGACACCATTCCTCTGGTCGAATGCGCATGCACCCCTAAAGGCGAGGTGAGAACACGCGCCTCGTAGGCCGCTGAAATAGCCTCAATAACCCAATGAGACATTCTCTGTTTAGTGACAGCTGCTCCTTTATTTTTGCCACCAAAGCATAAAAACAGCTGATCTGATTTACGCCACGGGGCAGAACGGTCAACGTAAATCTTTAGCGCCCTAACCGGGCAGAGACCAAGAGGTCGGATACTATCTACATCTTCTGATTCAGGAGGAGAAAAGGCTTCCAGAACTATCTGCTGTGATCGAAAAGAGGTCGAAGCAACCTTAGGAACATAACCTGGCCTAGATCGCAGCAAAACCTTGACTAATCCAGGTACAAAGTCCATAAAGGAGGGACTGGTAGACAAAGACTGTAAGTCTCCAATCCTCTTCAAAGAAGATAAAGCCAGCAAGAGAACAGTTTTGAAAGTCAGAATCTTCTCTGCCACCGACTCCAAAGGCTCAAAGGGACCGTTCATTAGATCTTCTAGAACTATAGAAAGATCCCAAGACGGAATTCGTGCAGGGCGGAAAGTCCTAAGCCGTCTCGTCCCTTGCAGAAAGCGAAAGGGTGTCGTCCTACCGAAGCACCCTGCACTTGTACATGTTGGGCGGAAATGGCCGCCACATAAACTTTCAAAGTGGCCAGAGCAGCTCCTGCTGAAAAACGGCTTTGTAGAAACTCCAGTACTGAACCGATAGGGCAGCATACTGGGTCCTCATTTCGTGACAGACACCATGAAGCAAAAAGCTTCCACCTAAAAGCATAAAGGCGTCTCGTAGACGGTGCTCTGGAGTTGAGAATGGTTTCCGAAATCTCTGCCGAGATACCATGACAATCTAGTGCGCTCCGCTCAGAGGCCACACCCATAACTTCCATAATTCCGGACGGGGGTGCTGAATCATGCCTTGAGCTTGCGACAGCAAATCCGGTCTGAAGGGAACCTCCCATGGAGGGCCGACTAGCAGATTGATCAGCTCCGAAAACCAAACTTGAGTGGGCCAGTGAGGAGCTACCAGTAACAGATGTTCCACTCTGTCTGTTTTTACCCTGAGCAGTACCGCTGGGAGTAAACGAACCGGAGGGAAAGCAAAGAGAGTGGTCTTGGGCCATGAATGGGCCAATGCGTCTAGCCCCAGAGGAGATGGAGGTGAAAGGGAGAACCAAAGCGGGCAGTGAGTAGTTGTGCACATCTGCTCGACCGAACCTCTGCCATATAAGGTCTACCGTCCGAGGATGTAACCGCCATGCTCCGGGATTCAGACCTTGTCTTGAGAGTAAGTCCGCCCCCAGGTTCAGATGACCTGGAATGTGAACCGCTCTGACCGACAGAAACTTGTTCTGCGTCCAAAGAAGCAAACGCTTCGCCAGATTGTATAAAGGGTGAGAGCGAAGCCCTCCTTGGCGATTTAAGTAAGATATCACGGTCATATTGTCCGTCCTGACCAGCACATGACACCCTCTCAGATGGGGCAGAAATCATTTGAGCGCTAGAAACACTGCTAACAGCTCCAGACGATTTATGTGCCAACCACAATGCTCTCCACTCCAGACTCCAAATGTCGGGCGTCCTTGATACACTGCTCCCCAACCCATGAGGGATGCGTCCGTCGTGATAGTATTGCGACGACAGCACAGCCCCAGTTGAACTCCACGGAGGAACAAAGGGAGGTTTAACCATGGACGTAGAGCACGAGAACCCCTGCGAGTCAACAAGACTTGGCGGGAGGGATGGCTGTGGGGCGAAATCTTCATGCTTTTGGTCCACTATTGAAATGGTCTCATATGGAGCAGGCCCAACTGTACTACAGGGCCGCTGCCATCATGCCCATCAGTCTATAGCAAAGACCGACAGAAACGAGGTGACCTATCTTGAAATGGCTCAGGCAGTTCTGCAGAGACTGAACACGTGCAGGAGACAGCCGTGCCCACAATAAGTCCATCCATCCATCTTCTTCCGCTTTATCCAGGGCCGGGTCGCGGGGGCAGAAGTCTAAGCAGAGATGCCCAGACTTCCCTCTCCCTAGACACTTCCTCTAGCTCTTCCGGGAGGACACCGAGGCGTTCCCAGGCCAGCCGGGAGACATAGTCCCTCCAGCGTGTCCTTGGTCTTCCCCGGGGCCTCCTCTCGGTTGGACATGCCCGAAACACCTTCCCGGGAAGGCGTTCAGGAGGCATCCGGAACAGATGCCCGAGCCACCCCAGCTGACCCCTCTCGATGTGGAGGAGCAGAGGCTCTACTCCGAGTTCCTCCCGAGTGACTGAGCTTCTCACCCTATCTCTAAGGGAGCGCCCAGCCACCCTGCGGAGAAAGCTCATTTCGGCCGCCTGTATCCGGGATCTTGTCCTTTCGGTCATGACCCAAAGCTCATGACCATAGGTGAGAGTAGGAACGTAGATTGACCGGTAAATCGAGAGCTTCACCTTATGGCTTAGCTCTTTCTTCACCACAACAGACCCGTACATCGACCGCAATACTGCAGAAGCTGCACCGATCCGTCTGTCAATCTCCCGTTCCATCCTCCCCTCACTCGTGAACAAGACCCCAAGATACTTGAACTCCTCCACTTGAGGCAGGAACTCTCCACCAACCTGAAGTGGGCAAACCACCCTTTGCCATTTTGGAGGTGCTGATCCTCATCCCAGCCGCTTCACACTCGGCTGCAAACCGTCCCAGTGCATGCTGAAGGTCCTGGTTAGAAGGGTCCAACACGACAATGTCATCCACAAAGAGCAGAGACGAAACCGTGTGGTCACCAAACCTGACACCCTCCGGCCCCTGGCTGCGCCTAGAAATCCTGTCCATAAAAATTATGAACAGAACCGGCGACAAAGGGCAGCCCTGCCGGAGTCCAACATGCACTGGGAACAATGCCGGCAATGCGGACCAAACTCCTGCTTCGGTTATACAGGGACCGGACAGCCCTTAGCAAAGGACCCCGGACCCCATACTCCCCAAGCACCCTCCACAGGACGCCGCGAGGGACACAGTCGAATGCCTTCTCCAAATCCACAAAACACATGTGGACTGGTGGGCAAACTCCCATGAACCCTCCAGCACCCTGTAGAGGATATAGAGCTGGTCCAGTGTACCACGGCCCGGACGAAAACCAGACTGTTCCGAGGTTCTACTATCAGCCGTATTCTCCTCTCCAGTACCCTAGCATAGACTTTCCCGGGGAGGCTGAGAAGTGTGATCCCCCTGTAGTTGGAACACACCCTCCGGTCCCCCTTCTTAAAAAGAGGGACCATCAGCCTGGTCTGCCATCCAAGGGGCACTGTCCCTGACCGCCACGCGATGCTGCAGAGGCGTGTCAGCCAAGACAGCCCCACAACATCCAGAGACTTGAGGTACTCAGGGCGGATCTCATCCACCCCCGGTGCCTTGCCACCGAGGAGTTTCTTGACCACCTCAGTGACTTCAGCTTGGGTGATGGACGAGTCCTCCTCTGAGCCCCCAGCCTCTGCTTCCTCAATGGAAGACGTGACGGTGGGATTGAGGAGATCCTCAAAAGTATTCCTTCCACCGTCCGACGACATCCCCAGTTGAGGTCAACAGCCGCCCATCGCCACTGTAAACAGCGTTGGTAGGGCACTGCTTCCCCCTCCTGACTACGCATTACGTTCGAGTCCAAATCCATAGGTGGGCGGGTCCTAGGTCCCCAGTCCTTGCGAGGGGGATCCATAGGAGAGGGTTCGCTTCGTTGAACTTCACGGCGTTGAAGGGAAGACGAGCGCGAGCGAGCTGGCTGCGGCTGGCGGTCAAATTCTCTAGACTGACGTGGAATAAGCTGGCAAAACATGGCAGATTGTTGCTTTGCTGCTCGAAATTTCTCCACCACTGTAGTTACGGCCTCCCCGAAAAGGCCGTCGTTGGAAATGGGGCGTCCAGCAAAAAGGATTTCTCCTTTTCTTTAATGTCAGTGAGATTAAGCCAAAGGTGGCACTCTACTGACACTAAACCAGCCATAGACCTTCCTACGGCGCATAGCCCGTCTGAGTTCTTTGACTGCCTCCGGAGTCATGCCCTGTCCTTCATCAAGCTCTTTTAATAAATCGGCTTGGTAAGCCTGGAAAACGGCAATGGAATGAAGGGTGGCTGCTGCCTGTCCAGCTGCCATATAAGATTTATTGACCAGAGAGGAGGTCACTCTGCATGGTTTAGAGGGCAGTAAGGGACGAGACCTCCACGATGGAGCCAAAGTAGGCGTGAGGTGGGCCGCGAGGGTCTCTTCAACAGTAGGCAAGCTTGCGTAGCCAAAGTCCGCCATTTTAGAAATCGTGGCAAGATCCGCGACCGCAGGGTTGGTAATACGAGCCAAAAATGGCTGCTTCCGAGACTTCGAGACCTCGTGGTGAAGGTCTTAAAAGAAAGGCAATGGCCGGCGGGGCTGGGTTGGCGTGTGGCTAGTGAAAAACCGATTGTCCAGCTTCGATTGGGTTCGATCTAGTGCGGGCTCGCTGTCCCAATCCAGGCCCAGTTTGTCTACAGCGCGTGTGACAACTTCTATCAGTTCGTCATATGACTGGGAAACTTGTCTCTCTTGGAGGAAGAGAAGGGGCTGATTCGCCCGCGAGTCCCTCGGAATCGAAAGCCGCTGTAGAGAGCACATCATCATTGAACAGGCCGCAACCAAAAGAAACCGAGTCCCGGGCTTCTGGTGTAGGCCGCAGTTCGTTGTGCATAAAGAGGACAGGCTCGGCACGGTCGCTATTCTCAAGCGAGCAAACCCGGCCGGGAAAAAGAGAGCGAAAAAGGATCGTAATCCATCCGCTCACTATCCATGAATTGTAATTCGCCGATGTCGTCCCAAGCGTCCGACTCGTGCGGTGCCTCGGGGGCCGCAGAGACGGGGTAGCGGGGATTAGGCAGGCCTTTAAAGGTAGCTAGCCTAGAGCTAAGCACTTTCATGCGTAGGCTATCACAGTGCTGACAGTCAGATAGACCGCTAAGTGCGGCCTGGGCGTGCTGAATGCCCAAACACATCACGCACCTGTCATGAGTGTCGTCTCCAGCAATGAGCCTGTCGCATGGGTCCCAACATTTCTTGAAGCTCATCGTGTCCGCTTTTGAGGAGTAAAGGAACTGCTCAAACAGTGGTAAGTAGCTGTGAACACGATGGGTTAGCTTTGGTAGCAAAATAGCTTTCCTAAGGGCACAGATGATCTGTTTCCTGAAGGAATGAAATCTGACGGTTTGACGCTTAGTGCGCTGATATGATTAATACGTGACGTATTTCAGGGCGGCGCTAAGCGCCACTAGCCAATGAATTGGCGTGATGGTATAAGGGCTTCAGACATTCGTCACACCGGAAGTGTTCCCATGGCAACGGTTCGCAGCGTTGAGTGAACCTATGATAGAGAAGCGTGATTGGTCACTCCAGAGAACACGTCTCGTCTCCTCTGCTCTAGAGTCCAGTGGCGGCGTGCTTTACCCCACTGCATCCCACTCTTTGCATTGCACTTGGTGATGTAAGGTTTGGATGAGCTGCTCGGCCATGAAAACCCATTCCATGAAGCTCTACACTGTTCTTGAGCTCATCTGAAGGCCACATGAGGTTTGGAGGTCTAGAGCTGTTGACTGCAGAAAATTGGTGACTTCTGCACACCGTGACCCTCAGCATGCGCTGACCCCGCTCTGTGATTTTACGTGGCCTACCACTTCATGGCTGAGTTGCTGTTGTTGCTTCCACTTTGTTATAATACCACTAACAGTTCAGCGTGGAATATTTAGTAGAGAGGAAATTTCATGAATGGACTTATTACACATGTGACAGCCAATCACGGCACCACGCTTGAGTTCACTGAGCTCCTGAGAGCGAGCCATTCTTTCACTAATGTCTGTAGAAGCGTCTGTATGCCTAGTGCTTGATTTTATACACCTGTGACCATACAGACATCCGGGAACTTAACTGTTAATTTCGTCAACGCCCCTTTTTAAGGGAAAATAAACTAGACTTCCCATAGACTTCCATACAAAATAGCGGCACAAAACAACGTCTGTACACAGCCGGCAGGCTTGAATAACTTAAGAAATCACTCAGATTAAACATGTCAAGTGATTATATGTCCAGCCTGCCTGCCAAGATCATGAAAGACACATCCACACATGTCCCTTCATTCACCCAGCGTCAAATTGGTGTAACAAGTGAATGATTTTACTTCGTTTTTGCTAGTAAACATCTTTAAATGTCTTTATTATGTCTTTATATTTAGAGCACTGAGGGCACTTTTCTGTCCAGCCATAGTTAACCAACCAGGCTTAATTTCCGATAGCATCATCCGTACTTCATGATTCAAAAACGAAGTTAAATCATTCACTGGCTTACCTGGTGACTCGATGAGGTACGTGTAAATGTCCGAGTAAGACACCTCTGGCTACTGGGTGGGACACCAATTTGACGGTGGGAGAATGAAGGGACATGTTTTTAAATTGACCAAATTAAGTGTGTGGATGTAATATTCACACTCTATGGCAGGCAGGGTGGACATAATTACTTGACATGTTTAATATTGGTGATTTCAAGCCTGCCGGCTGTGTACGGACATTGTTTTGTGCCGCTATTTTGTATTGAAGTCTATGGGAGTCTAGTATATTTTCCCCTAAAAGTGGGCGTGAATCTGTTCAGCGACATTCTATGACGTTGCACCGGTTGTGCTTATGGAAGTGACTGGAACACCTGAATTCAATGATTTGGAGGGGCATCCCAATACTTTTGGCAATATAGTGTGGCTGAAATAAATTAAAATATCAGATGAAAAACTTAAAATGTTGCCTTTGCAACTAACAGAGTATTTTGAAGTACTAAAATGACTAAAACAGAAATTTAGCTTAATAGAAATATTAAAGAAACCAATACAAGTGACAAAAGCACATAAAATGACACTAAAATGATAATTTAAGATATTAATATTATAGTAGTAGTATGTAAATAATATTAAAATAGCACTGCTTAGTTTTTGATGCAATGAAAGTCATAAAGCCCATGAAGTATTCAAGGAATATTTAATCTTATCAAAAATAAAGTAAAACAATGTTGCGTAAAAACAATATTCTCATTCAGTCCAGCTGTGAGGCCACGACCACTGTTAAAAAAGGGCGGGAGGGGTCGACAGCTTCTGATTGGCTGATGACACGATGTCTAAATGATGTAAACAACTGCATCCTGAAACAAACAAAACAAAAATCACACAAACAAAGCAGCTTCTCTTCTCTGCTGTATCTTTCCGTCCTGTTGCACTTCTCAAACACAACATCAAACATCAAAACAGGTGTGTGTGCATTCGGTTCTTCAGCTGTTTTGCATCTGAATGGTGATGGTTGGCGTGTTTCATAAAGTCAAAGGTCTGATGACTTGATCCTGGAGTGTCCAGCGGCGTCGGGCCACACAGGTGGGATTTGTCTGGCAGCAGGTCCCTGAATAATCCGCTCCCACACGGACACACGTGATGGAAACACTGAGAGCGGGTGTGTTTGGACTGTAGAGACTGTAGAGCAGCACTAACGGAGCAGAGTGTGTGTGTGTGTGTGTGTGTGTGTGTCGTGTCTCTCACAGGACGATCCATGTGCCTCTGTCATTATCAGCCAACACCTGAAGAGAAGAGCCTGCAATGACCAGAACAAACAACATCAACAACTGCCTAAACACACACACACACACACACACACACGCACACACACGCACACACACACACACACACACATATTGTGGGTTACATGTTACAAGTAGCTCATGCATTATTTATGGCAGCATGTTTCCACTACGGAATAAAGCAAATTATCCCAAATCCCAAACGTCTGTACTGTGGGTGTATTTATTTAAGCATGCGTGTCCGTGTAAAGCACACCTTTATGCATAGCCTCATTGGTCATGCGGTTGATGTAGCGCGAGCTGCTCTCTGGGACGAGCCACCGCATGACGGTGTTGACACACGACTTCCTGTAGGAGCTCCACACGCTTCCACTGGGAGAGACAAGCACATGACAGCTGAATGAAGGGACGGACAGCACACATCTATCTACTCAGGGAGAACGTCTGCTGAAGGTCGTTACCTGGTCTGACCTTTGACCTCAGTGAGGTCGCCGACACCGACTGTGCGACACGCTCCTGTGTTTAAATCCCAACTGACCTGCAGACTGGAGTGGTACGACTTTGGTCTACAAACAAAGACAGAATAGGAAGTATTAATGAGCAGTGCATTTTGCATAGTGTGTGTTCAGGTGTCAGGACAAATGCAGGAGGTTTTCTGTAAGGGTAGTGTTTAGGGGTAGGGGCTAGAAAATATTATTAGCTCAATATTAAAACCATTACGTCTGTGGAATTTCCTCATAATAATAGGTGTACCAACATGTGTGTGTGTGTCAGTGAGTAAGTGAGAGAGTATGAGAAAGAGAGAGAGTGTGAGTGTGAGTGACAGTGAGAGTGTGTGTGTGAGTAGGACAGAGCTACCAACTGTGGAAATATTAGAAGATTAGACTTTTTATTGCCATGTTTAATTTCATGTAATTTCTATTTTATTTGTATTATTTATTTATTTATTTTTATTGTATAGTGCTATGAATGCTTTGGCAATGTAAAGATTTCTTTCACCATGCCAATAAAGCTATTTGAATCTGAATCTGAGTGAGTATGAGAAAGAGAGAGAGAATGTGTGTGAGAGAGTGTGTGTGTGTGTGTGTGTGTGTGTGTGTGTGAATGAGTAAGTGAGAGAGTGTGAGAGTGAGTGTGTGTGTATGAGAGAGTGTGTCAGTGAGTGAGTAAGTGAGAGAGTGAGTATGAGAAAGAAAGTGTGTGTGTGTGTGAGACAGAGAGTGTGTCAGTTAGTAAGTGAGAGAGTGAGTATGAGAGAGAGAGAGAATGTATGAGAGTGTGTGTGTGTGTGTGTGTGTGTGTGTGAGTGAGAGAGAGAGAGAGAGTGTGTGTGTTAGTAAGTGAGAGAGTATGAGAGAGAGAATGTGTGAGTGTGTGAGAGAGTGTGTCAGTGAGTTAGTGAGAGAGTGAGTATGAGAACGAGAGTGTGTGTGTGTGTGTGTGTATGTGAGAGAGAGTGTGTGTGTGTGTGTGTGAGTAAGTGAGAGTGAGTATGAGAAAGAGAGAGAGTGTGTGTGAGAGTGAGTGTGTGTATGAGAGAGTGTGTCAGTGAGTTAGTGAGAGAGTGAGTATGAGAACGAGAGTGTGTGTGTGTGTGTGTGTGTATGTGAGAGAGAGTGTGTGTGTGTGTGTGTGAGTAAGTGAGAGTGAGTATGAGAAAGAGAGAGAGTGTGTGTGAGAGTGAGTGTGTGTATGAGAGAGTGTGTGTCAGTGAGTAAGTGAGAGAGTGAGTATGAGAAAGAGTGTGTGTGTGTGTGTGTGTGTGTGTGTGTGTGAGAGAGTGAGTTTGAGAAAGAGAGTGTGTGAGAGAGAGCGAGAGTGAGTATGAGAACGAGAGTGTGTGTGTGTGTGAGAGAGAGTGTCAGTGAGTTAGTGAGAGAGTGAGTATGAGAACTAGAGTGTGTGTGTGTGTGTGTGTGTGTGAGAGAGAGTGAGTATGAGAACGAGAGTGTGTGTGTGTGTGAGAGAGAGTGAGTATGAGAACGAGAGTGTGTGTGTGTGTGAGAGAGAGTGAGTATGAGAACGAGAGTGTGTGTGTGTGTGAGAGAGAGTGTCAGTGAGTTAGTGAGAGAGTGAGTATGAGAACTAGAGTGTGTGTGTGTGTGTGTGTGTGTGTGTGAGAGAGAGTGAGTATGAGAAAGAGAGAGAGTGTGAGTGAGAGTGTGTGTGTGTGAGTATGTGTGTGTGAGAGAAAGAGTCTGTGTGCACGTGTAGTACATGTGTGTTGACGTGCGTGTGTGTGTGTGTGTGTACCTGCAGTGCTCATCCTCGCAATTAGAGAACGCCAGTAGCAGCAGCCCGATGTTGATCACCACTTTGTTGGTCTCCGGGCAAACCTGTCACCATAGAAACAACAGAACATGCAAATTAGAAAACACTGCACCAATCCAGTGTAACGGTCGGTTCCGGAAGAAAAGACTCATTTCCTCCAGAGGGAAACTGATTTTTAACAACAACTTATAACCGTTTAAAGACAGGCCTGTTGTGAGCGCTGAGGCTGTTGATCAATAGATTATGCTCTTGTTGAATCCATCCGCTCACATCAGCGGTGGACAGGGCTCATCACACACACAGACTTCCTCTCATAACCATCATTACAATTTTGTGTGACTTGTGCCACAGTGGACCTTCTGTTGGCTCGGACCAGTTAGGAGAGCCTTCGTTGCCTTGGTGACCGTAGGGCACCCAACACCGTGAGCATGGACACTTACAATAATGCTCAGCTGAAATGTGTAATGTGGATGAATGGTGCTCATAAACGGCAACATGACAAGCGAATAAACAAATCAAACTACCGAAATAACACACATCACCTCGAGGATGACGACATCATAGTCGCTGAAGGAACAGAACTGGGAGCCCCATTCAGCATCATTCCTGATGACCTCGTTGATGAGATACTCGAAATCCAGCGTCAGCTGCTCGATACACACACACTGAGGGAGACACCAGAGGTCAAACACAGATCCTGCAGCGTTTGCAGTATCATGTGACCGCCTCAGACACACACACACCTGACCGCTGTACTGTCCCGTCACCAGCTGCAAGCTCCGCCCCTTCAGATCCGTCACTGTGAAAGGAAGCTGGACTTTATCATCCTCCTCTCCTGAAGACACACAAACACACACACACACAGACTATAGATTATATACTGGTTCAGCTGAGCTGATGAAAACATGCTACACACTTTATACTGTATAGACATATATTATGTAATCAGATGCACATTTTGGTGGGGAAAAACGAATCTTCATCATAATGCACTGTCAAATAATCACATCTCTTATGAACCAGTTCTAGTAGAGAATCAAAAGCAGAGCACTGGCAGATTCACCAACAAATGACTCTAGTGACTCTTTTGTCCATTAAGTGAATCATAAGCATACAATGTGAACAGTGTAGTTTTTGATTCACAAATTATTTCTTTTTTAGTAAATCCCAAAAAAATGTGACCTGTGTAGTCTGATTCATGAACAAATGACTCTTATAATATGGTTATTTTTAGTGAATCAAAACATACCTGTGTAGTATGATTCACACACAAATGACTCTTATAATATGGTTCTTTTTAGTGAATCAAAACATACCTGTGTAGTATGATTCACACACAAAAGACTCTTATAATATGATTCTTTTTAGTGAATCAAAACATACCTGTGTAGTATGATTCACACACAAAAGACTCTTATAATATGATTCTTTTTAGTGAATCAAAACATACCTGTGTAGTATGATCCATGAACAAATGCCTCTTATAATATGGTTATTTTTAGTGAATCAAAACATACCTGTGTAGTATGATTCACACACAAATGACTCTTATAATATGGTTATTTTTAGTGAATCAAAACATACCTGTGTAGTATGATTCACACACAAATGACTCTTATAATATGATTCTTTTTAGTGAATCAAAACATACCTGTGTAGTATGATTCACACACAAATGACTCTTATAATATGGTTATTTTTAGTGAATCAAAACATACCTGTGTAGTATGATTCACACACAAAAGACTCTTATAATATGGTTCTTTTTAGTGAATCAAAACATACCTGTGTAGTATGATTCACACACAAATGACTCTTATAATATGGTTATTTTTAGTGAATCAAAACATACCTGTGTAGTATGATTCACACACAAAAGACTCTTATAATATGGTTCTTTTTAGTGAATCAAAACATACCTGTGTAGTATGATTCACACACAAATGACTCTTATAATATGATTCTTTTTAGTGAATCAAAACATACCTGTGTAGTATGATTCACACACAAAAGACTCTTATAATATGGTTCTTTTTAGTGAATCAAAACATACCTGTGTAGTATGATTCACACACAAATGACTCTTATAATATGATTCTTTTTAGTGAATCAAAACATACCTGTGTAGTATGATTCACACACAAAAGACTCTTATAATATGGTTCTTTTTAGTGAATCAAAACATACCTGTGTAGTATGATTCACACACAAATGACTCTTATAATATGATTCTTTTTAGTGAATCAAAACATACCTGTGTAGTATGATTCACACACAAAAGACTCTTATAATATGGTTATTTTTAGTGAATCAAAACATACCTGTGTAGTATGATTCACACACAAATGACTCTTATAATATGGTTATTTTTAGTGAATCAAAACTTACCAGTGTAGTATGATTCACACACAAATGACTCTTATAATATGATTCTTTTTAGTGAATCAAAACATACCTGTGTAGTATGATTCACACACAAATGACTCTTATAATATGGTTCTTTTTAGTGAATCAAAACATACCTGTGTAGTATGATTCACACACAAAAGACTCTTATAATATGGTTCTTTTTAGTGAATCAAAACATACCTGTGTAGTATGATTCACACACAAATGACTCTTATAATATGATTCTTTTTAGTGAATCAAAACATACCTGTGTAGTATGATTCACACGCAAATGACTCTTATAATATGATTCTTTTTAGTGAATCAAAACATACCTGTGTAGTATGATTCACACGCAAATGACTCTTATAATATGGTTCTTTTTAGTGAATCAAAACATACCTGTGTAGTATGATTCACACACAAATGACTCTTATAATATGATTCTTTTTAGTGAATCAAAACATACCTGTGTAGTATGATTCACACACAAAAGACTCTTATAATATGTCTTTTTAGTGAATCAAAACATACCTGTGTAGTATGATTCACACGCAAAAGACTCTTATAATATGTCTTTTTAGTGAATCAAAACATACCTGTGTAGTATGATCCATGAACAAATGCCTCTTATAATATGTCTTTTTAGTGAATCAAAACATACCTGTGTAGTATGATTCACACACAAAAGACTCTTATAATATGGTTATTTTTAGTGAATCAAAACATACCTGTGTAGTATGATTCACACACAAATGACTCTTATAATATGATTCTTTTTAGTGAATCAAAACATACCTGTGTAGTATGATTCACACACAAATGACTCTTATAATATGGTTCTTTTTAGTGAATCAAAACATACCTGTGTAGTATGATTCACACACAAAAGACTCTTATAATATGGTTCTTTTTAGTGAATCAAAACATACCTGTGTAGTATGATTCACACACAAATGACTCTTATAATATGATTCTTTTTAGTGAATCAAAACATACCTGTGTAGTATGATTCACACACAAAAGACTCTTATAATATGGTTCTTTTTAGTGAATCAAAACATACCTGTGTAGTATGATTCACACACAAATGACTCTTATAATATGTCTTTTTAGTGAATCAAAACATACCTGTGTAGTATGATTCACACACAAATGACTCTTATAATATGGTTCTTTTTAGTGAATCAAAACATACCTGTGTAGTATGATTCACACACAAATGACTCTTATAATATGGTTATTTTTAGTGAATCAAAACATACCTGTGTAGTATGATTCACACACAAATGACTCTTATAATATGGTTATTTTTAGTGAATCAAAACATACCTGTGTAGTATGATTCACACACAAATTACTCTTATAATATGGTTATTTTTAGTGAATCAAAACATACCTGTGTAGTATGATTCACACACAAATGACTCTTATAATATGATTCTTTTTAGTGAATCAAAACATACCTGTGTAGTATGATTCACACACAAATGACTCTTATAATATGATTCTTTTTAGTGAATCAAAACATACCTGTGTAGTATGATTCACACACAAAAGACTCTTATAATATGGTTCTTTTTAGTGAATCAAAACATACCTGTGTAGTATGATTCACACACAAATGACTCTTATAATATGGTTATTTTTAGTGAATCAAAACATACCTGTGTAGTATGATTCACACACAAAAGACTCTTATAATATGGTTCTTTTTAGTGAATCAAAACATACCTGTGTAGTATGATTCACACACAAATGACTCTTATAATATGATTCTTTTTAGTGAATCAAAACATACCTGTGTAGTATGATTCACACACAAAAGACTCTTATAATATGGTTCTTTTTAGTGAATCAAAACATACCTGTGTAGTATGATTCACACACAAATGACTCTTATAATATGATTCTTTTTAGTGAATCAAAACATACCTGTGTAGTATGATTCACACGCAAATGACTCTTATAATATGGTTCTTTTTAGTGAATCAAAACATACCTGTGTAGTATGATTCACACACAAAAGACTCTTATAATATGGTTCTTTTTAGTGAATCAAAACATACCTGTGTAGTATGATTCACACACAAATGACTCTTATAATATGATTCTTTTTAGTGAATCAAAACATACCTGTGTAGTATGATTCACACACAAAAGACTCTTATAATATGGTTCTTTTTAGTGAATCAAAACATACCTGTGTAGTATGATTCACACACAAATGACTCTTATAATATGATTCTTTTTAGTGAATCAAAACATACCTGTGTAGTATGATTCACACACAAAAGACTCTTATAATATGGTTATTTTTAGTGAATCAAAACATACCTGTGTAGTATGATTCACACACAAATGACTCTTATAATATGGTTATTTTTAGTGAATCAAAACTTACCAGTGTAGTATGATTCACACACAAATGACTCTTATAATATGATTCTTTTTAGTGAATCAAAACATACCTGTGTAGTATGATTCACACACAAATGACTCTTATAATATGGTTCTTTTTAGTGAATCAAAACATACCTGTGTAGTATGATTCACACACAAAAGACTCTTATAATATGGTTCTTTTTAGTGAATCAAAACATACCTGTGTAGTATGATTCACACACAAATGACTCTTATAATATGATTCTTTTTAGTGAATCAAAACATACCTGTGTAGTATGATTCACACACAAAAGACTCTTATAATATGGTTCTTTTTAGTGAATCAAAACATACCTGTGTAGTATGATTCACACACAAATGACTCTTATAATATGGTTCTTTTTAGTGAATCAAAACATACCTGTGTAGTATGATTCACACACAAATGACTCTTATAATATGATTCTTTTTAGTGAATCAAAACATACCTGTGTAGTATGATTCACACGCAAATGACTCTTATAATATGATTATTTTTAGTGAATCAAAACATACCTGTGTAGTATGATTCACACACAAAAGACTCTTATAATATGTCTTTTTAGTGAATCAAAACATACCTGTGTAGTATAATTCACACACAAATGACTCTTATAATATGGTTCTTTTTAGTGAATCAAAACATACCTGTGTAGTATGATTCACACACAAATGACTCTTATAATATGGTTCTTTTTAGTGAATCAAAACATACCTGTGTAGTATGATTCACACACAAATGACTCTTATAATATGGTTCTTTTTAGTGAATCAAAACATACCTGTGTAGTATGATTCACACACAAAAGACTCTTATAATATGGTTCTTTTTAGTGAATCAAAACATACCTGTGTAGTATGATCCATGAACAAATGCCTCTTATAATATGTCTTTTTAGTGAATCAAAACATACCTGTGTAGTATGATTCACACACAAAAGACTCTTATAATATGGTTATTTTTAGTGAATCAAAACATACCTGTGTAGTATGATTCACACACAAATGACTCTTATAATATGATTCTTTTTAGTGAATCAAAACATACCTGTGTAGTATGATTCACACGCAAATGACTCTTATAATATGGTTCTTTTTAGTGAATCAAAACATACCTGTGTAGTATGATTCACACACAAATGACTCTTATAATATGGTTCTTTTTAGTGAATCAAAACATACCTGTGTAGTATGATTCACACACAAAAGACTCTTATAATATGGTTCTTTTTAGTGAATCAAAACATACCTGTGTAGTATGATTCACACACAAAAGACTCTTATAATATGATTCTTTTTAGTGAATCAAAACATACCTGTGTAGTATGATTCACACACAAAAGACTCTTATAATATGGTTCTTTTTAGTGAATCAAAAAATACCTGTGTAGTATGATTCACACACAAATGACTCTTATAATATGGTTCTTTTTAGTGAATCAAAACATACCTGTGTAGTATGATTCACACACAAATGACTCTTATAATATGGTTCTTTTTAGTGAATCAAAACATACCTGTGTAGTATGATTCACACACAAATGACTCTTATAATATGATTATTTTTAGTGAATCAAAACATACCTGTGTAGTATGATTCACACACAAAAGACTCTTATAATATGGTTATTTTTAGTGAATCAAAACATACCTGTGTAGTATGATTCACACACAAAAGACTCTTATAATATGGTTCTTTTTAGTGAATCAAAACATACCTGTGTAGTATGATTCACACACAAAAGACTCTTATAATATGGTTATTTTTAGTGAATCAAAACATACCTGTGTAGTATGATTCACACACAAAAGACTCTTATAATATGGTTCTTTTTAGTGAATCAAAACATACCTGTGTAGTATGATTCACACACAAAAGACTCTTATAATATGGTTCTTTTTAGTGAATCAAAACATACCTGTGTAGTATGATTCACACACAAAAGACTCTTATAATATGTCTTTTTAGTGAATCAAAAACAAATACAGTGCAACCACTGTAGTCTGATTCACAAACAAATGAATCGAGTCGGTTCTTTAGAGAGCCAAAAACATGCAGCACGAGCAGAGTTGACTGATTCACAAACGAATAACTCTTCCGAGTCAGTACATGTTATAAAGAGCTTAAAAAGACAAGTTAGTTTTGAATCAGTCTGATGAATCCTTCTCTGAACTGAAACGATCAGAGCGGTTTCTGAATCAACATCTGACTCACTGAACTGCAAGCTATGTCCAAGTTCTGTATTGGTATCATTACTGACAGATTGTCCCTATGACAAAGTGTCACTAAAGATACACATTTTTATAAATAAATAAATGTAGTACCGCTCGACTGCTCCGCCGCCGCAGCCTGTGGTAGTCTGTATCTGAGAGTGGTGTAGTTGACGTAAGCAGGTTCTGAGGAGGAAGAGGAGGACGAAGGCTCATGAGCATGTGGAGACGGAGAGGAGACGGAAGAGGTGGATCCAGGAGACATGACTGTGTTACACACAGCGCTTTCTTCTGCCTCTGGTGGCGGCACTGAACTTTGGTTCCCTCCCGAGGAGGAAGACGAGGGTCCCGGGACCTCTGCGTCTTGTTCATGTCCCTCTCTCGTTCGGTCTTCCTCGCTGGGGAATCGCTGGGTGTCAGTCTCTTCTTTCTCTTTGGCTTTGCACTTGTCCTGTTCCCTCGTTCCGGCCTGAGCTCGGCGGAAAATGTCAGCTGCAAACTCTCTGGCCCGCACAGCAGCCTGTGATTGGCTGGGGGAGAGCGGGGTGAAATGGGGCTTTAACTGGCTGAGGTCAGGTGACTCCTCAGACGAGGTTGATGAGGATGAGGATGGTGATGTAGGTCCAGCAGGAAGAGGAGAGGACGACGTTTCTCTCTTTCGGTACAGAATCTGATTGTTTTGACAATCCTGCTGCCCGTCTCCTAGAGACACACAGAGAGATCATTACATCATCATCATCATCATCATCATCATTTCTATAAAAATAAAATGGTAATATTATTCCAATTTAAAATAACTGTTTTCTATTGTAATATATTTTCAAATGTAATTTATTCCTGTGATCAAAGCTGTATTTTCATCATCATTACTCCAGTCTTCAGTATCACATGATCCTTCAGAAATCACTCTGATATGATTTGACTCTCAAGAACATTTATGATTATTATCAATGTTTAAAACAGTTGGGCTGGTTCATATTTGTGTGGAAACGAACAGTGATAAAAACAATTTGGATTCTTTTATGAATAGAAAGTTCAAAATAACAGCATTTATTTAATAAAGAAATCTTTATTATAAAGATTATATCTTATTATAATATATACATTATTATAAAAATAAATCATTATAAATTAATTATAAATGTCTTTACTGTCACTTTTGATCAATTGAATCATGTGTCCTTTCTGAATAAAAGTATAAATGAAAAAAGTTGAGTACACAAATTAATTAAAAACGGTGTTAAATATCATAATTTACATTCGAAAATACTTTTTCTGAAATAATTTATTAAAAATAACTAAATAAATATAAGCTATATAAAAAAACATCAAATATACAATATAAAAGCTTATCTTATCATTATTTAATAATAATAAATAAATATATTTTATAAATATGAAAAATAATAACAAGCTTTATAAAAATACTAAACACAAATATACAACATAAAAAGCGTTTTTATTTTATTTTTTTTATTTTTTACAAATTACTCTGAGTCATAAATATGACTTGATTAATTGATGAGTTATCCATTTGTTGTGAATTAATTAGAGTAATAATATAATGTTGAATCAACTGTCTTCAATAATAACTGAAACAGTTTAAATGGCTGTTTATTAGGTTTTAAGAAAAGTCTACCCATAATGCTTAGTGGCAGAGCGAGAGCACGCAGAACAGAAGAAGAGAAATGAGACTGATTCAATGTGTGTGCGCTGCAAACAATTTATAATCCAGTTCATAGGCCTGTCACGATAACTACTTTTTGTTTCGCAATATATCGTCCCAGAAACAATTGCGATAAACGATATTATTGTCATTTTAAGACTATTTTATGCCACTGAATATATAATCCTAATATAACAGCATAATGATGCAAGTAGACCTACACACTTTCAAATGACAACCTTTAGATCAGTGGTTCTCAAACTTTTTATACCAAGTACCACCTCAGAAAATATTTGTCTCTCCAAGTACCACCATAATGACCAACATTAAAATACAGAAGCGTAGTAGGCCTAACTATTCAGCTACAGCTCTGCACAGTTCAAAAATGAGGCAGTTTATTCCTAATAGGAATATTTATTTGTTGTTTAACATTGTAAATACACAGTTTGTACATTAACACTGCACTGTGCTTACATCCAGGTAAATCAAATAATTAAATAATGATTAAATTAAAATGTGTTGTATCTAAAAGTTAAATTAAAACTGTCATGTACTTAAATGTAAAAAAATTAAAATGTATTGTTTTAACATTAATTCATATTTAAAGTCAAAATTAAATATTTGTTCTGAGTTTGTAACACCACAGAAACATTTTTTATTTAATGTGTGCCAAATTTAAATTATATAAAAAAGAAATTAAAAAAAGCCAAGCAAAATCTTGAAAAAAAAATAAGCAGCATTCTCTGCTCTCAAACACTGTCTGCGCTGAATCAGCAGTAAGCACACAAGACAACTGGGCGTGGCACGTACTGCAACGATGGCACCAGATGTTGGCGGGACGGGCGGATGAGGTCTTGTGTCGGTCGGGCAGTGGGTTATCGGTGAATCCGTTGTCTCCAATGAACGTTTGTAAAACTATCCGGTGTAAAACGATCACTGCAGAGGCAGGTGCTGTTCAAGGTAGCTGTTCACAAAATGAATCCACCTCTTCTTGATATCAGCGATTTTGTTTTATACGCTTTTTATACGTTTTACAATTAGGTAATATGCATTTACGTGATGAAGGCATAACTAGCTAGCTAACTGTAGGCTGTAGTAACTAAGCGTAGTGACAGCAACGCGCGATTGAACGGGCGAACTGATGCGAATGCACTCTAACTTTAGTTGTTATAGTGTTAGGGGAGGAGCCAGGCTCAGTGGCTCCAGTGCGTCATCGAGCCACCGTTTTAGTACAACACAGTTCACAGTGTTAGTAACGTGTTTCAGCAATACATTTCTAACATTTATAATGTGTTTAGAATAGAAACAAATTATAGAATCGCCTTTACAGCGACTTTGATTTAGTGATTCCTCTGCATACCACTAGAGGGAGCCTGAGTACCACTAGTGGTACGCATACCACACTTTGAGAACCACTGCTTTAGATCATGGAAATTAAGGGTAAAAAATATATTATCCTAAATAAAAAATAAAATAAATAAATAGTAAATAAGCATTTTCCCTTGTGAAACGGCTTTAACACTCGTCATTCTGCGTTGACATTTATATGTGCACCGGAACAGGGGATCTCGGCTTTGAAATCGACTCCATTTGGGCTTATTCTTCCAAACTATCAGGAAAACACTATGACGCCTCAAATGGCGCCTTTTTTCACCTGTCGATAACCACTCTGTGTATGAAGGAACTGCCCGAAAACCACTTTCGCCTCAGTCACGGAAAACACACAAGATGACAGCACAATCGAGTAAAATGTTGGTGACATTCATTATCATGTAAACATAATGGCCGATATATTGCATCACAAAAAATGATTGAGGTCATGTACATATATTGTGCGATACATCAATATATTGATTATTGCGACAGGCCTACCTGTTCATAAACTCCAGTAAACAGTTCGTTATATTGTAATTCAAGTCGTCAGTGGTAATTATTGCTTTAACCCTCAGGCCCTATTCACATAACAGCCCTTAATTGTTCGTTCGTGGACAAATGTGGGCACAGAGGTCTCAGGTGTGATCCAATTTTTTATTTATTATAAATGTTATATCACTGTCTTCGATAAAATTATACTATCCATTTATGGTGGGTTTTTTTTATTTTGGCGGTATTTTTTTATTTATTTATCTCTAAAAGTACCACATTTTCTATGTAAATTATGTTTATTTTTATGTTATATTTAATATTTCTTTAACTACATTAAAAATATCATTCCACTAAGTTCCGAGAGTTAAAACCTAAAGATGAAATGTCTTTGCTGGCATCTGGTGTCTTATATTGGTATTAAATTAAGAAAAAAAATAATATCAATAGCCACTAGATGGCTATAGTACTCAATGGCTGCATATATGTAAACGTTTTGTTTCGAAGCCGTGCAGTAGCACTTTGATCTGACTCTGAAGTGTGTGTGCGTGTGTGAGAGAGTCTGATGAGCCAGGTGGATGATTGGATCAGTCCAAAAAACATGATCAGACATTGGCTCATTCTATTCTTTGTTTTTGTATGTGTGAGTGAGTTTTTATTTGAAAAAAAGCCCAGCTCTGTCATAGGCTCATTGAATGCATTGTTTGTGTTTGTGTATATGAATGAGAGTTTTTGCCATGTTGAGAATGTTGTACAGGATCAGCTCTTTTACAAAAAAAACAAGAAGAATGCTCTGAATTACAGTTTTTCCCATCCATTCCTATGGGTGCCCATTTTTGTCCACGAACAGGCCCACTTAACATTGTAGAATCGAGTCATTTATTTTTGTGGTGTTCAGGTTGCAAACTTAGGAAAAGTAACCAAGTCTTGTACCGTTCAGATCAAGGGAAGTATTTTTTTTAAAAATAAATCAAAATAATTTGCCCACATTTGTCCCCAATAGTGTTTTAGGGTTAAGAGGAAAAGACACGACACCGTTTGAAGTAAACTGAGCAAAGATTCAAGTGAATCATTCTTTTATCCATTTAATTAAAATGAACTGTCCAAACTGATTTCCTAAAACAAATCACTTCCTAATGATTCCTGAGAGAGCACAGGGCCGGCCCGTGGCATAGGCGGAATAGGCAAATGCTAGGGGCGCCACTCATCCATAGGGGCACCAAAATGTATTACTGAAACTATTTTATTCATATTAATTTGAAATATTACCAAATAAAGCACAAAAAAACTTAACTAAGTCCCCCGCATCTTCCCGGTCCGCCTCATCAATCTCCCCCGCCGAGCTTGAAGTGCGTCCGAAATATAACGCGTGATCAGTTTAACATTGGGAATTTGTTGTGTTGCGTCACCTCTCGCCGCATCTAATATAGACAGGATTGCTTTCATTGTTTAGGGTTCTTGGCCGCTCGCTCCAGGTGTAGACACGGTGAAAGTTGCCTGATCATTTATGACGGATGGCTGAATTGTAGTGTCATAAAAAACAGAAGCCCTCTGATGCAGGCAAGATAAGGGAAACACTGCAAAAATGCTCTTCTTATTTAGTATTTTTGTCTTGTTTCTAGTCTAAATATCTAAAAATTCTTAAACCAAGATGCATTTACTAGATAAGTAAAATTATATTTTTTCTTAAAGGGTTAGTTCACCCAAAAATGAAAATTCTGTCATTAATTACTCACCCTCATGTCGTTCGACACCTGTAAGACCTCCGTTCATCTTCGGAGCACAAATGAAGATATTTTAGTTGAAAGCTGATGGCTGAGAAAGGCCTCCATTGACGTTCAGTACATTTACTCTCACAAGACCCATAAAAGGCACTAAAAACGTCGTTACAAAGTCCATCTCACTACAGTGGCTCTACAATAATTTTATGAAGCGATGACAATAGTTTTTGAGCGAAAAAAAACATCTAAATAACGACTTTATTCCACAAGTTCTTGTCTTCCTTGTCTGTCTCTGCCGCAAACTCACGAAGCACCACGACGCATGCGCGAGAATATGACGTAGCGGCATTCGGGAATCCATGAAATGCACACTTTAGTCCCATTTTGATCTCTGCGCCGAGACCTAAAGCACGATCAATGTAGAATTCAACAGCTTAGATACGGCGCGTCTTCCTCTGCTCATTGTAAACAAATCTCCTCGCTTCTGGGTCACGTGTCCGAACGCCGGTTCTGCGTGATATTCTCGCGCATGCGTCGTGGTGCTTCGTGAGTTCACGGCCGAGGCCTACACAGAAGACAAGAACTTGTGGAATAAAGTCGTTATTTTGATTTTTTTTTCCGCACAAAAACTATTGTAATCGCTTCATAAAATTATTGTAGAGCCACTGTAGTGAGATGGACTTTGTAACGACGTTTTTAGTGCCTTTTATGGGTCTTGTGAGTGTAAATGTACTGAACGTCAATGGAGGCCTTTCTCAGCCATCAGCTTTCAACTAAAATATCTTCATTTGTGTTCCGAAGATGAACGAATGTCTTACCGGTGTCGAACGACATGAGGGTGAGTAATTAATGACATAATTTTCATTTTTGGGTGAACTAACCCTTTAAGTGAGTTTATGCTTAAAACAAGCTAAATGATCTGCCAATGCGGTGAGAAAAATAATCTTGTTTCTGATTGAAATCTTGTTTCTTGTTTCTGTCCCAAACAGAAATAAGATCATTTTTCTCACCCCATTTGGCAGATAATTGTGCTATTTAAGCTAAAACTCACTTCATTTTGTTTTTTTCCCCCAGAAAACAAGGAAAAAATTATCTAATGTCATTTTACTAGTAAATACATCTTGATTTAAGAATTTTTTGATGTTTGGACTGGACACAAGAAAAAATTACTTAATAAGAAGAGCATTTTTTGCAGTGTAAAGACAGAGGTAAAGTGGTGTAATGATTGAACAGTTTATTTATTTGCATAGTAGTAAAATACTAATGTACGCTAATTAATTCCAGTTTTACCTTAAACGATATGCAAGCAGCTGTTCTGGGTTCTCCAGTGGCCACAGACAGTGTATTTTGTCAAAAAGAATCATATCTGTTTTTTTAAACGCATGTAATATCACTTTTTTAATAGACTAATGTTTTTACTCTACAGTTGTGCAGTTTTAAGGGGACATATGGACATTTTAAAATGTATTTGCCGAAATTAGTAATGATATTTATATACAGGTTTATTTAAAATAGCAACATTTTATGCAAATTTCACATTAAATATCTAAATTTCTCAGTTTAATTCATGGTGAAAACATGAATGTGCATATTAGTGGAAGTTTGCTGCCATCTACTGGAAAACAAACACTTTTGCTAGTTCTCAATAGTTTGTGCATGAATGCTAGATGCAATTACTAGTTATTTAGGCTGTAATGTGGCGTAGGTGCTATTTTTGTATAGTTTAACTATCATCAGCCTTTTAAAAAAATTTAATAATAATAATATCATGAACATAATGACGGGGTAGAATGAACTGGACATCATATAAAACAATAAAAATTAAAAAACATCAATGCATTAAAAAAATAAAACAGTACCAGTGTTTCCGCAACTTAGACTGAAAACATGTAGTGCTAAACCTTGATACAAGGGGCACCAAGTAAAATCTTGCCTAGGGCAGCAAATTGGTCAGGGCCGGCCCTGAGAGAGCACATAGCACAGCAACACACATGACGTGAGCAATCGATCTCTGTGTGTACCTGGGCAGAGGGAGATGGCGCAGGCCACCAGAGAGTAGCTGGTGTTGAGCAGAATCACCTGGTCCTTCTTCAGCTGCAGCGCCGGCTGGAAGGTCGGGAACGGATAAACCACTTGATAGCGAGCGTTCAGAACGTAGCCGTGCTGCAGACACTCGCCACCTGCACCGGAGAGAGGCGTTTAATTGCTCTGTTGTAATCTCTGGTGCGCGGGCAATAATCCGGCGTGTGTACCTGTGCGTATGGTGGACACGGAGGACGTGGGGCAGCACTGTTTGCACGGCTGTGCAGGAGGCATTGAGGTGATGGTGATGTAGATGTCTCTGTTGTTCTCGTCACTCATCATCATGTTCATCAGGGCTGAACTGGAGCTGCGCGTGCTGACGGGTCACAGATGTGTACACACTGTCACTGACTAGAGTTATTTTAGTATCATTGAGGTACTGTTTTATTTTATTCATAAAAATGGTTAAACTAAATAATTCTTGCTAACATAACCCTGCCACTGACCCAGCATAGAGGAGGAAGACAGACTCTTACTTAAAGCCGAAGATGACCAGCTTGGAATGATCATTGTGCCACTCGCAGACGGTCAGGTAGAGATCGGTGTAGATGTCCTCGCCCGCAAACAAACGCACATGATGCACCTGCCAAGAGAAAGAAACACATCTAGTTTGTCACATAGCTCTAGATGTGAAGAAGCCACAAATACAGACTGTTCAAACAGTTTAACCCTCACTTAGAGGTTGCCATTGTGATCCTCAACAGTCACAACATAACATTTTAACTAAATGAAAGTGCTATATTCAATAATTCTATTCAAGTTCAAAAATACTATTCAATAATATTTATTCTTTAATGTTTTTGAGGGAATTTCAGCCCTACAGGAGAATACAGCCCTATATAAAAGGCTGTGTTCCCATTTTCAGACATAATTGCTTATTAGGTGTTGGTCCCCCTTTTGCTGCCCAAAACAGCCCTGACCCGTCGAGGCATGGACTCCACTTGACCCCTGAAGGTGTGCTGTGGTATCTGGCACCAAGATGTTAGCAGCAGATCCTTTAAGTCCTGTAAGTTGTGAGGTGGGGCCTCCATGGATCGGACTTGTTTGTTCAGCACATCCCACAGATGCTCGATTGGATTGAGATCTAGGGAATTTGGAGGCCAAGTCAACGCCTCGAACTCGTTGTTGTGCTCCTCAAACCATCCCTAAACCATTTTGCTTTGTGTCAGGCGCATTATCTGCTGAAAGAGCCACAGCCACCAGGGAATACCGTTTCCATGAAAGGGTGTACATGGTCTGCAACAATGCTCAGGTAGGTGGTACGTGTCAAAGTAACATCCACATGGATGGCAGGACCCAAGGTTTCCCAGCAGCAGTGTTAATTTCGTTAACAAATAATTTTCGTCAACAACCTTTTTTCACTGACAAAAAGAGACGATAACTAAATAAAAACTAGTGTTGGACGACAAAAACTATGACCAAAACTTACTGTCATTTTCGTCAACAAATATAAACGAGAAGCAAATGTTAGGGAGGGACGATTAGGGAAGAGATCCAGTCAGGACTGATATCCTGTGTAACAGATGCGCACATTTGATTTGAACGTGTTGATCTAACCGCTGGAGAACACGGCACTGTTGCGCTTCTACAGGCTCAACCCCAATCCAGTGCTCCAGAGCGGCTCACAATCAACTAATAGCGCACATTTATGCCAGGCAATTGTTTATGAACTAATGCTGATGAATAATGACAATGTTTACTTTACGATGTTTATATAGTAATATGTTTTAGATGGTTGTAACAATGCATATTTTATCTCCTGAACTTGAATGAGCTCCTGCAACTGCAACAGAGGCGCAGACATTTCAAAATAAGAGTCCCAGTGTATTTCGAGCTTGTTTAAATTACAATTAGTCGACTAAAACTAGACTAAAACTAAAAACAATTCAGGTGACTAAAATATAACTAAAACTAAATCAAAATTTGCTGTCAAAATTAACACTGCCCAGCAGAACATTGCCCAAAGCATCACTGCCTCCGCCGGCTTGCCTTCTTCCCATAGTGCATCCTGTGCCATGTGTTCCCCAGGTAAGCGACGCACACACACCCGGCCATCCACGAGATGTAAAAGAAAACATGATTCATCAGACCAGGCCACCTTCTTCCATTGCTCCGTGGTCCAGTTCTGATGCTCATGTGCCACTGTTGGTGCTTTCGGCGGTGGACAGGGGTCAGCATGGGCACCCTGACTGGTCAGCGGCTATGCCGCCCCATACACAACAAACTGAGATGCTCTGTGTATTCTGACACCTTTCTATCAGAACCAGCATTAACTTCTTGAGCACCACACGGGCCAGCCTTCACTCCCCACGTGCATCAATGAGCCTTGGCCGCCCATGACCCTGTCACCGGTTCATTTATGACAGTGAAGATCAAAAGTGTTATATTTTTAAGCCGATTTTTTGGTGTTCATATAGCAAGTGTCACAAAAGTTACAAAATTTGTGTAAATGTAAAATTTTTCTGACTAAAATTACCAAAGACCACCAGAGGCTTAAAGGATTAGTTCACTTCAAAATGAATATTTCCTGATATTTTACTCACCCTCATCTCATCAAGATGTTCACGTCTTTCTTTCTTCAGTCTAAAATGAATTAAGTTTTTTGAGGAAAACATTCTAGGATTTTTCTCCACATAATGGACTTCAATGGCAACCAAAATGTTGACGGTCCAAATCAATGCAGTTTCAATGAGAGGGCTTCAGAGGCTATGCACGATCCCAGTCTGATCTAGACAAACCATCGCTCATTTAACTTTTTTTTTATTTATATACTTTTTGACCTAAATTGCTCCTCTTGCGCTGCTCTGCGCCACGGATTGCGTCGGAAAGGTCATGCTAGATTAATACAAATGCCCTTTACCAAAAAAAAACCCCTCCATCTCCAACTTTTAAAAAACAAGTTTTTTGTCCTTTTTTTCCTAAAGGGCATTTGTATTAGTCTTCGCATGAGTGCTTTGTAAACACAGGGGCGGTACTTCTGCCTACGTCTAGCGTGACCTTTCCGATGTTCGCAGAGCAGCGCAAGATGAGAAGTTTAGGTCAAAAAGTATATACGTACTTGTTTTATTTTTATTTAAATGACCGATGTTTTGCTAGATAAGACCCTATTCCTCGTCTGGGATCGTGCAGAGCCTCTGAAGCCCTTCCTTTGAAACTGCATTGATTTGGACCTTCAGCCGTTGGTTCCCATTAAAGTCCATTATGTGGAGAAAAATACTGGAATGTTTTCCTCAAAAAACGTAATTTATTTTCGACTGAAGAAAGAAAGACATGAACATCTTGGATGAGATGGGGGTCAGTAAATTATCAGGAAATCTTCATTTTGAAGTGAATTAATCCTTTAATGTCGGCATGAAATGGAAGTCGTGATAGTCTTTTCTTTCCAGTATTGTGACGTATATCCAAGTGAAATGGCTTCTGGAACAAAAACAATTGTAGAGCCGGACTTGATTTTTTCCATGAGGAACTGAAGGATGGTTGTGGTTTGCTATTGGTGGATCTCATGCGAATGAAAGGTTGTCCCGCCCTCACGCCAGTAAACACATCATCAGAGGAAGTTATTATGATTAAAGATTGCAAGGGCACTGATAAATAATTTATAATAAATACTCCAATATTCCATAAAAAAAGATTTGTCAATTTTGATTTCATGGAGACTTTAAATTAAGCTCTGAAATAGACTCTGATATAGCGAACGTTGTTTTACCTGTTTGAGGCGGCTGTGCAGGTTAAACTCCCACCAGTACAGGTGATACGTGTAGAAGGAGAAGTCATCGTCCTCCCCACAGTCACTGGTGTAGGACAGCACGTACCGGCCACACTTGGTGAAGCCCAGGAAGATGTGCCTGTGACAGCAGAGAGATGAATCAGATACAGCATTCACATCACTCCGACACAGACCGCATGTTCTCCTCACCCTGCTCTGAGGAACTCCTCACTGACGATGGTCTTCAGCGGGACACAGACACGTGGAGGGAGTTTACGGAAGAGCCGCTGAGAGAGCTGCCCATTCAGCTAACAGACATAAAGACAAACAGAGACTTTAATACAGTTATAGAGCAATACATCTACAAACATAAGCATAACCGTAGTTAAATGAGCTTTTAGACTGACAAAGCTACTTAACCAAGGGTGTTATTGCTAATTATCAAGACCATTATAGTTATGATAACTTGTTAAAAACAAGCTTGCACTGAACTCAACCTGGGTGAGGCATTTCTACCATTAATTTATGTTAAAAAATGACATTTTTCATTAAATGAGATGGGGTTGAGGCTAGAAACTGCTATTTCAACGTGAATGATAGATGTCAGTGCAGAATAATAATGTATTTATGACAATTGGTGGACATCAATCATGACAGATTCATAAACATGACCATTGTTTGTTATTGTTATTGCCCCAAAGAACCATATACCGCAAAGCAACATTTTTCCATTGCTTTTTTGTAGAAGTGTCCATTAAAAGCTTCACATACGCAAAGAATGAACTCTGAGAGACACATAAAGACGCTTAATGAGGCTACAGCTAAACATGCTAATCACACAGGCATTATTATCTGCGTTATGCTGTTGAAGCATTTCACGCCATACATGTGACTCAAATTCACTCTTTCTGCCTACCCGCCCCCGCGTGAGGAGTTTGACGATGTGGTCTTTGTGTTTTTTATGTTGTTTTTGTTTGTTGTCATCTTTCTCAGATTTCGAGCTGGGCGCCATTTTTGATTTTTGCCAGCTCTTTGGATTTGCCCTCTGTCCGGCCCGAGCAGCTCGCTGATTGGCTCTGCCTTCTTCGATGAGAGCTTTGATTGGTTGCAAAAAACCGTCAATCAAAGAAATCTGGGCGGGTTATTTTCTACGTTCTTCTATTCATATCATTCAACCAACTGTCACTTTTTTTTACGAGTGTGTATTTTTCAGTGTGAAAAAAATAATTGTTTACATTTTATGTAGTAAGCTAATCACAACATGATAATGTCAAAGACGTCTCAAGAATTAAAATTATTAAAATTATATTCTACATACATTATGTATTAAAAGTGTCACTTTCAAGTACACTTTAATAATAAATAAATAAATAAATACCTACATGCTACAGTTGTGTCACTCTCATATTATTATTATTATGTCAAGCTTTATCATATACCGTGAGCTGGAGGAGGACCTTGACCTGGCGGTTGTGTCTCTACCATAGAAAAAGGTGTGACAGGCCTCTAGTAAATGTTGATACATGAATGTGCGAAATCCATCCCTCCCCATTTAGTCACTTAAATGTATAGAGTCCGAAGTCAGTGTGCAGCTTTATTGACATTAGACAATATAAATATTGTACAGATACAAATAAATTATGTCAACTCGTTGTTTTTTTTTTGCTGCGCTCATATTTACTCCTCCCCCTAATTATATATCCAAACAAGGCGTGTCCACTGGGCGTGTCTCTGAAGCGCACAAGCAGGAAACATGGCGGCGTCGTTGGTTGGTCGTCTCTCTCGAGCTTTCTTCATTAAAAATACACCAACACTGAGCCGCAACGCTGGTCCAAAATCGGTGAATGCGCCAGGACCGACTCTCAGCCGAACCGTCGTGTCATCCACAGCGGGACGTGTCCTTCCTAAACCAGTTAAGGTGCGTTTATACATGTCTAAACATTACAGCTGGAAGCTCCCGAAGGAACCAGGGTTGGGCTTTTTGCTAGCCAATGAAAATGAAGAATAGCTTGACTGACATGACTGATGGCCAATCATATTGTTGGAGCAGCACAGCTTTTATAAAATGAGGAAGTGTTCTTCGTGTAAATCAATTATTTATGTCAGTTTATCGACTGTTTTCTGTGTACCGTATATAATTTTAATAAAAAAAGATATGTATTAATATTTTAATCGACAAAAAGTATTAATTGTAAAGGTTTCAATTAGCACATTATTATTATTAATTGTAATTTGATATACTTCTGTAATATTTCTCCAGGTCCCGTTCGGTCTGACCCGCATGTTTATAGTGGTGATTCCGTTCCTCTATGTTGGTAATCTGATCAGTAAAAATTTCGCTGCTCTCCTGGAGGAACATGAGATCTTCGTCCCAGATGATGATGATGATGACGACTGAGCGAAGGTAGACTAATATCTGTATATTGTGTATTATTACCATTATATCGTGTGCATGTGGTTGCAGATGTTTATATTCTTGTGCAGGTCTCACTCCAGCGGTCTGCAGATCTTCTGAGAGGTGCCTGATGCAGATGAGCAGGATATATATATATATTTATGCAATAATAAAGATTGTTAACACACTCGTGTTCACTTTCCTGCATTACACTAAACATGTCCTGAAGCAACGTTTAAAGCTATTTTTATGTTTCAAAATGTTGTCTATGACAATATGATTTGAGGCTACCCTCATCAATAGCCTCTCTTCTATTTAATAAATTGCTTGAATGTTAGTTGCTGGTTGTGTTTTTATTATATATGTAGTGTGTGTGTGTGTGTGTGTGTGTGTGTGTGTGTGTGTGTGTGTGTGTGTGTGTGTGTGTGTGTGTGTGTATTTGTGTGAGTGAGTCAGAGTGTGCGTGAGAGAGAGTGAGTTAGAGTGTGAGAGTGTGTGTGTGTGAGAGAGTGAGAACGAGAGTGTGTGTGTGTATTTGTGTGAGTGAATCAGAGTGTGCGTGAGAGAGAGTGAGTTAGAGTGTGAGAGTGTGTGTGTGAGAGCGAGTGTGTGTGTGTGTGTGTGTGTATTTGTGTGAGTGAATCAGAGTGTGCGTGAGAGAGAGTGAGTTAGAGTGTGAGAGAGAATGTGTGAGTGAGAGCGAGTGTGTGTGTGTATTTGTGTGTGAGTGAGTCAGAGTGTGCGTGAGAGAGAATGTGTGAGTGAGAGCGAGTGTGTGTGTGTATTTGTGTGTGAGTGAGTCAGAGTGTGCGTGAGAGAGAATGTGTGAGTGAGAGCGAGTGTGTGTGTGTATTTGTGTGTGAGTGAGTCAGAGTGTGCGTGAGAGAGAGTGAGTTAGAGTGTGAAAGAGTGTGTGTGTGTGTGTGTGTGAGTGAGTAGAGTGTGAGAGAGAATGTGTGTGTGTGTGAGTGAGTTAGAGTGTGTGTGAGAGAGAGAGAGAGTGTGTGAGTGAGTCAGAGTGTGTGTGTGTGTGTGTGTGAGAGTGTCTGTGAGTGAGTGAGTTGGAGTGTGAGAGAATGTGTGTGTTAGAGTGAGTGAGTCAGTGTGTGAGAGAGAGAGTGTGTGTGTGTGAGTCAGAGTGTGAGCGAGTCAGTGTGTGTGTGTAAATAATAGTGTGTGAGTGCAAGTGTTAGCGTGTGCTTGAGAGAGAGAGTGTGTGTGTGTGTGTTCTATTGGACATTACATTAAGATTGATACACTTTCACACACTTGGAAAGTCCAACATGGGCATTTTTTATTGTTTAACTTAAAATATCTTGCTTTAAGAATATGGAATATTTATTCATTTTTAGCACCGTTGTCGTTTCTAAAGAATACGATTTTTAAATTAACCAAGAAAAGACCTCAGCATAACACAATGTCCTGTATATACATGACCAAAACCAAAGGAAGAGCCGATGCATCCCAGTGTCACACTGATGTTCCCATCTCATGACCTCCTGCTGTGTTCTCATTGGTTGGTGCTGCTGTTGCCGAGGCGACGGCCCTCCTCCAGCGCAGCATCAGTGAGTTTGAGGTGCTCTTTAAGTGCATTGATGTCTCTCTCACTGCGGCCCCTTAGTTCACTCAGCTCGACATACACCTCCTTATAGCGCTCGCTCAGCGCTTCGTTTTCCTGCAGGCACAGAGGACACCTGTCACTACACACATTATCATAAACAATCAATTATTCATGGCCCAACATCAATATACTGAATAGTATTTTGATTTGATGCTGAATTTGTACCTTAGTTAGAGTTTGGACCTCTTTCCGGAGACAGCTGATCTCCTTGTGAAGAAACTCCACCTCACTCTCCTTCACTTTCAGCAGCATCTACAGACGGACAGAGTCAGTGTGACAATACTAATATCCATTCATTTTTGACTTTTTCTTCTGGTAAAAATACATTTGTCATACAATTAGTGCAAAAAAAGCAAAGGGATGCGGAGTAAAATTGGTGAAAAGTAAATAGTGGCCAGTCACAGCACCTAAAATATAATATATATATATATATATATGGAGCAATGTCAATATTATTTGTCAACAACACCCAAACCTTTTTTATCATAAATCATTTATAACCCACCACACAAATAGACATAGATCTGCACAATAACAGTTGGTTTGTTTACTAATATGATCGGTAGATGGCAGTGTTTCCCCACAGAAACACTGATCACGCGCAGCACAAGCCCCGCCCCCCGATGATGTCATCAACCTTGCGCTCTCTAAACTCCAATACAAGCCAAGACAACCAAACTTCACACTATTTTACAGAATGCATCATATGTTCCGTGCACAGTAATGCAAAGTGTGGAAATCCCAGGTGATCCAATGCATTTGCCAAAATCTGACACCTAATAAGGGGTCAAAGGTTGCCTGGTTAGCACGGTCAATTAGCCCCTGCTGGTTGATGTCGTCATTACACCATCTGGACCCTAAAAGCGTCTTCAGTCTAGGGCAGGGGTCTCCAAACTCTGTCCTACAGAGTTTAGCTCCAACCTCAAATAAACACACCTGGGGCCTGTATCATGAAGCCGGTTTAGCTGGCTAGCCAGATATGTTTAAGCTTAGTTTGTGCCAATCCTGGGTTTTAGGTACCATTAAAGTGGTTTGGCTTTTAGCAGTGTTCATCTCCATAGTAACTTGCGCTCCACGGCTAACCTGCTCCAGGGCAGGTTATGTTCTGGATAAGAGATCGCAAACTGAAATTGGACCAATCAGCTGTGAGCAAAGTGACACACCTCTGATGCAATAAAGTCACTCCCCCTTTTTCTACTCCAAAGTAAAGGTCACTACATAGCAAATGTTTTTGAAGACTAAAGCATCTGGCTTTTAACAATGCTTATTTATAATAATATTAATTTTGAATGATTTAGATATCATTTATGTAATTATTATACCCTTAATCGATTACACATGTATCATTTTAGTTAATCAATCATTAATAGGCACTTTGTTAAAATTAATATAAATAGCCGCCTATATAAAGGTCATACAAATAAGCTTTATAATCAATAAATAAAGATATAAAAATTACTACATGTGAGCTTAAATGTTCAATTCTCTCTATATATCAACTAAACTAACTTCATAACTTTTACTTGCATTGATGTAGTTAGATTTTTCTGTAAGTTGTCCTCTTTTATAGACAGCTCTTTTCTTCTTGCTGTGTGAATTTGTTTAAATTTGTAATATTTTTCAATCATGTAATATTCTGCAGAAGAGAAAAGTGAATCTCAGTTTCACTGATCCACAGCGTGTGATTGGCTGTTCACTACTGATGTCACAGCTAAACTCCTAAACTCAGAATCCAAGCCGGAGTTGACAGAGAAAGCTGATGATCAACATCATGGGACCAACAAAGCCTGAATAGATTGGTTTGGTTTTGTCAACTCAAAACTAATCCTGTAACCCTGAGTTTGTTAAACTACCGTCATGGTACAGGCCCCTGGACCAGCTAATCAGTGTCTTACAAGGCCCTAGTTAGACACCGTTTAGCTGGTTCAGGTGTGTTTAATTGGGGTTGGAGCTAAACTTTGCAGGACTGAGTTTGGAGACCCCTTTTTATCCAGCCGTCCAATCACAGTGGAGGAGGGGCGGGATAAATACCACACCAACCAAACGCCACATTCTGCTTGTACAACGATTACAAACGACAACAACTCTTCATCCAAAACTAGTGCCAGACCAAGGGTCTATACCATGAAGCCGGTTTAGCTGGCTAGCCAGATATGTTTAAGCTTAGTTTGTGCCAATCCTGGGTTTTAGGTACCATTAAAGTGGTTTGGCTTTTAGTCGTGTTCATCTCCATAGTAACTTACGCTCCACGGCTAACCTGCTCCAGGACAGGTTATGTTCTGGATAAGAGATCGCAAACTGAAATTGGACCAATCAGCTGTGAGCAAAGTGACACACCTCTGATGCAATAAAGTCAGTCCCCCTGTTTCTACTCCAAATTAAAGGTCACTACATAGCAAATGGTTTTTAAAGACTAAAGCATCTGGCTTTTAACAATGCTTATTTATAATAATAAATTTGAATGATTTAGATATCATTTATGTAATTATTATACCCTTAATCGATTACACATGTATCATTTTAGTTAATCAATCATTAATAGGCACTTTGTTAAAATTAATATAAATAGCCGCCTATATAAAGGTCATACAAATAAGCTTTAAAATTAATAAATAAAGCTATAAAAATTACTACGTGAGTTTAAATGTTCAATTCTCTCTATATATCAACTAAACTAACTTCATAATTTTTACTTGCATTGACGTAGTAAGATTTTTCTTAAAGTTGTCCACTTTCATAGACAGCTCTTTTCTTCTTGCTGTGTGAATTTGTTTAAATTTGTAATATTTTTCAATCATGTAATATTCTGCAGAAGAGAGAAATTAATCTCGCTGCTTCTCTCGTGAGAAGTGAATCTCAGTTTCACTGATCCACAGCACGTGATTGGCTGTTCACTACTGATGTCACAGCTAAACTCAGGATCAAAGCCTGAGTTGACAGAGAAAGCTGATGATCAACATCATGGGACCAACAAAGCCTGAATTGATTGGTTTGGTTTTGTCAACTCGAAACTAATCCTGTAACCCTGAGTTTGTTAAACTACCGTCACGGTACAGGCCCTCGGTCTAGGGGGACCACCATCAATCAAACCAAATGTGAGTTTGTGAGGGACAATGTGGTACATGTTACCAACACTAAAACATAACCTGAAACCGTTCTATAATGACATACTTCATAAAAACATTTGAATTCTGCCTTTCAGCTGACAAAAATACTTTGTTCTTTAGTCCCTTCCAGAAAACACCATTACATCACAATGCAACATAACATGTCTTTATTTTACAAAGGCAGCACGCAGATAATGATTTTTGAAATCTGGCCAAGTCCAACTAAAATCCAACAAAATAAATAATGAACAAATAAAATATAAAACAACATGAAATTAGTTAATTGACAGTCTTATATATTCATTTCTATTATATATTAAGAATATAACCAATTTACAGAATTATCCATTCGTTTTCTGACAGGGAACACATGGAACGAATCACTGCCTAGTGACCGTGTTCCTTTCTTTTCAACCATTGGATAGGATTTTAAAAAACCCTGTTGTATTTGTGTAAGTTACTTCTGATGAAGCGCTGTTAAATATAGGTGAAAAACTAATAAATAAAATACTTTCTTAAAAAGGCGAAAGAACGCATGTTTTCTTATGAAATAAGAAATGAAATGATGAAAATGCAGGACAAGTGCGGGACGGGTGGTCACCCTACTTCAGTCTCACTCCTCAAAATTTAAAATGAGCCTATGTTCTGTATCTATGTCCTTCTACTGGACATTGTGATGTTTGGAGATGTGATTCCTAATTCCTAAACGACACAGAAAGTGCAGAGGACTTTTAATTAGGCTAATCTGAAAGAGGAAATGGGGTCAAAGGTGACATCCATGAGGAACGTGGCATCTTTTAAATGTTTATTTTCCCCCTAAATGGATGATATAGGGATATAATTTCACCTACAATCTGGGATTTATACGTGTTTTTGTGGATTAATCATGTAGTGGATTATTTTGGGACACAAAATGGAGGATTACAGGATTTGGTGAGATCAATCCTTGTTTGTTTTTGCTTTTTTTTTTGTTGATAGAGAGTTTGTTATTGATTATCGTTTGCAAAGAGCATTAAATATAACTTTTAGTAACTTTTAGCAAATTTATCTACTATGCTTTACACTACCTTCAAAAGTTTGGGGTCGGCAAGATTTTTTAATGTTCCTAAAGTCTCTTGTGCTCACCAAGGCTGCATTTATTTGATCAATAAAAACAATGATTATGATTCAAAATAACTGTTTTCTATGTGAATATATGGTAAAATGTAATTTATTCCTGTGATCAAAGCTGTATTTTCAGCATCATAACTCCAGTCTTCAGTGTCACATGATCCTTCAGAAATCATTCTGATATGACCCCAAACTTTTGAACAGTAGTGAATATTTACATGATTCACGTGCTGATTTATTTATAATATTCTAATATACTTCTGAGGTGCATCTTGTATATCTGACTTATCATAAAGCCACACTCTACGTGTCAAAGGTCAGAGCCTCACCTCTAATTCGGAGGTGCTTCTTTCGTAGCTGCCAAGGGGAACCACTCCTGACCTTTGACCTGTGATGAAGGATCGCATGAGACTTATCTCCTCCGTCAGCCGCGTCTGCAGTTCCTGTGTGAACAGGAAGAGGAAATGTGAGTTTGACACGTCCAAGCTGAAAACCACACATGAAGCCTTGCTCATTCACACACTGACAATGAGGCGACCATTTGTGTTGCATGCATTTGTATAACGGCAATAACTCCAGGACTAGTTGTACTTGTACTAGTCAGTGAACAAAACTCGACCCAGCCAGTCACTTCTCTTCTGAGAACAACGAAACAGGATGCCGTCTGTGGAGACATACCACACATGCTGAAATCAGCTTTTCTCCTCTGACTAATTGATGTGTGTTGAAAATTTAAAGGTGCTCTGTGTTAGATTTCAATATATGACGGATTGAGTCACAGGGTGAAACGTGTTAAGAACGTAACAATTAAAGATATGTTAAAATATTACCTTAATATACAGAAACAACTAGGTTGTAATCATTGTTTCAGCATCTCAATCAGCCCAGTGGAAATATGGTGCAGGCTTTAAGTGTGAAAAATGACTGTACATTCAGTCTGCGTGCATTTTGATTACTGTTAAAGAAAAATTGGTCAATTTAGGTCAGTAAGATATTTTTTATTACTGAAATGAATACTTTTATTCAGCAAGGACGCATTAAATTGATCAAAAGTGTCAGTATAGACATTTCTAATGCTACAAACAATTTTATTTCAAATATATGCTGTTCTTTTGAACTTTCTGTTCATCAAAGAATCCTGAAAAAATGAATGTATCACGTTTTCCACACGAATATAAAGCAGCACAACTGTTTTAAACATTGATAATAATCATAAATGTTTCTTGAGCGTCAAATCATCATATCAGAATGATTTCTGAAGGATCATGTGACTCTGAAGACTGGAGTAATGATGCTGAAAATACAGCTTTGATCACAGGAATAAATTACATTTTACAATGTATTCAAATAGAAAACAATTATTTGAAATTGGAATAATATTTCACAATTTTACTGTATTTTTTGATCAAATATATGCAGACTTAAAAACTAAAAAAACGTACAGACCCAAAACTTTTGAACGCTAATGTACATTTCCCATCATTCTTTGTGGCAGCGCGTGACTGATAAAATACATAAAGTATCACTTACACACTAGAAGTAAAAAAAACAAGCTTCCTGTGTTGGTCAGAAAGTTAAAAAGGGAAACTGAGTCTGTTTAGTTCAACCAAATTTATAATGTCATAATTATGATTTCCTCATATTGGCAAACATCCCAGGAGGACTTCAGTGTTTTTTGGTCTAGTTAGTCTCAGATCAGAGTTGGATCCTCAGCAATGTGTGTATCATACATTATTTAATTGGCAAGTCTTAAATTTGGGGACTCTAGCCCTTCAGTTTCACAGACGAGGCTTAATCTTGTCTCAGACTAAAATGCATATTGAGCTGTTTTAACTGACAGCATATCTTAAAATATTGTCAGTGTCATTGTTTTGTCTGAAGATGCACATCAGTAATGTTGTTTTAAGGTACGCTTATAAAAGCTATTTAAATGTCTTCATTGAACTAAGGCGTAATCCTGTTTGTGAAACCAGGTTTAGAAGTTAACATTTTAGCTTCACATAGTGATTGTATATCATTCAGTGGCATATGTAGACTGGAAAAATGTTTAAAACAGCCTCATTCGTCTCATCCCACTTCCTGTCTACCTGGTTCTCCTGGCGGAGCTGCTCCATCTCTCTCTCCTTCTGTCGGATCGCTCCGTCTCGCTCTCCAGTGCTGTTCTGGACGCGGTTGAGCTCCACACACTGCTGGGAATAACGCTCTGACAGGCCGTCCAACTCCCGCTGCAGAGAGAGCGACTCATGGCTGACGGACACACAGAGCCATGCATTGATTAACTGATTTACTGCAGTGGACCGATTGACTGATGGGTGATCAATCCATTCTCTCAGAGGGATTCTTGTCATTCAAGTAAATGACGCTCTTGTGTAAAGAATAAATTCTTGTGAGTCTCTGAGCTGTGTCATCATGCTGGTCAAACATTTAACAAGATGTTGCCTTTTTCTAGCATGCAACACATTCTAAACTTTTTATGGACCTAAAGTCCATTTCAAACCTTTCACATGCCTGTGCTGAATCCAACACAACATACATCCAGTTCAGAATGGCTTACATGTACATTAAAGGGATAGTTCACCCAAAAATGAAAATTAGCCCATGATTTACCCACCCTCAAGCCATCGTAGATGTATATGACATTCTTCTTTCAGACGAACACAATCAGAGTTATATTAAAAAAGTCCTGGCTCTTCCAAGCTTCCAAGCTTTATAATGGCAGTGAATTTGTGGGTCATTTTTGAAGTCCATAAAAGTGCATCTATCCATCATATAACTGCTCCACACAGCTCCAGGGGGTTAATAAAGGCCTTCTGAAGAGCAGGGGAGCGTTTGTGTAAGAGTAAAAAGTTATTTAGTGAAGTGACGTGTAGCCAAGTATGGTGACCCATACTTGGAATTTGTGCTCTGCATTTCACCCATCCAAGTGCACACACACAGAAGTGAACACACACACCCGACGCAGTGGGCAGCCATATTGCTGCGGCGCCCGGGGAGCAGTTGGGGTTTCGGTGCCTTGCTCACCTTAGTCGTGGTATTGAGGGTGGAGGAGAGCACTGGTATTCCCCCAACGACAATTCCTGCCGGACCTGAGACTCAAACCCGCAACCTTTGGGTTGCAAGTCCGACTCTCTAACCATTAGGCCACGACTGCTCCAATGGTGAAAGAGTAACCCTTGAACCCTTGACGCATGCGTATTTACGAACGCAGAAGCACAGAGGATAGAGCAAAACAAAACACCGCTCATGAATTAGAGTCTAAAACGAGAATTTTTAAAGAGAAATGGCGGAGGATTTCGATATAAGTCAAAGCTTGAGATGCTCCTGTACATCGTGTCAGGGGTTACTCTTTTAGCACAAGTCGACTCGTGTACCGCTGACCGCCGGAAGCTAGTTATTTTAGTCTATAAAGTTTTAAATATGGATATTTTTCTTACACAAACACACCACTTCTCTTCAGAAGGCCTTTATTAAACCCCCCCCCGGAGCCGTGTGGAGCAGTTATATGATGGGTAGATGCACTTTTATGGACATTCACTGCCATTATAATGCCAGGACATTTTTTTATATAACTCTGATTGTGTTCGTCTGAAAGAAGAATGTCATACACACCTAGGATGACTTGAGGGTGAGTAAATCATGGGATAATTTTCATTTTTGGGTGAACTATCCCTTTAAGCTATTTAAAATGTGCATTCACACGATCAATTTTGAGCATCCAGATGGTAAAATCAAACATCTTGTGGAGCGCTCTGGGAGTGTGCATTTATTTGGCATTTTAACTGATGGATACAGAGCGTAAAAGTGGATTTCAAAGGTTTCTTAACCTGTTGCGCCCTCTATAGGCCAATGATCAGCAACTAGTTGATGGTAAAGCATCATGGCAGAGCATTAAAGTCGACTGTGCAACCCCTAGTAGTTGGCGAGAGCCAGTGATTCATATGGCATGCGTTCGGCCAATCAACATACACTGGTAGTTCCTATTTTGCTGGGTTAGATCTGTATTAGAAGATGATTTACTCCCTGCAAAAGGTGTTCCTAGAACTAAAATCGTCCCCAGTTCTTGCAGTGTGAACACCGCAGAACAAAAGCAAGTACTAAACTCCGTTGCAAAGGTTTATGTTGCTAAATAGGCGTAGTGCATTTTCAACATGTATTCTGTGCTTAGAGCAGTTTATGGTGGCGTTTCCTTGTGAGGCTGTGCACATTTGATTGAGTTTTATGATGTGAGTAAACTGTATAAATGTGGACGTACAGCTGTTGTTTGATCGAGGGGTCTGTTGGCTCTCCTCCTCCATGAGCCTTCAGTCTCTCAATCTCCTCTCGGTGCGCTTTCCTCAGAGCCTCCATAGCTGCATGAATGAAGATGCAGAGTATTACTGCTTGAAATGAACATACTAAATTCTCAACTGGGTCTTATATCAAAATCACTCAATTTAAGCACTAGACTTTTTTTTGGGATGGTCAGCAGGACGCTGCTACACTACTGCTGAAATTTTGTGACCCATACTGACCTTGAACAGTATTTTTGGCTTCCTCTTGCAGCAGTCTCTGCTTGTCTCTCTCCATCTCTCTGCATTCTCTCTCGTGCTCGTTGTGTATCTCCTTCAGTCTCTCTCTGTGCTCTCTCTCCATCTGCTCCAGTCTCAGAGCGCAGGGCGCGTCAGAACCGCAGAGACCCGCAATACCGGACGCCACACGGAGCTGGCGAAGAGACTCGATCTGCTGCCTCAGAGACACGACCTGGCCAATGCAATGCACCGAGAACACACACACAGAGGATGAAGATGGACATTGCTGGACCAACAAGCTTAAATCCCATGATACAAAACGCACCTCTTGCTGAAGCACATCATTTGTCGCTTGTGGATTCTGGGAACCAACAGGTGACCTGTTCTCTCCGATTGGAAGCTGCTCAAAGTCCGCCCACTTCCTCTCGATGTCCGGCACCGTCTGAGCGTCAGGACCCCGTGGCTTGGTCAGAATCACCGGAGTGGCACCTTTCTTCAACTCCACCTTTTCCCAGGGGTCCTCGCCCTCCCTGTCAGATATTCCCTCCTGGAACCACTTGGTTCGGTCCTCCAGACGTCTTTCAAGATCTCGGTCACGGCCCTCGCCTGCCTCCCTTCGATTGGTTAAAGGTGAGGACGTCACGTCGGTTTCATCTTGATATGGACCGGCGACATCTGACCCTGGGTCACGGGGTCTGGGAACTGTTCGGGATGGTGCATTCTGGGAACTGGAGTTCTCTCTGTCGCTAATGTCACTGTTGTCTGAATGTCTGAGAACAGAGAGAGAAGTCAACTTCCTGCTTACAAGGAAACACTTGAGTCAAACCTCAAATCGGTGTGGTGACAAATCAGGTCCTCCTGGAAATCGGGTGTTTGTTAGCCATCCCATTGGCTCTCTCTCTCTTTAGCGCCTGATTACAATTCCTACAAAATCATGCTATGATAAATGCTGATCAAACTACATTATAATGACAATTAATGTCTGTATTAGTAAAGAATGGAATGATGCTCAATTATTTACTTAATAGGCTATTATTATTATTATTACGCCAATTAACTAACAGTTTATCAAGTGAAAGAAACATTAAATTTGTTTTATTATGCACTATATAGTAACCTATACATATTTTACCCAATTTCAAGGGAGGACCAGATTTGTCATGACACCGTCTCCACTTAGACACCATTAGTGGTTATTTCAGTTTAATAGTCCAAAGCAAAATCTTTCAGATGACCATAACCAATATAGCAACGTTTTAATATAGATATTTGATATATTTTGAATAGCCATATAAATACTCTATGGGTGAATATCACAAAAACATGAACAAGGAAGAAGGAAAAGGAAGAAGGAAGAAATTGTATTTAGCATAAAGATTACCAAGTTTTGTTGTGTTATTATATTTAATGTAGAGATTAAGAAAAAATAAGCCCAATTTTGCATTGTGACATTATTTTCATGACAAAGAACCACAATCGACCCTCCCCAAAATCCCATTGCCGTAATCCAGCTATTTTACTGTAAAGTTGTTTTGTAATTCTCATTATTTAAAATGATGAATTTCATTAGTTGATTTTTATGGGTTCAAACGTGTAGCGCTGAAACCCGATTGTACTTGTTAGAATTTCCAAGGATCAGCATTCTCCCCTAAAAGTGGTCGGGCAGACCAAACCGTAAGCCGTAGAGACATGAAACTTTGAGGGCTGGTAGTACTCACACCGCCTACAATGCTTGCCCTGACCGGCCTGATGGTGGCGCTACAGTGGCTCAAGTGTTATATTGTTGGAATCCTTGGCTCAAAAATTCTCTGGTATTTGGATTTTTCAAAAAACTTACTTTTGTGAACAAGGTTTTTCGCCCAATCAGAACCAAACCCAGGCGCCGGATTCACAAAACATTCTTAAGAATGAAATTATTCTTAAACGCCAATTTCTTCTTATTTTCTAACTTAAGAAAAAATATGAGAATATTTTGTATTCCCAAAAACTTTTCTTAAGAATGTTCTTATCCTTTTTTCTTATGATTGATAAAATTTAAGTAGTATTCATATTCACGAAAATAATGTTCTTTAAAATCATCGTAAATAACTTCTTAAAGTTAGGATAACCTCCAACCTATCTTAAATACCCAAATGTAAGATGTTTAACGAATGTATTGTTTTTTTTTCAAATAGTAAGCATTACAACATAACAGTAGCTGGCTAAATATAATATTTATAACTAATAGTACCATACGGACGAGTATAAAACCAGCAACCAGCTCGCACCAACCAGCAAGCGTCAATAGCGGACGAGAAACCCTGCGTAATTTAAAAATACTACTGTTAATGTGTCATAAATTGTAGTTTTAAGACTTTTTCAGGCGAGAATGTACTTGTTTAAAGATTAAATCTGTGGTTTATTTATAAAGAGAGTGCCTATTTTACAATTTTATCTGCCGTTTTCGGAGTTGTGAGATCCAGGTGATCACCGGGTGTTCAGCGCTCGTTAACCCCAGCGAGAGTAGCCTTTCCTCGGCTAGTCCTTCTGACGTCTGCCGCGGGCTCTGATGACTCTGAGATATGATTCGTCTTGTGTAGATCTAACGGCCGATCTTGTACCTAAGCAGCGTTCTTGATAAACGGCTAGGCTCTTATAAAATAATGATTTTACAGACACAGCACATTAAAAACACGTCATTGAGTGATTAATTCCCGTCAAGCCAGTCACAACGAAAATAGTCTGCACACTTAATATGATATCTACGGCAATCTGCAGGAAGTGCAAAAAGACGGGCTTTGAGGTGTTTTTCATTCAGCGAGTCTTCAGTGATACCTTTTCAATAAAATAACACCATATAACACCTTTTATTTTCTTCTTAAGTAAAAAATATTTAAAAATATTTGAGAACTTCTTAAGAATTTTTCAAGAATTGCACTTAGGAAAATTCTTACGCTCCTCCATGAACTGCCACCTTAACGTGGTGGAGGGGTTTGAGTACCCGAATGACCATAGGAGCTACGTTGTCCGGGGCTATATGCCCCTGGTAGGGTCTCCCAAGGCAAACAGGTCCTAGGTGACGGGTCAGACTAAGAGCAGTTCAACAACCCCTTATGATGACAAAAAAAGGAGGACCGTGACGTTGCACGGTACGGCGCAGCCGGGGCCCCATCCTGGAGCCAGGCCTGGGGTTGGGGCTCGTATGCGAGCGCCTGGTGGCCGGGCCTTCCCCCACGGGGTCCGGCCGGGCTCAGCCCAAAGGAGCGACGTGGGGACACCTTCCCGTGGGCCCACCACTCACGGGAGGGACCGTAAGGGGCGGGTGCAAAGTGAATCGGGCAGCAGTCAAAGGTGGGGGTCTAGACGACCCGATCCCTGGACACGGAAACTGGCTCTTGGGACATGGAATGTCACCTCTCTGGCGGGGAAAGGGCCTGAGATTGTGCGTGAGGTTGAGAGGTTCCGACTAGAGATAGTCGGAATCACCTCCACACACGGCTTGGGCTCTGGAACCACACTCCTCGAGAGAGGATGGACTCTTCACCACTCTGGAGTTTCCCATGGTGAGAGGCGGCGGGCTGGTGTGGGTTTGCTTATAGCCCCCCAGCTCTGCCGCCATGTGTTGGAGTTTACCCCGGTGAGCGAGAGGGTTGTTTCCCTGCGCCTTCGGCTCGGGGATAGGTCTCTCACTGTTGTGTGTGCCTACGGGCCGAACAGCAGTGCAGAGTACCCGACCTTCTTGGTGTCCCTGGGAGGGGTGCTGGAAAGTGCTCCGACTGGGGACTCCGTAGTTCTACTTGGGGACTTCAACGCCCACGTGGGCAATGACAGTGAAACCTGGAGGGGCGTAATTGTGAGGAACGGCCCCCCTGATCTGAACCCGAGTGGTGTTCAGTTATTGGACTTCTGTGCTAGTTACAGTTTGTCCATAACGAACACCATGTTCAAGCATAAGGGTGTCCATTAGTGCACATGGCACGACTTTGTGGTCGTTTCATCTGACCTGCGGCCGTATGTCTTGGACACTCGGGTGAAGAGAGGGGCGGAGCTGTCAACTGATCACCACCTGGTGGTGAGTTGGATCTGATGGCGGGGGAGGAAGCTGGATAGACTCAGTAGACCCAAACGTACTGTGAGGGTCTGCTGGGAACGTTTGGCCGAGTCTCCTGTCAGAGAGATCTTCAACTCCTGCCTCCGGCAGAGCTTCGACCGGATCCCGAGGGAGGCTGGAGATATTGAGTCCGAGTCGACCATGTTCTCCACCTCCATTGTCAAAGCGGCCGCACGGAGCTGTGGACGCAAGGTCTCTGGTGCCTGTCGAGGCGGCCTATCCCCGAACCCGGTGGTGGACACCGGAAGTAAGGGATGCCGTCAAGCTTAAGAAGGAGTCCTATCGGGCCTGGCTGGCTTGTGGGACTCCTGAGGCAGCTGACAGGTACCGGCAGGCTAAACGGACTGCAGCCCGGGTGGTTGTGGAGGCAAAAACTCGGGCCTGGGAGGGGTTCGGTGAGGCCATGGAAAAGGACTATCGGCTGGCCTCGAAGAGATTCTGGCAAACTGTCCGGCGCCTCAGGAGGGGGAAGCAGTGCCCTACCAACGCTGTTTACAGTGGCGATGGGCGGCTGTTGACCTCAACTGGGGATGTTGTCGGACGGTGGAAGGAATGCTTCGAGGATCTCCTCAATCCCGCCGTCACGTCTTCCATTGAGGAAGCAGAGGCTGGGGGCTCAGAGGAGGACTCGTCCATCACCCAAGCTGAAGTCACCGAGGTGGTCAAGAAACTCCTCGGTGGCAAGGCACCGGGGTGGATGAGATCCGCCCTGAGTACCTCAAGTCTCTGGATGTTGTGGGGCTGTCTTGGCTGACACGCCTCTGCAGCATCGCGTGGCGGTCGTGGACAGTACCTCTGGGATGACAGAGGGTGGTCCCTCTTTTAAAGAAGGGGGACCGGAGGGTGTGTTCCAACTATAGGGGGATCACACTTCTCAGCCTCCCCGGGAAAGTCTATGCCAGGGTACTGGAGAGGAGAATTCGGCCGATAGTGGAACCTCGGATTCAAGAGGAACAGTATGGTTTTCGTCCCGGTCGTGGAACACTGGACCAGCTCTATACCTTCTATAGGGTGCTGGAGGGTTCATGGGAGTTTGCCCAACCAGTCCACATTTGTTTTGTGGATTTGGAGAAGGCATTCGACTGTGTCCCTCGCGGCATCCTGTGGAGGGTGCTCTGGGAATATGGGGTCCGGGGTCCTTTGCTGAGGGCTGTCAGGTCCCCGTATGACCGAAGCAGGAGTTTGGTCCGCATTGCCGGCAGTAAGTCAGACTTGTTCCCGGTGCATGTTGGACTCCAGCAGGGCTGCCCTTTGTCGCTGGTTCTGTTGATAATTTTTATGGACAGAATTTCTAGGCGCAGCCAAGGGCCGGAGGGTGTCAGGTTTGGGGACCACACGGTTTCGTCTCTGCTCTTTGTGGATGACGTTGTCGTGTTGGCCCCTTCTAACCAGGACCTTCAGCATGCACTGGGACGGTTTGCAGCCGAGTGTGAAGCGGCTGGGATGGGGATAAGCACCTCCAAATCCGAGGCCATGGTCCTCAGTCGGAAAAGGGTGGCTTGCCCACTTCAGGTTGGTGGAGAGTTCCTGCCTCAAGTGGAGGAGTTTAAGTATCTATGGGTCTTGTTCACGAGTGAGGGGAGGATGGAACGGGAGATTGACAGACGGATCGGTGCAGCTTCTGCAGTAATGCGGTCGATGTACTGGTCTGTCGTGGTGAAGAAAGAGCTAAGCCGTAAGGCGAAGCTCTCGATTTACCGGTCAATCTATGTTCCTACTCTCACCTATACCGAAAGGACAAGATCCCGGATACAGGCGGCCGAAATTAGCTTTCTCCGCAGGGTGGCTGGGCGCTCCCTTAGAGATAGGGTGAGAAGCTCAGTCACTCGGGAGGAACTCAGAGTAGAGCCGCTGCTCCTCCACATTGAGAGGGGACAGCTGAGGTGGCTCGGGCATCTGTTCCGGATGCCTCCTGAACGCCTTCCCGGGAAGGTGTCTCGGGCATGTCCAACCAAGGGAAGGCCCCGGGGAAGACTAAGGACACGCTGGAGGGACCCGGCTGGCCTGGGAACACCTCGGTGTCCTCCCGGAAGAGCTAGAGGAAGTGTCTAGGGAGAGGGAAGTCTGGGCATCTCTGCTTAGACTGCTGGCCCCGCGACCCGGCCCCAGATAAAGCGGAAGAAGATGGAAAATTCTTACGAACTTCTTAGAATTTATCTTAAGAATTTTCTTAACTTCTTTCTTAAGAAGATTTCGTGCATCCGGCCCCTGGCCGGAAAGATTCTCTGGAGTCTGATTGTCAATAATTATCATAAAAAAGTTTAAATAAAAAAAACAGGACGCCAAAACGTTCGAAGTGGGCATGGCTACTTTTACTAAAACTGAATATTTACTGAACGGAATGAGATAATTTCACCAAGCTAATATGTACAGGCCCGGTCTGTGGTAGCGTGGAAAAGGACGTGAAAACTGGCCACTTGGTGGCGCTATAAAATGGTTAAAGCTACGCAACAGCCCGTCCAATTGACCTGAGAAATGGCATGCGTCGTCTTTATCCAAGGTGCCGCGATTGTCTACGAAAACCCCCCCAAAAAAACACGGCCGCCATCGACCAATGAAGTTCAAGCGGCTGTCAGACAAGGTTAATGGAGGGCGATCAAAATTAAACTCTAGAGGCCTTCGAAAGAAATCGGCCACCAGGGGGCTCCTTCACGTTTTTCAGGTGCGTAAAGGATTGTATACCACTCGATTTGCTTGCAAATGCCCACAACATTTATACCTTATGGTAGGACTCCTCTAGTACCGCCGCTGTCAATTGAACTGTTCGTTAAATATTGGAGATTATTTCAAAAAACAACTTTTGCGAACTGTTAAAAAGCTTTAAAATATATATTTCCTTAGTAAATTGCCTGTTTTGGCCATAAGTGGTCTTTTCCATTTATGATCTAGGGGGTTACAGGCTTGCTAAATAAAACATAATACCTTTTTAAGCATATGTGAACCCTGATAATTGCTGCTTGCAGCTATACTTTTATTTAATTTTGCATATATTTAAGACATCATAGCAAAAACCATAGTACATTATAATATATGCTTAATTGTCATGAAAATGACACCCCTGAATGGTCCTAAAGATTGTATTTATTGTCTTATCGGGAAAAAAACCCCTCTCTTTTCAGATATGTTTTGGTGAAATTCACCCCTAACTGATTCTCTGCTCTTTCCCCCCAGTTTTTCATACTGTATGCTTTCAGCCGAATCCCTGAAGGAGATTCTCCTCCTCAGTGTGTCGATCCAGTTCCTCCTGATCCTGGAGGTCATCGCTGACAGGGTCACCAGTCCATCGCGCATCTGCAGACCAATCAGAGAGGTTCAGGACACTTTAGGAATACTCTTTTTCATGATTTGTTGTCTGTTTGTGACAAGTTCTCACGTGCAGTTGAAGCCCATAGTTTTTGTCAGCATCAAATTCCTCCACTCGGAGACAGTGACGCAAATAAATCTCACCATCTGCCTCATCTCTCTATCAAAATGAAAAACAAACAGTTATTGTTATTATTATCAATAATCTGCCATGCATAATCGGATCATGCTTTCAGATACTATTACAAATAGAGTACTCTCAGTTCCAATTACACATTTTACCATGTGCACATGTATTTCCTCATGCAGTATCTGTACAGTCCTTAGATAATAATCTAATTGCATGGCAAATTCTCACCTCTTCAGCTTCAGAGTCTCTATAGTATCTCAGTTCTGAGTCAGTGATCACAAACCAGTGCTTCCTCCACTGCAAACAAACACAACCACAGCAAAATCTCTCAGAACTCCTTTCAACATTATGGTTTTAGGTATAAATGAAAGGAAGTATATCTTAGGTCATTTAGGTCACTATTTTTTAACACAAATGGCCTTCCAGTGAGACAAATTGTTTTTTAAAAGGACAAATAATATCCTACATAGTCTCTCAATTACTACAAAGTCATAAAACTGCCATAAAACAATTAAACATTACAGGGAAGAAATAGGAAATGGGTTAAAATAGGAAGTCACATAGACAGATCGGTCATGCAATGGATCAAGTTCAAAGAATGAAATCAGACCTGTATCCTTACCTCTTCATCTTCATCCAGCAAATACATCCATCCCTTTTTGCAGTTCAGAAGGTCAAGCTTATAGTAAACAGAATCGGTTGCGTTAAAACAAGTGAATGTAAGCAATTAAATGCATAGTCGGCTCGACATCTACTACATTTACAGTAGGCTATGAATCTTTCCAGAGCATAATACGACATTCCAGAACACAGTAAAGCCAGAGCACGAGACATTCCAGCGTGCGCGCGCGTGCGCGTGAACCATTCATTTACTCAAGTATTTTAACCATTACAAACATTTTTTAACGACTTACCGACATGGGTATCCGATTGAGGGCATGAAAAAGGGAAGAAACTGGTTTAGTTGCTCAATTCTAGCCAGTAAATTGTGTCATCAAACTGCGTATTTCTAGTTAAATGTAAATAAATACAAATTCGCGCTGATTTAAATAGTTTCCGCACTTAAGTATGGCTTTTAAAAATAATTATAAATACAAAGACGTTAAATGATGCCTGCGTGACTAGACAGCATCTCTAACAGTTGGTCATGTGACCTCGAGCTTCCGCGAAGCAGCTCGCGGTTTGTCACAACACTAAACTGTACAGCTCCTCACAGCATAATGTACGCTTCAGTCCTCTCATAACTTAACTAAAACGTCTATATCTAGCGCTAAATATAATGTTATTTCTGTCAAGCAGCTCAAAAGTGCGTCTGTCGTCCGTCCTGCGAGTATAACACCTGTTTCTGGACTGGAAACTTAATACCTCAGTGTTGGTGAACTAGTGTTGGTGACTTTACCTGCATCTGAGGGGGCTGTTCTGGACCTTTGTGTCCTCCGTTTACCATCCTAATGTTCTCTGCTTTTTTACTGGACCTCTGAGAACATATTCAGAGAGATATCAGCATATGGGCTATGATTTATATTAGTAAGAATATATTATTTATTTTCTAAAGGAATCATTGTCTTGGTGGTTGGCAGGACATTATGTGTGTTTGCTTCGCTGTTCTAGGTGTTTTTTAGTGCGTGTGTGGCTATGCAGTTATTAGGTTCTGTGTGGTTGCTTGCTACATGCCAGCCCACGCCAACATCTCTATAATAGCTTATTCTATTCTTAAATATGTCTCAGATGCTTTTTAAAATGGGGTTTTATTTTTGCACATTGCACATACAAGTGTAACGCTGCAGAGTAGACAGTAAAATGAAAACAATGAGAAAAAGCAGTGAAACTTTATAAACTCCAGCACCTGTGAATGGCCTGATGTAGTGCTGTTGGTCTTTGATGACCCTCCCATTTCTTTGTCTAGACGTCTCCGCTCTTTCTCTCTGCGGTCTCTTCCTCTCTCTCTTTCTCTTCCTCTGCCTCGCTCTTCTGAAACCTCGTGCTCATCACCATATCTCCCATCCCCGTAGCTTTAACCACAGAAAGGAGAAGATTTTACTGACAGGGTTTCTCTCTCTCTCTGTCTGTCTGTCTCTTACTCACTCGCTCATGCCCCTTAGCCACTGGTGAATGGTGCTGGTGCTTTTCTCAGAACCAGTCCGTATTTTCACTGGCTTGAGAGCTGAAAGACGATGTAATGAAGGGGTTGACAGACCCACAGGGGGCCTGAAGTGGGTGCTAGGGGGTCTGCTGAAGATATTTTGAGGTGAAAACTGTTTTGACTGTACAAAATAAATTGTATAGGGATTCCACATTTTTAGGGATTACTTTTAAATATTATTAATTAATTTAGGCACAATATGTAATATTTTTGGATTTAAAATATCCAAAAACCACTAGAACAATGTTATATATTTTGTTGACTTGTGTACTTACATTATCCCAAATGTTTCCAAGAATGTTTAAATCCAGAGAAATAAGAAATTTTAACCAGGACACAGAGCGTGTCCGTGCGTCGCCTATAACTGACATACCGCGTTACCCTCGATTTCCGGTTTTATTTTGTTAAAATCATGGAAACACACTTTAATATATTATATGTTTAATTAGACAAGAAAACGACTGTTTGGAGACAGAAAACGAACACTACATATGCTTGACTGGAAGAAGTAGAAGCTACGCATTTGTTTTGAATAGGCGACCTCTAGTGGTGAAAACTACATAGTGTGCCTTTAAATATGTTTTTTAATTTCATTTTAATTCATACAGAACTTGTAATGGCATGTCCATTACCTTTCCCTCTAGTGGAAATGCTTGGGACAGGGGTGATATTAGGCATCTGCTCTGGCCTCAGCACCGGCACCATGTCAGTGAGAAAGCATTATCGCTCTCCTCTCTCTTTAAATCTCTGACCTGGGTTGATTGTCTCTGCGTGGGCTCCGGCTCTGCGGTCTCCTCCTCACTATCATTGCTTCTTCTTCCTCAGGGTACAGCTTCGATTTGGGAATATCTGCTATGATCACATAGTCCTCTATGGTCATCTCTGGCACTGCTGGTTGGCTGGAAGACCTAGTGTTCTCTGAAAGAATCAGCGCCTCCAAGCCCCGCCTGATGTTGCTTCTGCTCCGGTCAGTGACCGGCTTGTCCGTCTCTGCAATTAAGGCTTGGGATTTGGGCACATCAGGAGTAGGCACCTGATTCCGACTCCGCCTTGATTGGGAGATATTTGGTGTTGATGCAGGTGAGGTGGGGATTCGAGGGGAGTGGGAGGGGCTTCGAGGGGAGTGGGTGGGGCTTAGTGATTGACGCGAATCAGGTCTGGATGGTTTGTCTGAGTATACGCCATTCCTGCGATTTTTATTTTTTGCATTGCTGTTTTTTAGAGTACCATGTTCATCATAATCTCGATAAGGTGTTGAGGTACCAGCGCTGTTAGAACCACTGTTTCTGCTGTTGCGACCATTATAACCACCATTTCGACTTCTAATTACTTCGCAATTGCCGCCAGTTGGAGAGAAATCCCTGCTGTTGTAGCCAGTATTGCGGCGTCCACTCTTTCGACTGCTGCGACCGCTGTGGTTGCGTTCGTTATAATCGCCGTCGATTTCCATATCAGAATGTAAACTTTTTGACCAGCTGTTCCTTTCTTCGGAGGCGTCTGACTCTGCCGAACTCGCGATTGACTTGAGATTCTTATACAGCTTTTCCGAATCCAAGCTGTGCCCGTAAGAACTCTGGGAGGGGCTTCTTTTGTGGGCGGGGCTAAAGGAGTCTGCATATTTATTCGTACCTGAGCTGCGCGGGGGGGATGTAGTGTGCGTGACTGCCGAATCTCGTCTTCGTGACGGAGTGCATTTCCCAGAAGCCTGCTGTGAGGATGTTCGATGACCATGCACTGTGGAACCTCGGCGATGGGATGAACTGCGCGATTCCCCCTGCCTTTGTGGCGAGACGTTGGTAGATCTTGGGCTGCAGGAACGAGGGCTTGAACGAGATTGGCTGTCTCCACGTCTGAAATTTGAATAGGACATGTGTCGCTGGGGGGAGAGGCCGCTCATTGCCTCATCGCTGAGATTGTCAGAGCGTCTCCTATAGGATGGGAGGCCCAGGTCACGGGTTCGGTAGGGGATGGCGGCTTTGCGCTCAGGGCTGTGGTTGGCCGGAAGAGGGTGGCCTCTCTCGTAGTGGCGCAAGGGAGCAGCAGAACTGTCATCTTCTTGTTCCCGGTCTCGTGATAGAAAGCGATTGGCTCTCTTAAAAATGGCACGTCCGCCACTTTGTTCTGTTTCTCTTCTAGTCTCTGTTTAAGGAAGACAAGGCATTGAGACATTTATACAAAAATGTTATAATTTAATTTGAATAATTATTTATTAGGGGTGTAACGGTACATGTATTAGTCCCAAACCATCACGATTCGGTGCATACAGTCAGATGACGAATACATACCACACTGTGACTTCTGTGTACCGTTACACCCCTGTTATTTATGGATTATTTCATATACAAGACAAAACACTCACTGCTGTAGTCCCGTTCACACTAAGAACAATAACTATATTAGTGTCCACACCAATGCACAATATCATTCTGTTTATTATAAGCATGCGCTGCAGTTTCTGTCGCTTTAATTGCTCAAGCTCTTTAAAGTTGGGTGGATTCTGATTGGCTGTCATTCATCAACTGAAAAAAAAAATTCTGAAAGTGATTCCAACAATATTGTTCCTCTGTCATTATCGTTACAATTGTGGTGTGCTATGATTTTTAAAACTATATATCTTTATTGTATCATTATAGTCATCGTCCTTCACAGCAAAAACTCCAGTGTTAAATTAACACTCCTCAGAGTTTATTTGACTCCACACTCAAGAGTGTTAAAAGCAAGTGTTAAAGTTAATGAGATAATTAAGTTATTCATTAAGTGATTGAATATTAGTGATGATCTGATGTTAACAAACAGAATCGCTGAAGGAAAGAGTAACCATTTTTGGTAATCAGTGTTTATGTTAGTTAAAAATTGTGACACTTTTCTTCAGCAAGTCTGCTTGTTATATTCAGGTGTTCATCACTAATGGTAAACTGCATTGTCATTGTCAATATTTCTTCTTAGTAATTCCTATAATTGACTATTGTTAGTGTATTAATCCTGCAATCAATAATTTGAAAATAAACAAAAGACATACATTGCAGTCAGAGCTGGGTAGATTACTTACAAATTGTAGTTACGGTTACTGATTACAAATGACATGACAAAAATTGTAGTTAGTAATGTAATCCGTTACATATAATCTGACTACTTTTGGATTACTTTTAGATTACTTTTGACCTAACTTGTTTATCACATTGATTTTAGTAGAATAATCTTGTACCATAATATAAAAATACAAAGGGAAAGAAAATATATTCCTTTCTTTGTTATCAACAACATGAAGTGTATTAAATATTACATTACGTTGGGGTTTCCCAAACTGGGGTTCATGATGGAACTCCAGGGGTTCGTGAGTTTAATAAAAAGCTATCTAGTAATTTAATCTTTTTTTTTTAATTAAAATTAATCATTTTAAAATAAAAACAATACAAATAAAATGCTACTAAAAAAGTTGATTTTAAGTAAAAATATGATTTTAAATGTCTTAGATAAAAAGTTACAAAAATATTTTAAAAGTTATAATAGTGGGATAAAAAGTCGAAAATATGACATGCTAAGTCATAATTATGATAAAATGTTGAAAATATTTCAAAATATTTTAAAAGTCCTCATTATTAGATTAAAGGTTAAAAATACAGTTGAAATTAGGACTTTAAAAATTCTTAGATAAAATTCAAAATTTTGAATTTAAATCTAAATTATGATTAAAGTCTTAATTATGAGATAAAGCTGAAATTAGATTTAAAAGTCTAAATTATGACAAAAACACACACTAAGCCATTTAAGAGATGAAATCATACTTGTTATTTTTTTAATGCGCTTTTAATTTTTTTATTCACACTTATAATAATAATATTTACATTATTATTTTCATTTTGTGCAATATTTTTTTACATGCGTTTTTACATTTTGAAATCAGTTTTTACAACAGAAATGAATTAATCAAAATATTACTTTAGCTTTTCATCTAAAACAAAATGTAAAGCTGCTGTGAAGCATCTGTGTTGTGAAGAGCGCTAGAAATAAAGCTGACTTGACTAGAATTATGAATATTTGACTGCCATTGTGAGAATAACATGTAATCCATAAAAAATGTATGTAATCTGAATAAGTATTTTTAAAATGTAATATAATCTATTTACAAGTATTTAATTTTTGGAATCTGATTATGTAATCCACATATAATCAGTTATTACCCAGCTCTGATTGCAGTTTAATGTCGCCAGCACAGAGATCAACATCTAATGTCCCACTAAATAAACAATGCGTTTATTAATAAGGCATTTGCATAATGACTGTTACTTGATGTATTGTGGTCTCTTGATTACTCAAATTACACAGTACGACGTCAAGGGTTGTCCTCTAGTAATTACGGTAATTATGACATGGCGTGAACGTTAAATCTCACCTGTGTGTTGGCTGACACTTTCTCTTCTGCTCATGCTGACGCTTCCTCTTCTGCTTGTGTTGGCGCTCCCTCTCCTGCTCTGTGTTTCTATCACTGAGCGACTCTCTGAGCGCTGGAGGGCCGGTTCCAGTCGGGTCATGCTTTGGGTAGATTGCAGATTAGTTTGTCAGGTCCTCTGAGGTCACGCTTAGTTCTGTTGCTTGTGTCTGCACATGGAAGATCATCACATTTATTATTCTGGCATAATTTTGCTTTCCCAACTTTCTTGCTCAGTATTTTTTTCTCTTAATAACTAATCAGTCTTAAATGAAGATACATTCACTTAATTAAGAAGCAAAATGACAAAAGATATTCCCCGTTTCACAGACATGGCTTAAACTCATCCCATACTAAAATGCATGTTTGAGCTCTTTTAACTGAAAGCATATCTTAAAATATGTCAGTGCCATTGTTTTGTCTGAAGATGCACATTAGTAATGTTGTTTTCTAGGACACGTATATAAAAGCTACTTAAATGTCCTAATTGAACTAAGGCCTAATCATGGATTAATCCAAGTCCTATCTGTGAAACCAGGCCGTTAAGTTTTGTTTTCGAAAAAATATATCAAAATTAAGTTTAAGCATAAAACACTGTAAATAAAAGAAGTTCTTTCAACTTAAAAAACTAAGTGTTTGTGCTGCCTTAAAATTTTAAGTTTAGTCAACTTGAAATGGGAATTTATACTAAGTGACAACTTGGATATTTGAGTTGACTAGCCCCCAGTTTCACGGACGAGGTTAAAGTTAGTCTCAGACTAAAATGCATGTTTGAGGTGTTTTAACTGAAAGCATCTCTTAAAATATGTCAGTGCCACAGTCAAATTTACCCATGGGTGTTTTTCAAATACATACGTAACAGATTTTCAATAAAATATCCAAGTCTCCCAGTCACTGACTTTTACTAAAATTGTGTTATTTACAATCCCCTGTTGTAAATTTTGCCAGCATTTATACCCCTATATAATTCCTTTATTTTCACTCTGTGTTTGAGCAAAGTACAGGCTTACTGTAAACGGTCACACAATGCACGCTCAAATGAAGATTAAAGACATTTTTAGATTTGAACTGATCTGCTCACAGATGCCAGGGGAGGAAGATCCATTTTTCCCTGGCCCAATATATAGACCATGCCCTTCTCTTGAGCGGATCCTCATTTACTGTGGGAACGGTGGGGGAGGAGCCCCACAGTACCACAGTGCCTGCCATGCCTGATATCAATCACTTCATGCCTGCCCAGCCACATTCTGTCCACGTTCAGAGTCCAGCAGCACCACCTGTCCACATCCTGAATCCAGAGACCAAGTGTCCAGCCCACATCCAGGCTCCAGCCCACGTCCAGGCTCCAGCCCACGTCCATGCTCCAGCCCACATCCATGCACCAGCCCACGTCCAGGCTCCAGCCCATGAGCTTGCTCCAGCCCACGCCTCTGTGGCTCCCTGAACTGCCGTTACCACCATGGCCCCTTGTACTGCCTGATCCACCATGGCCACGGCTCCTGATCCGCTATGGCCGCCCACGCCTCAGGGTCCAGGTCCGCCCAAGCCTCAGGGTCCGGGACCGCCCACGCCTCAGGGTCCAGGTCCGCCCATGCCTCAGGGTCCAGGTCTGCCCACGCCTCAGGGTCCAGGTCTGCCCATGCCTCAGGGTCCAGGTCTGCCCACGTCTCAGGGTCCAGGTCCGCCCACGCCTCAGGGTCCAGGTCTGCCCATGCCTCAGGGTCCAGGTCTGCCCACGTCTCAGGGTCTGGGACCGCCCACGCCTCAGGGCCAGGTTCACCCACGCCTCAGGGTTCATGTTCGCCCACGCCTCAGGGTCCAGGTCTGCCCACGCCTCAGGGTCCGGGACTGCCCTCGCCTCAGGGTCCAGGACTGCCCATGCCTCAGGGTCCAGGTCTGCCCACGCCTCCGGGTCCAGGTCTGCCCACGCCACAGGGTCCAGGTCTGCCCACGCCTCAGGGTCCGGGACTGCCCACGCCACAGGGTCCAGGTCTGCCCACGCCTCAGGGTCCGGGACTGCCCACGCCTCAGGGTCCAGGTCTGCCCACGCCTCAGGGTCCAGGTCCGCCCATGCCTCAGGGTCCGGGACCGTCCACGCCTCAGGGTCCAGGTCTGTCCACGCCACAGGGTCCAGGTCTGCCCACGCCTCAGGGTCCGGGACTGCCCACGCCTCAGGGTCCAGGTCTGCCCACGCCTCAGGGTCCAGGTCCGCCCATGCCTCAGGGTCCGGGACCGTCCACGCCTCAGGGTCCAGGTCTGTCCACGCCACAGGGTCCAGATCCGTCCACGCCTCAGGGTTCAGGTCTGCCCATGCCACAGGGTCCAGATCCGTCCACGCCTCAGGGTCCAGGTCTGTCCACGCCACAGGGTCCAGATCCGTCCACGCCTCAGGGTTCAGGTCTGCCCACGCCACAGGGTCCAGATCCGTCCATGCCTCAGGGTCCAGGTCTGCCCACGCCACAGAGTCCAGATCCGTCCATGCCTCAGGGTCCAGGTCTGCCCACCCCACAGGGTCCAGATCCATCCACGCCTCAGGGTCCAGGTCTGCCCATGCCACAGGTTCCAGATCCATCCACGCCTCAGGGTCCAGGTTTGCCCATGCCACAGGGTCCAGATCCGTCCACGCCTCAGGGTCCAGGTCTGCCTACGCTCCCAGGCCCGTCCTTGTTGCACCTGGGTCTGCATCCGGTGCCCCTGCATGGGCCTGGAACACCATCCCTCCCCAAAGACCGCCCCCCAAGACTGTTTTGGTGTTTTGGTTATGTTTGGGCGTCTGGGGCCGCCCATAGAGGGGGGCTGTCACATGGGTGTTGGTTCGTGTTTCATGTTTTTAGATTATGTTCACTGTCATGTTCTTAGTTTGCTTTGTTCTCTGTCATGCACTTCCTGGTCTTGTCATGTGACTCCCATGCCCTCATGTGATCTGATTAATGTTACAGTAACAATTTAAAAGTTCAGAGGTATCATATCGGTATCGATAGCGACGATACTGGCCTTGAATGTATCGGTATTGTATCGAAAACAAAAATCAGTATTTCAGTATTAAAGTCAGTATTTGCGCATAAAGTTGAACTGACATTTCTAAATAAAAGTACTGCAACTTATAATAAATGAAATAACGTATAAATAGCAAACACAACTTCAATTCTGAATTATAAAAGTGATTTTAGAAAAACAAATTATATATAAATTATATATTAACAATATAATTGCAGCATTTATAATCTTGTTCAAAAGACTACGCAGCTTGTTCACTGACCAAACATGTCAAAAGCCTTTAATTTGATGCATGATATCTAAAAAAGAAAGTAGTTTCAGCAGTGAACCATGTTATTACATTTTAATTAATTAATTTGCCTAAAGATTACTAAAATAAACCATTATTAATTTAAATGTTCATTTCACAGACATTACATATTAGGCTATTAATTTCTCTGCTCTAAACCTTGCATTGTGCATTATAATATATCACAAGAAATTAAAAAAAAAATTTCTCCATCAGGTTTTTCTCACCTCTGAAGTTAAAGTGACGCACTGGATTGGTCTCAATGATCTGGACACTGAAGGACACTGGGTTTGGGTGAACAACCAGCCACTTAATGATTCAGTAACGTAAGAGATCATTAATGTTTAAGACCCAGGAAAAAAAGGTTTTTTAATTTAGGCCTCGTACACACGTGTTACGGGTTGGTGTACCAGGAACAGGCAGAGGATACAGGAGATGCAGATTCAGATGTATTTTAATTCACAATGAACTCAAGGCAGGCAAAACGCAAAACACACAACTTAACATAACGGTTATCACGGGTACTTAACATAACGGCATAACGGTGACCAGACAAGGAGTGAATGAACAGGGAGGAACTTAAATAGAGAACAGAAACAAGATAATTAACAAGACACAGCTGAACAGAACTAGACTAACAAGGGTAACCAAGGAAACAGACTAGTGGCGGGAAACTAAGACAAAGGAACATGTGACAGAATCAAAAACACAACCAAAACAGAACAGACATGTGACAACACGGAGACGCGTTGTTCTGTATACGTAAAAATGTAACATATCAGCGTTTCACCTACACAGATCTGGCATTTTGGGAGCATGAAACCGATATTTTTTTAAACCGGGTCACACATTTTTGTTTTGCGATTTTGTTTGCTATTGTGTTGCTATTTATTCCAGTCTGCCCGTTTCCTGAAAAACAATATTTCCGATCTATGATGATATATGATGAATAAAACAATTTTCATGATTACCCCGAGTTTATTGGTGTTGTTCTCTTATTCAAATTATAAATGATATCAAGCGCAGTTTCACCTACCCTGCTGAAAAATCCAGCTAAAACCAGCCTAAGCTGGTTGGCTGGTCTTAGCTGGTTTAAGATGGAAGTAGCTGGTTTTAGCAGCCTGGCTAAACTGGTCTCCCAGCCTGATTTAGCTGGTCAAGCTGGTTTTAGATGGTCTCCCAGCCTGATTTAGCTGGTCAAGCTGGTTTTAGATGGTCTCCCAGCCTGACTTAGCTGGTTAAGTTGGTCTTCCAGTCTGGACAAGTTGGTGGCCAGCTGCTTTTAGCTGGTCTCCCACCCTGGCTTATCTGTTCAAGCTGGTCTTCCAGCCTGGTTTAGCTGGTTTTAGCTGGTCTCCCAGCCTAATTTAGCTGATGAACAGTTTACCTAATTACAAATTAATCAGATTGCATGGTCCATATACAGATATAAATTATTTGTCTAAACACCCAGTGGCAGAAAAAATAGGGACAGTCAGCCAGCCTGACCAGCTAAAATCAGCGAAGACCAGCTAAAACCATCACAGACCAACAATTACCACCTAAGACCAGCCTGACCAGCTAAAATCAGCGAAGACCAGCTAAAACCATCACAGACCAACAATTACCAGCTAAGACCAGCTAAAACCAGCAATTACCCGCTAAGACCAGCCTGACCAGCTAAAACCAGCTAAGACCAACAATATCCAGCTAAGACCAGTTTGACCAGCTAAAACCAGCAATTACCAGCTAAGACCAGCCTGACCAGCTAAAACCAGCAATTACCCGCTAAGACCAGCCTGACCAGCTAAAACCAGCTAAGACCAACAATATCCAGCTAAGACCAGTTTGACCAGCTAAGACCAACAATATCCAGCTAAGACCAGTTTGACCAGCTAAGACCAGCCTGACCAGCTAAAAAAAATTTCAAACCCCTATAAAACCAGTCTGATAAACCAGCTATGACCAGGCTGGGAGACCAGCCAAAACCAGCCTGACCACCTTAGGCTGGTTTAAGCTGGATTTTTCAGCAGGGTAATTAATTATTTATTTGTATAGTTATATTATAACTCTACAAATGAATAATTAATTAGGTGAAACTGCGCTTGAATTTGTCATTGCACATGATGTACATCTTCTTCCGTGGTCATATCCTATGCAGTGCGGTGGATTATTATTGCTCTTTATTGTCTATTTAGGGTATTTTAGTAATTTAAGTAACATGGGTTATCTTAATATGTGATTACTGACATTCTATTATAATATTACACCACCCAAATATGTATTTCCTTCTAATTAAAGTTGTCATTGCAGGCTGGTTTAGCCTATATTCACCTAATAGTGATTATTGTAACCTATAGCATAAAACAACAGGACAAAACATACATTACTTTGTGAAGACAGTGGCATAATACAGACATACAGGGAGTGCATAATTATTAGGCAAGTTGTATTTTTGAGGATTAATTTTACAACATTAATAATTAAACAACAACCATATTGTCAATGAACACAAAAAACTCATTAATATCAAAGCTGAATATTTTTGGAAGTGGTTTTTAGTTTTAGCTATTTTAGGGGGATATCTGTGTGTGCAGGTGACTATTACTGTGCATAATTATTAGGCAACTTAACAAAAAAACAAATTTATACCCATTTCAATTATTTATTTTTACCAGTGAAACCAATATAACATCTCAACATTCACAAATATACATTTCTGACATTCAAAAACCAAACAAAAACAAATCAGTGACCAATATAGCCACCTTTCTTTGCAAGGAAACTCAAAAGCCTGCCATCCATGGATTCTGTCAGTGTTTTGATCTGTTCACCATCAACATTGCGTGCAGCAGCAACCACAGCCTCCCAGACACTGTTCAGAGAGGTGTACTGTTTTCCCTCCTTGTAAATCGCACATTTGATGATGGACCACAGGTTCTCAATGGGGTTCAGATCAGGTGAACAAGGAGGCCATATCATTAGATTTTCTTCTTTTATACCCTTTCTTGCCAGCCACGCTGTGGAGTACTTGGACGCGTGTGATGGAGCATTGTCCTGCATGAAAATCATGTTTTTCTTGAAGGATGCAGACTTCTTCCTGTACCACTGCTTGAAGAAGGTGTCTTCCAGAAACTGGCAGTAGGACTGGGAGTTGAGCTTGACTCCATCCTCAACCCGAAAAGGCCCCACAAGCTCATCTTTGATGATACCAGCCCAAACCAGTACTCCACCTCCACCTTGCTGGCGTCTGAGTCGGACTGGAGCTCTCTGCCCTTTACCAATCCAGCCACGGGCCCATCCATCTGGCCCATCAAGACTCACTCTCATTTCATCAGTCCATAAAACCTTAGAAAAATCAGTCTTGAGATATTTCTTGGCCCAGTCTTGACGTTTCAGCTTGTGTGTCTTGTTCAGTGGTGGTCGACTTTCTGCCTTTCTTACCTTGGCCATGTCTCTGAGTATTGCACACCTTGTGCTTTTGGGCACTCCAGTGTTGTTGCAGCTCTGAAATATGGCCAAACTGGTGGCAAGTGGCATCTTGGCAGCTGCACGCTTGACTTTTCTCAGTTCACGGGCAGTTATTTTGCGCCTTGGTTTTTCCACACGCTTCTTGCGACCCTGTTGACTATTTTGAATGAAACGCTTGATTGTTCGATGATCACGCTTCAGAAGCTTGGCTATTTTAAGACTGCTGCATCCCTCTGCAATATATCTTACTATTTTTGACTTTTCTGAGCCTGTCAAGTCCTTCTTTTGACCCATTTTGCCAAAGGAAAGGAAGTTGCCTAATAATTATGCACACCTGATATAGGGTGTTGATGTCATTAAACCACACCCCTTCTCATTACAGAGATGCACATCACCTAATATGCTTAATTGGTAGTAGGCTTTCCAGCCTATACAGCTTGGAGTAAGACAACATGCATAACGAGGATGATGTGGTCAAAATACTCATTTGCCTAATAATTCTGCACTCCCTGTATTATGCTTTTTAGCCGTATCAAAACAGTAATCATCTGCATGGGTACATTTTACCCGCTGGCGGTTTTAGGTATACAGCGACCCCTGGCGGTTCTAGTGTTAAATGTCCTATAATTGAACTAAGGCCTAATCCTGGCTTAATCTAAGCCCTGTCTGTGGAACCAGGCCTAAATTTAAAAAAGGCAGAATGAACACTTACTTTTTTCTTTTTTTTTCTTACAGTGAACAAGAAAAAATATCTGAAAATGAACTTACTTCAAAGTCAAAACAAGTTAATTTTTAAGTTCATTGGCATTAAATATAAATTCACTTAATTTTTTCAAAACATGATATAATGTAATTTTGCTTCTCATGTATCTAGCAATTTTTAAACATTTGTAAAACAAGACAAAAATACTAAGAAAGAAAATATTTTTTGCAGTGCACATGGTTTTGATTCATATTATGTTGCCTATTAATATAGTGCCCTTAATGGTAGCTAAACAGTTTTGACACCGGCTAAATTACTCAACTTGCCGACATCATAAAATGTGACACTCTTTGTTCCTGGTTTGCAGTGAAGTTTATCAATAGTAGATTAAAGCAGATGGTACGACACTCTCTAATGAGTCTTTGTCTTCATCCATTATCTGAATTAGACACGGTCAAGGAACATATTGACGTATTTCAAATAGTGTTCAGCTCCACCTGCAGCTCGAGGAGAATGATGCTGATCTTAAGAAACAGATGTGTGTCAGGTCATGTGAACGCCGTTCTGCAGGGTGATCTTTAATCGAGGAAAGCTTGTGAACCGTTTAAGCCAGAGATGCCCTAACCAGTTGGCCAGTGATGACCTTTGATTTGCCCTATCAAAAGATGGGGAAATCGGGGGTATAACATGCCATTTAAGCATATCATCCTTTCTTATTTTCTCATTGAAATGTAGAGAATGTAAATTAAATTTCTAAATGTACATTTTAATATAAAATAGTTGCATATAATGCACCTTTAATCCCTGGTTTTTGGCACTTCACATCAGTGTTATTTTAGTGTCAATTATACACTATTATAGTTTTCTAATATTTTGAATTAGTTTTTAATTGTTGTATTTTTATTTTTATTTTAAGTTAAAGTTTTAGTAATTTTGTTCCATGTTTTTTATTAGTTATTGTTTTTTAAAATATGTATTTATTTTTTATCTCAGTTTTAGTTAAGGTCCAGGTAAACTAATAAAAAATATAGAAATAGAAATATTGCATTGGCAACTATAGCATTTTTGTTTTATTTCAGTTGCTGCTCATTTCATTTCAAGTAACAATTGTTTTATGGTTTTAATTTTAACTAACTATAATACTGCTTTGCACACTGTAAAAAGTGATCAGTTGACTTAACTTAAATGTGAGGCAATTTCACACAACTTAATTTTTTCAATTATGCATGGTTTATTTACTTAATCATTTTAAGCTGACAGGTTTACTCACTTTTTGTAAATTAGGTCAACTGATCACTGATCACTCACTACAGTGTACACTCAAAAAAATGAACTTTCACTGTTAGTTGCAGTCAAATCATCCTTGTTTACATTACTTAAAAAACTCATGTAACTAAATTAACTTAAATGTACTGAGTTGTTTCTACTAAAAATGAGTACTGTCAGCTTTACTTAAAGGGTTAGTTCACCCAAAAATGAAAATTCTGTCATTAATTCCTCACCCTCATGTCGTTCGACACCCGTAAGACATTCGTTCATCTTCGGAACACAAATGAAGATATTTTAGCTGAAAGCCGATGGCTCAGAAAGGCCTCCATTGGCACAATGCACATTACACTCTCAAGACCCATACAAGGCACTAAAGACGTCATTACAAAGTCCATCTCACTGCAGTGGTTCTACAATAACTTTATGAAGCAACAAGAATAGTTTTTGTGCGCAAAAAAAACCTAAATAACGACTTATATAGTGATGCCGATTTCAAAACACCGCATCATGAAGCTTCAAAGCGTTATGAATCAGCGAGTCGAATCATGATTCGGATCACATGTCAAACCGCCAAACTGCTGAAATCACGTGACTTTGGCGATGCAAACCGCTGAATCGACTCACTGATTCATAACGCTTCGAAGCTTCATGATGCAGTGTTTTGAAATCGGTCATCACTATATAAGTCATTATTTAGTTTTTTTTGCGCACAAAAACTATTCTCGTCGCTTCATAAAGTTATTGTAGAACCACTGTAGTGAGATGGACTTTGTAACGACGTCTTTAGTGCCTTTTATGGGTCTTGAGAGTGTAAAGTACATAGTGCCAATGGAGGCCTTTCTGAGCCATCGGATTTCAGCTAAAATATCTTCATTTGTGTTAAGAAGATGAACGGAGGTCTAACGGGTGTCGAACGACATGAGGGTGAGGAATTAATGACAGAATTTTCATTTTTGGGTGAAATGAAAGCTTTAGCATAAGTTCTGCCGGGAAGACTTAATTGTCACGTCACTTCAACTTTTTTATCTATCCAATCACATTCTAATACTTGGGTATAAAAGATCGGTACTTACTCATGTCTGAGTTCGCAGATGCTGCCGCTCCAATTCACCGCCATCCTCCCCACCACCTCCAAGTCAAATCCTTCCCTACATCCTCCCCACCACCTCCAAGTCAAATCCTTCCCTACATCCACCCCACCACCACCAGGATGGTCCCTTCCATACCTCACGGGGGGGTCGGCTGCGCCTCTGCCTTCGTCTTCAGGCAGGATATGCAGAGTCCGGACCCTCAAATTGCGAACTACGGACGGGGCCTATGCCAAAGTACTTTATTGCTTGCTGGGTTGTTAATAAATGGATAATTGTCACAGTATTTATTCTCCAGAGTCTTTTTGGTAGAACTAGTTTGTTAGGGCATCTTAACATTGCTGAGTGAAACGAACAAACTGGGCAGTGGATCTGTAGTTCCCAGCATGCTTTGCAAGGGACTGTATTAGTAGAGTAAATTTAGGATTAAAGTGTCATTTTACGTTTTTCAGTAAAGAGAAAGATGTTGTTAGTTTATGTAAGTGTTCTGTTCAGTTAGGTTGGACATTTAGAGAAGTTTCTGTAATTTTGTGGTTACCATTATGCAGTAGAGTGGTGCAGCAGCTACTTGTTCAGGACACATCACCCTAATTTCCCTGATTGGCAGATTGTGACAGAATCCAAGCGCTCTTGAATAATTTACGTCGCTGAGGTGAAGGTAGAGACTTTTAACTCCTAAATACAGCGATAAGTGCAATCTTAGCAGGATCTGTACCAGAAACAGGATATTTTAATGTAGCTCGTGGGTTAAACAAGTTCCTCGAGGCTTAAAGGTTAGATGGATTTTATGCCAGAGCTCAAGCAACTAATCAAGTGATGTTACTTACTAGTTTAACATCTACACACCTGAAAAGATTAATTTTAGCAACACTATGGTATGAGGCATGAGCTTACAGCACAGACATGCAAGGTTAGCAAGCCCCTTTTACTGTAGTAACCAGCAAAGATAGAATAGCTAAGCATAAGCCAATCCAAAAGCAGAAGTCCACAAATAAAACACAAACCTTCCGAGTGCTTCCAAGACTTCACCATTGCCAGCGTCTTGTATCTCTCCTTCTTCTCCCCATCTCTGTGGCGTTCTTCCTCTCGCTCTTTCCTCATTACTTTAGGACCGGCAGGTGTAACTCAAGCTAGACTCTGCCTCTCCTCATGACTATTTCATCACACCTGGTCTGTCCCTGTTGCACCCGAGTCCTCTTCCTTCTTCTCCTGTTCACATGTTCTTCTCGTCGTCTTATCTGTGTTCTTCAGTTATTTCCAGCTCTGCCCGCACCAGCCTCGGTTTCTTCCCTGCTCAGTTTTCCAAATTCACCTGCTGGTAATGGCGCATGTATAACTGCGGTCAGTGGACGTGAGCCGAGCTCTTACAGCTCAGTTGGACGTGACTGATGACTTTGCGATTTGAGTACGTACGCTGCTTCTTAGTATTTAAGCGTCCATGTTGTGCTGGAATATAATGTTACCGTCTGTTCCCTGAGGACTCTACATGATCGGCTCATTAAAATGCAACGGGATCACAGAGCAAACCTCTTATTCCCTTCTTTGTTTTCCATGAAGTCACATTGATGCCAGCTCAAGATCTAGTGCTAATTGAAGTGCAGAACGCTTACCCAGTTTGATCTTGGGTTGCTTGTGCAAAACTACATTTCTACACTTGGCAGAGGCCTTCCTAAGAAAGCGATCTTAAGATTGCTCTTTAATTTCAATATGAAACGCCATGCCTATATTTATTGTATAGGCACCAAATATTAAATAAATACATTTAACTTTGATTTTTACATCTAAACAAAATGTAAGTGATTTCAAAGGTTTGAGATTGCTAAGGTGTTTTGAGTAGTTGCCAGGGTGTTGCTATGTAATAGCTGGGGTGTTCTGGGTGGTTTCGAGAGTTTGAAATTGCTAAATTGTTTTGAGTAGTTGCCAGGGTGTTGCTATGAGATTGCTAGGGTGTTTTGAGTAGTTAGCAGGGCGTTGCTATGAGATTACTAGGGTGTAGTTGCCAGGGCATTACTAAGTGATTTCTGAGGTGTTCTGGGTGATTTCGAGGGTTTGAGGTTGCTACGGTGTTTTGAGTAGTTGCCAGGGCGTTGCTATGTAATAGCTGTGGTGTTCTGGGTGGTTTTAAGGGTTTGAGATTGCTAGGGTGTTTTTGAATAGTTGCCAGGGTGTTGCTATGAGATTGCAAGGGTGTTTTGAGTAGTTGCCAGGGCATTACTAAGTGATTTTTGAGGTGTTCTGGGTGATTTAGAGGGTTTGAGATTTCTAAGGTGTTTTGAGTAGTTGCCAGGGCGTTGCTATGAGATTGCTAGGGTGTTTTGACTAGTTGCCAGGGCGTTGCTATGTAATAGCTGGGGTGTTCTGTGTTGTTTCAAGGGTTTGAAATTGCTATGGTGTTTTGAGTAGTTTCCAGGGCATTGCTATGAGATTGCTAGGGGGTTTTGAGTAGTTGCCAGGGCGTTGCTATGTAATTGCTGAGGTGTTCTGGGTGGTTTCGAGGGTTTGAATTTGCTAGGGTGTTTTGAGTAGTTGCCAGGGCATTGCTATGAGATTGCTAGGGGGGTTTGAGTAGTTGCCAGGGCGTTGCTATGTGATTGCTGAGGTGTTCCGGGTGGTTTCGAGGGTTTGAAATTGCTAGGGTGTTTTGAGTAGTTGCCAGGGCATTGCTATGCGATTGCTAGGGTGTTTTGAGTAGTTGACAAGGCATTGCTATGTAATTGCTGGGGTGTTCTGGGTGGTTTCGAGGGTTTGAGATTGCTATAGTGTTTTGGGTGGTTGTTAGCACATGGCTACTGTATTTCTCACTCTGGCATCGCCCAGGACTGTCAAGCCCCCATCTCCGCCTCAGTCCCATGAGCCAGCAGCTCCTCCTTGGGCTTCCAGGCTGTGGATGCCGCCCTGTTCCATCGGCCTCTCTGCTCTGCCGGATACTCCACTTATCCTGGTTCCACCTCCATCAGACAGTCCCCGGGTTTCGCCAAGCCATTCATCCAAAGCTCCACCCTGGCTCCTCCCACTGTCGGCTCCACCATGGTGTCTGTCTCCACCAACTCCTCCTGGTCCCTGTCTGTCACCAGCTCCACGCCCACCTCCAAAGCCCCCTCCCTCCCTACACAGCAGGATTATGAGTTGGGACGTGCCTACTGTAACGTGTATGTTCTCTTTAGGTTTAGTTTTCTCTCAGTTCCCGTTTGTTCCTGATCATTAGTAAATGAATCCCACACCTGTTTCTGTTATTCCAATTTTTTGTTTGCTACTTCTCCTTTGTGTGGATTTAAAAAAGATTTAATAAAAACTTGTGTGCTTGTATACAGCCATTCCATGACAGCAATCTAAATCCAGCATGTTTCAGATGCTAAACAAATGTGAATTATATTCCTGAAAGTACAATATGTGGTTGCTTTTGTGTTCTGAGTGGTAACCAGTGAGTTGGTACGTGGTTCTGGGTGGTTGTCAGGGCGTTACTACGAGGTTGCTACTGTGTTGTGATTGAAAGAGTTTTATGTTATGAGAGTTATGAGGTTGCTAAGTATTAGGGATTTTGGAAAAATCCGTAACATATGAGCTGTAATAATAGTGAGGCTTGTCTTGGTGTAAATAAAGTGTAAAACAGTCTAAAATAAATAATTTAATTATTCTCTGGGTCAATATCTAAATTAAGTTCTTTTTTTGCAGCACAATGTGAAGTAGTTTTAAGTTCTACCAGAAAGACTCAGAGATAGGATGATGAATGAAGCATACATTTATTAACAGCCCAGCAAGCATAATAAAGTTTTGGCATAGGCCCCGTCCATAGTTAGTAATCCGAGGGTAGCGGATCAGCATATCCCTGCCTGAAGATGAAGGCAGGGGCGCAGCCGACCCCCCTTTAGAGGTATGGACGGAACCATCCTGGTGGTGGTGGGGAGGGTGGAGGTTGTTGTCGCATCGGCATCTGCGAACTCAAACATGTGTAAGTACGACCTTTATACAGAAAATATGAAGACGTGATTGGATAGAGATGAAATTAATAAGTGACGAAGTGATTAAGTCTTCCTGGCAGAACTTAAGCTGAAGCTTCCATTTACGTTCAGATGCGAAATATCAGAGAAGACCAAGAGACGTGAGCTGAAGGGTCTCCATTGTGTCTCTCATCCATGGCCATGTGGGGTCTAGCTGGTGTTTTCTGCCTGCAGGACGCTTTGACTCAGGAGGACAGACAACATCTGTCGTTCTTTGCCCCCTCCCTTCCCTCCATTCATAGGCACACACTGCCTCTCCCAAATGGTGCCCTTTTGTATCAGCTATTGTCCGCCACTACATTGTGTGACTCTGCCTGTTCCCCAGAGCTCCATTGATGAGTGTTGTAAGAGACCTCAGCCAGAACTCCTCTGAACTTCTCCTCCAGCTTAATGTTTAGCCATAAAAGCTCAACAAAAGACATTTTGTTCTCTAGCTTCAATGTTAGGATACAACATATCTTGCAAAGTTTTTCTTAATGGAAAGCACAAACTGTTTTGAGACGCATTGGTTATTTTCGTGATGCATGTTTGAAATCAAGAAAGGCTTTCCCGCCAAAACACCTGCCAAATAGCTTCATCCATTTAGGAAAACTGCCAACTAGTCCAGGGTTTTTTTTTCTCTCAGCTCTTCCCAAAGCTTTCTCCCTCTAGTCTGGTTGGAAAACTTGTAAACATCCTGCAGCTATTTGACGGCTTTTCTCAAAGGCCCTTCTCTTGAGCTATGCACCCGCGGCAGGCAGAATGTGGGGTAAAGCCATGAATAGCCCAGTATGGGGTGACCAAGAGGCCAGAGCAGATGTTAATGATTAGCTTCGTTCTCATCCCTATAAAGAACCTGTACCCCAATCTATTCCCTATTTCATAAAGAGCCATTTCTAACCCTTACAGAGTGGCACACATATAAGTCATAACTCCAACACCTAGATCGCCACAAAAGAGGCTTAATATTTAGCAGCATCTGAAGGTTTTGCCGTTTGTTTTTGGTGTTATGTTCGTGTGATTCGTAAGTTTGCCTTGACTTTAGACTGAAAATGCTGTAACCATTGTGTCAGTATTCGAATATGAATGTAAAGATGCTGAGCGTATGGTGCGGCAGAGGTAATAAAACAATAACATATATTCAATAGTTCATAATCTTTATTTGGAAAAATAATTTAAGCTAAAACTTCATTCAGAGAAAGGAAATCAAACAAAAACCTGTTAATGAAAACAATAGCATTAATAACATTTTTTTTACAATCCTTCTTTAAATATCTTTTTCTCAAAACATCCCAGCAACCCGAAGTGCCTTTGCAAGTAACAGGAGCAACTTAGGAAAAACGCAAACTTAAATAATCTTAAAAACATTACAAATATTTAGAAATACAACTTAAATAAAAATAAATTAACTTAAATCATACAACTCTTGTTATAAAAAGGAAAACAAAAATACATACAAACAAGGATATTATTAATCATCAACACAAACTTATTTTCTTACGTCGAAAAGCAAATTACGAACATTTTCTAAACCATAATGCAAAAAAGCGGAGGCTTGGAAGACTTTGAGATTTTTTGATTTTTGAGCACTTCATTTTTTTTTTCTTTTCCCATTTACACAGTGATCAAGTAATACACATAGTTTCCACTGGTCATGTGACAGGATATGACATCATGGTCTGGTAAGGCCAGTATGGTCTGGTAACATCCACCGTTTTGATGTAGTCCCTTGTACACCGACTTGTGGGGCCAGCAAATGTTGCCAAAATATTGCTAAAATGTTGTCACAACCTTGCCACGGTGTCGCTGAGACGGACAATTTGTGACACATTTATTTTAAACTACTTCCGTAACATCCTTAATGTTTGGTGCAGTCTCTGGGCACAGTAAAAGCCTGTGGGAATTATTGGCGAAAAACCAGCAAATGTTGCCAAAATATTGTTAAAACGTTGCCACAACGCTGACACAGTATTGGACATCACATGGCAAAACGCTGCGATACTTTACTTTACTTTTCTTGTATCCTTCTGTTACGTTTTTTTTTTCCTAATGCCATTTTCGTGTGTGATGAACCCACGTTATAAAAAAAAACAAACTTTAAAAATGGACACACATTGTCCAACACCTTTTAAAATGGCTTTACAGGTAAATTTTACAACTACATTTGAAATTTCAATGACACTCCTGCCATCATTATCATTTCCACAAGTTTCCAAGCCTACAGGCCACCACCGCCTGTGCCTCTTTCAGTACAGAGAACCAGCTCATCCTGAATATCAGTTAATCAGTCTTAGTTTCTCAGCAGCAGTAGTCACGAGGTGGGACGTTTCCACCTAAGGTTTCGAGCAGCAGCATTTTCTTAGGGAGTTCAGAATGCCTCCCATAGGACACAATGAGCATCGGCTTCCTGCAGGCCCATTACACCTGAGATGGGGGAAAAGGACGAGACAATAAAACGTCTGTTAGCTCCCAGATTCAAGGTAAGAACGCTGTTCTTTTGCATGATGTAAAGTCACTCACCTCAGTTGCAATTACACATTCATCCTTTTCCTCCGACATCACCATGACGGATTTGTATTTGGTGTCGACACAAGCCGACGTGGACGCCGATGCACATGCCGACGCACATGCTGACTCGGAATACAGCGAATCGGAATAGTTTGATTCTGAATACTTTGATTCTGAGTACTTTGATTCAGAATACCTCGACTCTGAATATTTTGACTTTTCTGATGCATCACTGTAAAGGAAAGTGAGAGTAGTGTTAGCATTGCATACACACTTGTGAGAGGGAGTCGAGTTGAGTAGTCTTGAACAAGAACCATTTTTACCTTTTCAGACGTTTCCTGCGCTTCTCCTCAAACTCGGAAGAGTCCTGCAGAGATTGGCACTTCACGTCCTCGCAGCTATCAGACAACTCCTTCGCCGCCATTTCCTTCCCCGCATGCTCCAGTTTCACCTCATGCTTCACCTCATATTTGACTTCATGCACCAGGTTGTAGTCTGCAGGTGCATGCCGTGTCTTATAGCTTCTCTTCTCTGTCGTGATGCTCAGGTCGTCGTGATCGCTGTGAAAATCTATCTTCTTGTTGATGTTCTTGACCGGTGCCGCCCCGACGACACTCACAGCCAGATCTTTGTCACGGTGACAGTTGTTTGTGAGGTTGTTAATCGTTTCGTTTTCGCCGTTGGCGACCTCCTCCTCCCTGTCCCGTCGGCGCTGCTGAACCTTTGAGCGAACGCAAACCACCACCACGGCACATGCGACTACCAACAACAGCACCAGCAAGACTCCCGATCCCACAGCAGTCCAGGGAACATCGCTGCCTATTTGGGAAGCTCTGTCCGGAAGCAAGAACTGGCAGTTGCGTCCTCCATATCCCGGAACGCAAGCACACACATAGCGGTTGTTCCTCTCGTGGCAGGTGGCGCCGTTATGGCAGGGGTTGTGTTGGCAGCGGCTCACAGGCGCACTGCAGTTTCGTCCGGTGTAACCAGGTGGGCATGTGCAGATGTAACCACTGGCGCCTTCCTGACATGTCCCGCCGTTTTGGCAAGGGTACAGCGAGCACTCGTCCCCGGCGCGATCGCAGTTCATACCCGTGAACCCTTCTGGACACTGGCACAGGTACGAGTTCACCAGGTCGACGCAGCGTGCACCTGTGGATCGGGGAAGAGGGAAGAGAATGAGGTTCTGGACTGGTTTCAACACAAAGATCCATGAAGTTCAAATCCTAAAATGCAATATACCGTTCGAGCATGGACTGGAGGAGCAGTGGTCGATCTTCTTCTCGCAGTTGAACCCTGCATATCCAGTGGGACACTGGCAGAAGTAACCACCGTCCGGGTTGTCGGCGCAGCGTCCGCCGTTGAAGCACGGCCCGTCCGCACACGTCATGGCGCTAAGCTCGCAGTTGTTGCCATAAAAGCCAGGTGGACAGGTGCAGCTGTAGGTGTTCTCCATGTCCTATGAAAGCAAAAGGCACTTTTAATATTGCAAACACATTTGCACATGGTTGTACAGTAATTGATATGAAACATTCACACTTACAGTGCAGCTTCCTCCGTTGCGGCAGGGGTTCCCCGTGCATTCGTTGACCTCGATCTCACAGCTGGCTCCACTGAATCCTGGGCGACAGGAACAGGTGTAGCTGCCCTGACCGGTGTTACTACAAGTGGCTCCATTCAGGCAGGGCTTATGATGTGTGCAGTAGTTCAGATCTGTAACAGAGGTGGACATATGTTGAGCACATGTGGATTAATCCGACTGAAGGCAGCGACACATGGTTGGACCGCAGCTGGACAGCTGTTGCTCGCAACTCATATTTCTCTTTCAGCCGCTCTTAGTCTTTCGAAATGCTTTTCTTTGATCTTTGGTGTCTCCTTCTATCTGCTTTCTCCCTTACCTTGGTTGCAGAAGAGGCCTCCCCAGCCTTCCTGGCAGTTGCATTGCCATGGCTGCTGGCAGGTCCCATGAAGGCATCCTGGGTAACGTATGCACTCATCACAGTAGCGGCCTTTAAAGCCCACTCTGCACCTGATGCACAATGTAAACAAATCGTCCGGTTAGAAAATCAGCCCTGAATGTGATATCAACAGGTAATGACGTACACGCTGTGATGAACGTACTTGCACTCTCCGGGTTTCTCGCAGAAGCCGTGCTCCTCGTCACATCCCGGGAGGCAAATTGCTGTAAGGAGGATAAAACACCTGCATTAGTATCAAGGAGGAGCCACGTTTTCTTATTTTAACTTTACGTAAATCCTAGCAAACACATTTTGTGTCAAATGCAGAGGGAGGTAGGCTCACCTAAACCTATTAGCGTTCTCTCTTGCTTAAAAAAAACCCCTCAAGAAGAATTTCTGCTTAACACATGACAACAATAGGGCGCTCACAAACAAGGGGACCCTTCTTTCCTCCCTCTCTTCACTGTGGGTCAAAACTTTTTTTCCCCTCTCCTCCCCTGTGCTCTCAATGTCTCCGGGTAGGGAAGATAAGAGTGGACAGCTGGTGTATGCGCGGCCAGCGGGCGACAGCTGCTCCATTGTCTGCGCACTCCCGGCAGCTGCCCACTTCAAACAATACCTCCCCTCCGCCAGCCAATCGGCAGCCGGCCCACTCCAGGAGCAGCCAATCCAACGGCAGCATGTAAATTTATGGCACGCGTGAGATTATTCCTAAAAACTTTCCTCCTCCCGACTGGAATAAATCAAGTGGTGTGTTGTGAGAGTGGGCTGGAAGGGGGAGTGTGAGTGTGGGGGGCAGGGTTTTAGTTACAAGTTGTTTGTAACCGTTAACTTAGTTTTTTTGTTTTTTGTTTTCCTCCCTCTCTCTTTCTAACAGCACAGCCTTTCCCAAATCTTGGTTGAGTTTTTCAAACAAGCATCATTTATGGAATGATAACAGAGTGTTATGTTTACTATACTTGTTAATTTATTAAAAGTATTTTTACTCACGTTCTGTGCAGTATTGGCCCTTCCACCCTGCGTCGCAGATGATTTCTCCACGTTCTCCGCAGGTGAAATGCCCGAATGCATCGTCCCTGGGCCGGCAGAACACAGAGCATCCCTCGCCGTAGTAGTGCTCGTCGCACACAAAGCGGTAGGAGTACTTGAGCTCGGTTCGACCCACGCTGTGCAGGTCCTGAGACCAGTCCTCGCCCACAGTCAAGTGCCTCTGTGTGGTCATGGTACTGATAATGCGCTCTGGGTTTTCTGTATAGAAGATGCATGTTTTTTTTAGTCAGGCTGTTCAACAATATTACACATTCTGTTCTCTTTTTATGGTCAGATCACATACCTGTGGTCAGGTCCTCTTTGGAATCAGCATGCACCGCTTCAATGATAAGAGAAAAGGTTCCCTGCAACAGCACAAATTTCTCCATTAGAAAATGAGCTAAATGAGCTGAAGTCAGTGCATCAGTACTAAAGGGTACTCACCGGCCACGTGAAACCGAAATTCATCCGGATGGGATTGGTGAAAGAGCCGTCCGGTAAGGTATCTGGCACTTGGAAAGAGTTAGACCCCAGCACAGGGGTGGCGGTGCCTCCGTAGGTGCAGGGCGGCTCTGGAGATGCATTGGGCTGATAATGTTTTAAGCAGATGCGGAAAAAAGTCTTGCACTCGCACTGCTGGTACGGGGTGGTAAGTCCACCTTTACAGCAGTTCTTGTTGCCTTGTATGCCCTTCTTGTTCAAAAACTCCTGCAACTTCAGCTCGAAGACGCCTGAGGAAGACGCCTGGAGAAGAACGAATGCATGAATATTAGATCTAAATGTGATTGCAATGAACACATTACCTTATTCTGAGAGGGGGGTCCTTACCTGGCAGAGCAGCATGTACAGGATGGAGAAGAGCAACAGTAAGTAGCGTCCCATGATTAATAAATAAATAAATAAATAGTTTTTTTTTTAAGTCTTTGAGCAACTTGGCTGCTCCCAGATCAGTCAGGAGATCCCTCGTATTAAAAGCCTCTTCTTTTCGCCGACTGATTCATTGGAAGAGGCTTGTTTTCAACAGAGACTGAGCGTGAACGCAGTTCCCTTTCATGTCAAAAGAATTCCCAGTTCTTCCCCGGAAAAAAAAGTGTGTCCAAAAACAAACGGAAAGTTCCAAATTAAAATAAACGAGCTTGCGGAATCCCGTCGGAATGATATAATCCTCAAAATTAGGAGAAGAATGTTCGTGTGTTCGCTTATAGTTCCTTCTTCGTCTGATCCTAAACCAGGGTTTGTCACTGGTCCAACATCCCTCCTCACGTCCTTCTCCCGTGGACACTGTGCGTTTGTATCTGGAGCGAGGCCGCCTGCCGCCAGTTTTATACGGGGTGCCACATGCCGGGGTAATAATATGCTAATGAACCACTACCCCCAATCTGTCCCACGCTTTACAATGCGGCTCCCCTGCAACCAGCCCCTACCAACCAAACACATGAGCGCGCGGCTGTGTGTGCGTAAAAGTGACGGTAATTTACAACTTGAAGTTTTAGACTTTTAGATTTTGCATTATTATTTGCATTAGAATATGACACAATGCAATATACTAGGCCAGTTGTATTTATTTTTTGTTTTCATTTGCACGCTCAGGGTGTTTTTGTGTGTGACTAAAAAAAACAACACATTTTTAAAAGTTTACTTCCAGCACATTTGAGGAAGACAATCTCAGTTTCTCAACAACTGTCTGCTTCCCTGCGCGTTTCCTGTTTCAGGGAGTCCTGATTTGTGTCTAAAAAACATTCCTCAGGCTAACACTGTGTGTGCGTCGGGCAAAATCACAAAAGAGTACGCATCATTTGTATGGAGGCCAAATTCTCCACTTGCTTTTCCCTTTTCCGCTATGTGTGTGTGTGCGTGTGTGCGCGCGCGTGTGTGTATTATACGCGTGCAGTGAAAGAGTCCAAAGCGCGCGCGTGTGTGCGTTTGCGTGTGTGTGCTTGTGTGTGTGTGTGTGTGTGTGTGTTACTCGCGTGGCCATCCCCCGGGCGCACCGCTATTGTGTGCAGGCGGAATAAGTTTGCTCTCAGCTGTATGGTAATTCGGACAGCACCTGCGCTACCGTTCTCATAATCGGCCCATCCGCGGAGCCCCACAAAAACAAGCAAATCGCCTCCTTATCGTTTCATTCTCAGGAGCCCATTCAAACAAATATATGTTTGTTTTTCTTCGTCTTTTGAAGCTCTTCTGTGCCCGACTGTTGTCTTACATTAGAACCCGATATACGAGTTTTCCCCCCCAATTCTAAAAAAGTCTCTCTCTCTATCTCTCTCTCTCTCTCTCTCTCTCTCTCTCTCTCTCTCTCTCTCTCTCTCTCTCTCTCTCTCTCTCTCTCTCTCTCTCTCTCTCTCTCTCTCTCTCTCTCTGTGTGTGTGTGTGTGTGTGTAAGAGAAAAGAGAGCGAGATTTGCGCGTGTGTAATGGGGGTGGTGTAAGGGGGTCTTAATTTGGTCGTTCATTTAAGTGCGATTTTCTTAAGCACAAAAGCTTTTCGCCTGAGGTCCATAGTAACCAAACACAAGTGAGACAAATTACATCACTGTGTTAAGATATGCTTTGAGCTCTTTCTGTATTTTCAATCCAATCCACCACCCTTTAAATGAGCCAAATTTTCTGACATCATAGAGAGGGGGGAAAAAATGAAAACTTTGCTGGTCACGAGGGGCTGGGGTGGGACATTTGGGCATGGGCTGGAAAAGATGGAATTCCTCTTTTTCTGTGTTTGCTCGCTGTGTGTGTGATGTGAATTTAGCAGTTCTAACTCTTTACTGTTTCCTTTATTATTTCTTCCCCTCGCATGTAGCCTTATACTAAATCAGGCGTTAGATTTGTACACTGTTCAGGTTTATGAATAAAAACTTTACTGTAAGATACTTTACTCTGTCTTACTAATTCCAAACTATCAAGTCAAGTCAAGTCAACTTTATTTATATAGCGCTTTTAACAATGGAGATTGTTTCAAAGCAGCTTTACAGTTTAAACAGGAAAATAATGCAGCATAATTTTATTAAGCTGTATAGCCATTTGATGTCATCAGTTAATTTATATGGTTAAATTAGTTTATTAATTAGATTTATTTCGATGTTTAGTTGAAAAATGTAGTGTCCCCAACTGAGCACGCCAAGTCAGAGGCAACAGTGGCAAGGAAACCAAAACCCCATCAGGTGACCTAATGGAGAAAAATAAACCTTGGGAGAAACCAGGCTCAGTCGGGGTGCCAGTTCTCCTCTGGCCAATTAACAAACAGCGTATTATTATTATTATTATTATTCTGGCTGCTTTACAGGTCAGAGGTCATAATAGATTGGAATAATCAAAGGACCGGAGGCAACACGCTGGAGACGGGTTTATTGAGGATGATGTTGATTAAATAATTATTAAAGTGCAATATTCGAACAATTGGAGTCAACACGCTGGAGACGGGTTTATTGAGGATGATGTTGATTAAATAATTATTAAAGTGCAATATTCGAATGACCGGAGGCAACACGCTGGAGACGGGTTTATTGCGGATGACATATCGATTTAAGTATTATTTAATGGTAATATTCGAACAATCGGAGTCATCACACTGGTGACGGGTTTATTTAGATGCCGTGTCGATGAGGCAGTTGCAGGGGGAGGATAATAAACTATCTGAGATATTTACTTTTTCACTTTTATTTTTAGCTGTAAATGTTCTGATGACAACACAAGATACACTGATAAAAACTGTGGTGAAGTAAATACTACAGAAAAATACAAATGTAATTTCTATACATAAAAAAGTTTGTTCAGGCAAGAATTCAAAAATTAAAGTAAATTCTATATTAGTTCTCAATTCAAGCAGGGCACATATCAACGTTATACAGTTAAGTAAAACCTACTCAACTTTTCTGATACTGGTGTTCCCATCATGCACTGGGGCATGAATTACCGGTAATAAGGTTTTCTGATTTTTCACTGTATTTACACATTTCTTTTGTTGTTAGGTTTTTTGTTGTTGTTAGAGGTCTCTAAGTAAAGCATACACTTTAAAAGTGTGACATAATTCATTGTTATATTGTTTGAGTGGAAAGTATTGCAAAGTAAACTAAGTAGAAATTACTCAACAAACGTTTACGGGCCAAGCTAAAGTTACTTATATTCTTCTTTGTTATATAAGTGCATGTTTTTGTTGATTTTACTTAACTTAGTTAAGTAGAGTTTACTTAATTCCATATGTGAAATGTAGGCTACACTGTAAAATATTATATGATCAAGTTATGACAACGTATGCTTTACATTGCTTTAACTCATCAAAATAAGTTAAGCAATTTTTTGTTATACAAGATTCAACTCGTTTTTTTAGGTCCGTTTAATGTAATTATTTAAGTAGAAATTACTTAAACATCCGAGTTGATCGTACACTAAAAGTGGTTCTTTGGCTCGTAATCATAGGGGAACCTCTTTAAGTTCTGTATAGCACCAATCTTGGTGCTTCAGTTGTTCTTCAGCAGTTCTTCATACTTTTTTTGGGATGACTACACTCAAAAAAAAAAGGTTCTATATGGCACCAAAAATGGTTATTTGTCGTAATCATAGAGGAACAACTTTTGGTGCTGTATAGCACCGTGTCTTATGTTCTGTATACGGTTGCGGTGCTATATAGCTGCATTGGTTACCCATACGATATAGAATTCAGTACAAAGCGCTGTTGTATGTTTTTAAGTCTCTGCATGGTCTAGCCCCTGAGTATGTTACTGATTTAATTTGCCGCTGTCAATCCAGCAGGTCTATGCGCTCAAATGATCAGTTGCTTCTTGCGGTTCCACGAACACGTTTAAAATGTAAAGGTGACCGGGCTTTCTCTGTTGCAGCTCCTAGGCTTTGGAATAACCTTCCTCTGTCTGTAAAAACCTGTCCTTCTTTGGGTGTTTTTCAGAGTGCGCTTAAAACCTATTTGTTTTCCTTAGCATTTGATAATGCTTCTTAAATTGTGTGTTATATGTTTGTATTGTTTTTGTGTCTTTGTGTTTTTTTACTTTTTCTTTTATACCTCCTGTACAGCACTTTGGTTCCACTTGTGGTGTTGAAAGTGCTTTATAAATAAATAAAGTTGAAGTTGAAGTTATATAGCACCTTAGTCAAAGAACCGCTGGAGAACCACGGAAGCACTAAAATTGGTGCTATATAGCACTAAAAAAGGTTCCCCTATGATTACGAGCCAAGAACCATTTTTGGTGCCATATAGAACCTTTTTTTTTAGAGTGTAGGTTCTATAGATACAGAACCTGTTAAGATATAGCACCAACAGTGGTTCCCTGAATACGAGCCAAAGAACCACTTTTAGTGCCATATAGCACCATTTTGTTTTAGAGTGTACTTAAAGATTTAAGGTAGCAACCTTTTTTCCCAAAATTTAGTAAATTTTACTTATTGTTTTTTTAAATGTAGATCAATAATGACTAAAAGTTTATCAACTGATCAGCATAAAGATAGTGTGACCCACAAAACAACATGAGGTCCCTGATAAACAACGTATAATGCAATAATGCATTATAATGTGTTTTTAATGTTATAATGTCTAATTATTGGTTTTAACATATGCATCATAAAAACACTATTCTTAATTGTACAAAAATTAATTGAGTTTACTCAATTCCATATGTGAAATGTAGGCTACACTGTAAAAAATGATATGATCAAGTTATGACAACGTATGCTTTTACATTGCTTTAACTCATCAAAATAAGTTAAACAATTTATTCAAAATTCAACTAGTCAGTTTAATGTAATTTAAGTTGAAATGACTTAAACATCCGAGTTGATTGTACTTAAAATTTAAGGTAGCAACTTTTTTTTACAGTGTACTTTAAAAAATCTAGTAAATTAAGCAAGTTTTACTTATTATTTTTTCAGTGTAGATCACCTACACTCTAAAAAAAAAAGTTCTATATGGCACCAAAAATGGTTCTTGGCTCGTAATCATAGGGGAACCTTTTTTAGTGCTATATAGCACCAATTTTGGTGCTTCAGTGGTTCTTCAGCGGTTCTTCAGAGGTGCTATATAGCACCTTAGTCAAAGAACCGGTGAAGAACCTCTGAAGAACCGCTGAAGAACCACTGAAGCACCAAAATTGGTGCTATATAGCACTTAAACAGGTTCCCCATATGATTACGAGCCAAGAACCATTTTTGGTGCCATATAGAACCTTTTTTTTTTAGAGTGTATCAAATTGGCCTCAAAACCAACTGATCAGCATATAGTGTGACCCACAAAACAACACCAGGTCTCATGATAAACAACATATAATGCAATAATGTGTTTTTAATGTTATAATGTGTAATTATTTGTTTTAATAAAACTCAACAAATGTAATAGTTTGCACAGGGAATTCTGCCCCTTACACATGAAAAAACCCATGTGATTTTATATATATATATATATATATATATGAATTATATTTTATGTATTTTTGTCTTAAAGTTAACCGAATTCACAGGATTTTACTGTATTGTGTTTACATTCTTTTCCCCTCTTTTTAATACTTTTTCCAGTGTGCGAGACAAACACGAGTTCTTGAGCAATAGCCTCGGTCAGGTTGTTTTGCTCCCCTGTGGAATGAACCAACAGTGAAGGGAGTAACAGTTGAAGTGCCGGAGCCTGCAGTAACTCAAGCCCCTCGGCTATCAGGTCAGTGGGACTCGCTCGCTTCTTGTTCTTGCCTTTCTTTGCGCTTTCGTTTTTCATTGATTGTGAAGCCCCTCGGGGGACAGTCACTGAAGGGGGTCTACGGTACGCCTTCAGACGCGACCAGACCCTTACACACCATCTGCCACTGACTAAACGCCTGTCTCCTCCCTCCCTCCCTCTGCCCGTGTGTGTGTGTGTGTGTGTGTGTGTGTGTGTGTGTGTGTGCTCACTACCCTGGGTCTAAATTGAACTAGAAGCATGTTAAAGAACCTGTAACGGTATGGGCCGGCAGGGGCCAGATGGCGCAGGCGAAGCCAGAAGTGTTGCAGTCCCAGCGGAGTTAGACAGCACATGGGCGGCCGTGGGAACCTAAGCTGGGCTCGCATCACACGGGATCGATCATATGAAGTCGTGTGGGGATCACAATTAGGGGCTATAATGTTGTTTGCGACCTATCGATCGGCGAAGGGGTTGGAGAATCAGATTTGATACGCCACGGTGTATCTTACAAAAACGTGGCTCTAGATTGGCGAAGGTAACATGGATGAGAGAGCAGAAACAGGGGCGCGCGCACCCAGTATAGGGAGTGGGTTAACTATTAATTTTTAAGCGAATTTTAAGCATCTGTAGAGCAGTTGTTTATAGGTTCGTGTCGCAAAACAATTCGACGCATAGCTGGCCAACCATAAACTATCTAAAATACTGTAAATAAAGCATTTTTCATGATATTCAGGGTGATTAGGACACTTTGCCATTGAGATGACTTAGAAAAAGTGTCCCACTCAGTCTGAATTCACCCAATGAGACGCGCGTCAGCATCTCTTTATTATGGTTACGCGCGCGTTCACTTTGACTAGTTCGTTTTAAATGCGTATCATTAGCTAGCCATTAAAAGCCTGTTGAAACATATATTTAGAGGAAAAATAGGCACTGTACTTTAACTAAATCACCACCAACCTTTTGTTTTCACTTCCTTTGGGGGTTAGAGGAGGGGTAACGCGCACCCTGTCCATCTTGGAATGAGAATGAAGTGTTTTAGTCGCTTATTTATCATATAGTTCTGCTTAAGCACAAAACGCACGCGCGTTCATCAGGCTACCTGTGGTCCATGCATTGTTTCAACTTTCAGATCATATTACTTTGACCAGCTGCCCGCGGGCGGGCAGAACAATCCACGCGCGCCCTGCCTCTGACCACGAGGCTCATTATCATGCGTCGTTGCCATGGACATGGTGGACGTGGCTTCATTGAGCTTCTCTCGGGGGCCTCCCGAGGGGATACAATCATTCAATAATTACGCAGAGGATCCTCTTATTTGCGCCCGTGTGAGTCTGTTTGTGGGTGTGTGCGAGCGTAAGGAAACAGGCGTGGACGTTTGGGAGCTGACGCTTGTCGCGTGCCTGCGCGTATCAAAACACATCTGCTTCGAGGGCTCCAGGGACTGATGCGCGCGTCCGGCCACCACAACATATCGACCTCTTGTCTTTCTCTCAACATATTGATTTGACAAGTCATAGGCATTTTTGACACCGCCAACCCCACGCTAAAGATGTCGATGCATCCCACGTGATGGTTTTATGCTGGAAATCATTTCTCTTGTAGTTCCACTAGATACCAGTCAAACGTTTGCACATTATATGTGTCTAATAATCTTAAATACCTTTACTGAGCTAATGGTTTAAATGCTTCAAATTAGTTTTTAAGATAAATACAGTGGCCAGTGGACATTTAAGTCACTGAAATGTCTGTATGTTATTTCATTAGATAAGAACAAACCAAGTGGCATTTATTTAAAGATGTAAAGCATACTTTAAAATACTTTAGCATAGGCCTACCATATAGGCTACATTTATTATAATAGGTTAATGTGAAGATTGTTATATATTTTTAAAGCCTAATAAATGTTAAAATTGATATAGCTTTCAATAATACTGTAATGCTGAATGCCTATAATCAATGGCTAAAATTGTATATATACACCGATCAGGCATAACATTATATTGTGTTGGTCCCTGACCCATCGAAGGTGTGCTGTGGTATCTGGCAACAAAGATGTTAGTAGCAGATCCTTAAAGTCCTGCAAGTTGTTAGGTGGGGCCTCCATGGATCGGACTTCTTTGTTCAGCACATCCCATAGATGCTCGATTGGATTGAGATCTGGGGAATTTGGAGGCCAAGTCAACACCTCAAACTCATTGCTGTGCTCCTCAAACCATCCCTAAACCATTTTTGCTTTGTGTCAGGCGCATTATCTGCTGAAAGAGCCACAGCCACCAGGGAATACCGTTTCCATGAAAGTGTGTACATGGTCTGCAACAATGCTTAGGTAGGTGGTACGTGTCAAAGTAACATCCACATGGATGGCAAGACCCAAAGTTTCCCAGCAGAACATTGCCCAAAGCATCACTGCCTCCGCCGGCTTGCCTTCTTCCCATAGTGCATCCTGTGCCATGTGTTCCCCAGGTAAGCCACACACACACACCCGGCCATCCACGAGATGTAAAAGAAAACATGATTCATCAGACCAGGCCACCTTCTTCCATTGCTCCGTGGTCCAGTTCTGATGCTCATGTGCCACTGTTGGTGCTTTCGGCGGTGGACAGGGGTCAGGCATGGGCACCCTGACTGGTCAGCGGCTATGCCGCCCCATACACAACAAACTGAGATGCTCTGTGTATTCTGACACCTTTCTATCAGAACCAGCAGTAACTTCTTGAGCAATTTGAGCTCCAGTAGCTCGTCTGTTTGATCGGACCACACGGGCCAGCCTTCGCTCCCCACGTGCATCAATGAGCCTTGGCCGCCCATGACCCTGTCGCCGGTTCTCCACTGTTCCTTCCTTGGAGCACTTTTGATAGAGACTGACCACTGCAGACCGGGAACACCCCACAAGAGCTGCAGTTTTGGAGATGCTCTGACCCAGTCGTCTAGCCGTCACAATTTGGCCCTTGTCAAACTCACTCAAATCCTTACGCTTGCCCATTTTTCCTGCTTCTAACACATCAACTTTGAGGACAAAATGTTCACTTGCTTATTTTATTCAAATTAAAATCAGTGTTTTTTTTTTTTAATAAAATTTTTTACATATTAAATAATATTTATGTGTGTGTATTTTGTATTATATATGTATATGTATCTAATATAATATAATAATATGTATAAAAAATCTAATTTAGCTAATAAAACAAATCAAAATTAATAGTTATATAATTATGTTAAAGAAGCACAAGCTTACTTTAGAGTATAAAAATCACGTTTTTCTAACTATTTTAAAGCTGTTTTTAAACAATAAAGGGGTCCCAGTATAAATTGTGCATGAACTTATAGAGTTGAATGAAAAGAGAATGAAAAACACCATCAATGTGCATGTTCCTCCTTCACTCTTAAAAATAAAGGCGTAATCGGCATATGGTTCCATGAAGAACATCCATGGAGTCTTTCCATTCCACAAAAGGTTCTTTGGTTGCGGGAAAAAAGTTCTAATATTAAATTATTCTTCACACTAAGAACAAAAAAAAAAAAACGGTTCTTTTAAGAACTGATAGACTGAAAGATTCTTTGAGGAACCAAAACCCTTTTGGGAACTTGAATTGTGTCCCAAATGATGCACATGCAAGTCAAGTCAAGTCAAGTCAACTTTATTTATATAGCGCTTTTAACAATGTAGATTGTTTCAAAGCAGCTTTACAGTGTTAAACAGCAAAATAATGCAGCCTAATTTTATTCAGCTGTATAGCCATTTGATGTCATCAGTTAATTTCAATTTCCATACGGTGACAGTGTGGGCTTTAGATCAATAATTAGATCAGTAGTTTAGTTTACATGGTTAAATTAGTTTATTAATTAGATTTATTTCGATGTTTAGTTGAAAAATATAGTGTCCCCACTACGGCTGAGTCTGAAAACTCAGCCGTAGTGGGGAGTCTGAAAACTCAGGCAGTGACTTGTTGCCTCCGATGCCTTATCAGGCAATGACTTAATAGGCAGAGTTTGCACACAAAGGCACCTCACGAAACTGATTTGGGACAGACTTCTGAGGCAGCATAACGTGATCTACAGCAAAATAAAGAGAGCTTTGGTGAGAACTAAACATATTTAATTGCTACAGTAGTAATTTCTCGCTAGAAATGACATCAGAAGTGGAAAACGTTGGTCAAAAATGTACATTTACGCACTAACTGACCACCAACCGCAAGAGTTCAGACGCCATCTTTATTTTTTAGCTCAACTGTCACAGAACAGAAACTGAAAGCACGGGATTGTGGGATATCAAAGGCAGCGAAGGATACACTCTAAAAAATGCTGGGTTAAAAACAACCCAAGTTGGGTTGAATATGGACTAACCCAGTGAATGGGTTGTCTTATCCCAGCGGTTGGGTTGAATGTTTGCTTAAAGCAACCCAATCGCTGGGTTAGTCCATATTCAACCCAACTTGGGTTGTTTTTAACCCAGCATTTTTTAGAGTGTACATCTATGCTGCCATCAAAAACCCATCAGATGAAGGGATCTCAGGAGACCGGAAGTGACTTGATGCCAGATGTGTTTGCTGCAGACAGGGATCAGAAGCACCCCACACTCAAAAAAATGCTGGGTTAAAAATAACCCAAGTTGGGTTGAAAATGGACTAACCCAGCAATTGGGTTGTTTTAATCCAGTGTTTGTGTTGTTTTAACCCAGCAATTGGGTTGTTTTAATCCAGTGTTTGTGTTGTTTTAACCCAGCACTTTTTAGAGTGCATGCCCACAGTTAAATACACCGCTGGATCTTTAATGTTGTGGGCCTGATTGTTTTTTTGCTGGTGGTCCTGGACATCTCGTTCAGATTCATTATGGATTCTAGCAAATACCAACAGATAAAAAATCAAAACCTGTTGGCCTCTGCTAGAAATCTGATAATGGGCCGTGGTTGAATCTTCCATCAGGACAACGATCTAAAACAACACACAAATGTGTCACTGAGCACAACAT
>CM042241.1:64453286-64455786 GCA_023566225.1 Romanogobio albipinnatus | reverse complement strand
ACCTGTTAGTGGGTGGGATATATTAGGCAGCAAGTGAACATTTTGTCCTCAGAGTTGATGTGTTAGGAGCAGGAAATATGGGCAAGCGTAAGGATTTGAGTGAGTTTGACAAGGGCCAAATTGTGACGGCTAGACGACTGGGTCAGAGCATCTCCAAAACTGCAGCTCCTGTGCAAGGCCGTAACCAGAGTTTGAAAATGAATGAGGTCCGGGGTGGGGTGTTAAGAATTGTGCTGTAATAGTTGTGCATCTTCGGGTGACTATCTGTTTACAGTTTTTTTTCAATTGCTAACAAGCATTGTTCAATACTGAAACCACAGTTTCAAAACTTTTCACACATTCAGCGACACACAAGTGTATACGGGCCAAACTGGGAATAATTTTTCTTTGCTTTCAGACAAAATGCATTCAATCACCACATTTTTCAAAATCCACAAACACTTGTCATTCATACTCCACAAAGTCAAGTCAAGTCAACTTTATTTATATAGTGCTTTTTACAATGCAGATTGTTTCAAAGCAGCTTCACAGTGTTAAACAGGAGAATAATGCAACAGAATTTTATTCAGCCGTACAGCCGTTTCAGTGATCTGTAATTTAGTTTATATGGTTAATTTAGTTTATTATTGTTATTATTAGATAATAATTAGATTTATTTGGATATTTAGTAGAACATTTAGTGTCCCCAACTGAGCAAGCCAAGCCAAAGGCAACAAACTGCCAAAAAATATATATTTGCAGGATATTTTTCATATGCTAACACACTACTTTCAAAACTGATAAAAGCACATTCAAATCAGAATGATGGCAAATTTCAAGCATTTCTGCAGAAATTATTTTGAAATATAGAAAATCTAGCTACCTGTTGTTAGTGTTTTTTTAGGTCAGTGTGTTATGAGCGACATGCATGTTTTTTCAAGGAGAATTTGTTGCCAGTGATTGGTGGAACAAGCTTATTTTGAGACATGTATGAAGTGTTTTGTTGGTCTGAGTGAGATTTGGGGGTTAGATTGTCCAAAATTACTCTTGGAAATGCAGATTGTATGAAGAGTTTTGAAAATGTGGTTTCAGTATTGAACAATGCTTGTTAGCAATTGAAGAAACCTGTAAGATAGCCAAAAAAAATTAAGAATATGACACTGCTGATGAATAAACAGTATAAGGTAGCAGTCCCAAACGAGATTTTGTTAATACAATAATGTTAGTTGTAAGTTGGTATGAGAGACCAAAGTAAAAATAAAATGGCATTTTGAGGTTACGGAAACAGTTACCATGGTAAATAGTACACAATATTAAGATGAACTGTTAATGAAACATATGAATAGGCTGCTGATCCTGAGGATGAATGAACAACATCATAAACCTGCATGTAAATCATTCGCAGCTAACATACTAAGTTTAATTTACTGGCACTTTTTGGTAATTTCATGACTTACTAATTAACATGCATTGTTGCATGCTCGTAGTTTATTTTGCGCTTTATTTATAATCAAGTGAGATCCACCGTGTTTGCGCGTGTAATTGAAGAGTGCGCGCTACGGGCACAATATTGACTGTCTGAAAGGACAGGATCATTCTGTAACCTAGGCTACTTGTTATACAGCTGTATTATGCTACTGGTTTTGATTGTGTTGATACCTTTCTTACAGATAATAATTATGATCATTGCGTTTGTCTTACCGAATGTGGCATCTTCTTGTCAGCAATTGTCAATGAGATTTTTTTTTTAATTAATGCCGGTGGCGCAGTGTTGCCAGATATTACTACAAAAACAAATAAACAAACAATATAAATCCGAAATAAGTTTTAAAAAGCTTGTGTTTTGGGAATAAAATAAATATATCACCTAACATGCAACTTAGCACTTTATTAAAGGTCCCGTTCTTCGTGTTTTTTTGAAGCTTTGATTGTGTTTACAGTGTGCAATATAACGTGTGTTCATGTTTCACGTGTAAAAAAAAACAGTATTTTTCACACAATTTGCTCATCTGTACACCGCTGTTTTCACCGTCCTAAAAACGGCTGATGAGTTCCTTGTTCTATGAAGTCCCTCCTTCAGAAATACGTAACGAGTTCTGATTGTGTAAGCGGTTCCCGTGTTGTGATTTGACCGCAGCTTAGCGCACGTGGAACGGAAAGGTCACGCCTCTTAACGGGAGATATATGCGCTCAATGATCTCTAAGTACAGCGTCCCTGGGAAAGCCAAACAAAGGTGAAGGGTGTAAACAGATAGGAGCACATATCAAAGGTGATTTGACTCCGGGATGAAAATAACAGCGTCTCGACGACATGGCGACAAACACACTCAAACGCAACACTTCCTCGTCTTCTCCACGCAACACTTCCTCTTCTCCACGTGGGAGAGCAACAAGACCACGCCCCCTTTTTCGCATATTCTTGTGGGCGGAGGTTAGTCTGTTCTACTGACGTAATTAAAGCAGGCTGTACCAGGATGTAGTCCAAGCCGGCCGTTCGCTGTAGGCTTTGAAAGGGAACTTC
>CM042241.1:64220786-64443286 GCA_023566225.1 Romanogobio albipinnatus | reverse complement strand
AAAACGTCCTACGTCCAGAGTTCAGAGACATTAATAATGACATCAGAGAAATTAATATATTATTGCATGCATTATTGTGTTTATATACAGAAAAAAATATCATTTTTATTATATACTTTTTGTAAAATCCCTTGTGGTTAGAGTAAGAGAAGGGGAAAGAACTGGAAACATTTTCTAGACTTATGTGAAATTATATATTATTACTAGAGAATAGTAAAAGATTAAAGGAGATTTTATCTATCGTTTTATGATTCCATCCATCCGTTCATCCATCGTTTTATGATTCTATCTATCTATCTATCTATCTATCTATCTATCTATCTATCTATCTATCTATCTATCTATCTATCTATCTATCTATCTATCTATCTATCTATCTATCTATCTATCTATCTATCTATCTATCTATCTATCTATCTATCTATCTATCTATCTATCCATCCATCCATCCATCCATCCATTGTTTTAGGATTTTCTATCCATCCATCTATCCATCCATCTATCCATCCATCCATTGTTTTAGGATTCTATCCGTCCGTCCATCCATCCATCCATCCATCTATCGTTTTATGATTCTATCCATCCATCCATCCATCCATCCATCCATCCATTGTTTTAGGATTCTATCCATCCGTCCATCCATCCATCATTTTATGATCCTATCCATCCATCCATCCATCCATTGTTTTAGGATTCTATCCATCCACCCATCCATCCATCCATCCATCCATTGTTTTAGGATTCTATCCATCCACCCATCCATCCATCCATCCATCCATCCATTGTTTTAGGATTCTATCCATCCGTCCATCCATCCATCATTTTATGATCCTATCCATCCATCCATCCATCCATCCATCCATCCATCCATCCATCCATCCATCCATCCATCCATCCATCCATCCATCCATCCATTGTTTTAGGATTCTATCCATCCACCCATCCATCCATCCATCCATCCATCCATCCATCCATCCATCCATCCATCCATCCATCCATCCATCCATCCATCCATCCATCCATCCATCCATCCATCCATCCATCCATCGTTTTATGATTCTATCTATCTATCTATCTATCTATCTATCTATCTATCTATCTATCTATCTATCTATCTATCTATCTATCTATCTATCTATCTATCTATCTATCTATCTGTCTGTCTGTCTGTCCGTCCGTCCGTCCGTCCGTCCGTCCGTCCGTCCGTCCGTCCGTCCGTCCGTCCGTCCGTCCGTCCGTCCATCCATCCATCCATCCATCCATCGTTTTAGAATTCTATCCATCCGTCCATCCATCGTTTTAGGATCGCATCCAAAATAAAAGTTTGTGTTTACATAATATATGTGTGTGTACTGTGTATAATTATTAAGTATATTTTAATACACACACACACACACGTATATATTTAAGATTTTTTTTAAATATTGATATATAAATAATATAAATATATATACAGTATATGCATGCAACTATTTCTTAAATATAAACATGCATGTATGTGTATTCAAACATACATAATAGTACACACACACATATATTATGTAAATATTATACAGTGTATATAGCAATACTTTACAATAAGGCCTCATCATTTGTTAAAGCATTAACTAACATTAACTAAAATAAGCAATACATTTTTACAGCATTTATTAACTTTTGTTAACGTAAGTTAATAAAATGTTCATGTTATTTCACAGTGCATTAACTCATTTAAACATGCATCTTTTGATCTTAAAAACATATTTGTAATGTTGAGATCAAGATGAATAGATGCTGAAGTGTTGTTAGCTTTGTTAACAAACACAACCTTATCGTAAAGAGTTGCCGTGTGTATGTTGTGTGTAGCTGAGGCAGTGTTTGTGTGTTTCGGCCCAGTACCCTGCATTCCCAGCAGTGGATTAGCTGAAGATCAGGGCTCAAGGAGAGGGATTTGATGTCTGAGTTAGTCTGATGTTTACAACTTCATTTCTGTTTACTTCATTGTGTACTCTAGATAAGTGTAATATTAGACAGTGTTTTAAAAGATTTGGAAATGCATGTGTGTTGAAAGACCAGAAGTAGATTTGCGTCAACGAAAATGAACTTCCCCCCTTCAGATGGCCCTGTCAAAGATCTGTATGGCCCTAAAGCCTTTAATCAGATCTGATTCTTTTACATCATTGTGTTACGCTTTTCCCTCGGCAGAGCAGACGTAATTGCCGCCATCACAGAATAACAATTACCTGCACAATGACACTTACTGCAGGCTTCAGACTCTGAGTGGATCTGACAACCGAACTAACACAAAACCCTCTTACAGCAGCTTTGGCCTGACTCACAGGTGTCGGCGGGTGCTTGTGCAGTAATGAGACTCATTCTGGATGTGGAAATATATTGAGTTTGATGTTTTAAGCCACACAAGTTCCGTGATGTTGAGCTTCTTCTCAATGTGTCGCTCTATATCAAGATTGTAACCAGATAATGAGCAGTGGGACCAAATTTAAAGGGGTAGTTCACCCAAAAATGAAAACTGTCCCATGATTTACTCACCCTCAAGTCATCCTAGGTGTAAACCTCTTCCAAGCTTTATAATGGCAGTGAATGGTTGTGTCGTTTTTGAAGTCCATAAAAGTGCATCTATCCATCATATAACTGCTCCACACGGCTCCGGGGGGTTAATAAAGGCCTTCTGAAGCGAATCAATGCGTTTGTGTAAGAAAAATATCCATATTTAAATCTTTATAGACTAAAATAACTAGCATCCGGCGGTACGCAAGTCGACTTGCGCTAAAAGAGTAACCCTTGACGCATGCGTATTGATGAACGCAGAAGCGCAGAGGATAGAGCAAAACAAAACACCGGTCATGAATTAGAGTCGAAAACGAGGATTGTTAAAGAGAAATGCCGGAGGATTTCGATATAAGAGAAGAGGGGCTTGAGTTTGTTACCCAGCCCTATCCATGAGAGCTTGAGATGCTCCTGTACATCGTGTCAGGAGTTACTCTTTTAGCACAAGTCGACTGGCGTACCGCTAACCGCCGGAAGCTAGTTATTTTAGTCTATAAAGTTTTAAATATGGATATTTTTCTTACACAAACACACCACTTCGCTACAGAAGGCCTTTATTAACCCCCGGAGCCGTGTGGATGCACTTTTATGAACATTCACTGCCATTATAAAGCTGGGAAGAGCCAGGACTGTTTTAATATAACTCCGAACTCCGTCTGAAAGAAGAATGTCATATACACATAGGATGGCTTGAGGGGGAGTAAATCATGGGGTAATTTATATTTTTGGGTGAACTATCCTTTTAAATTTTACTTCATGATTTATTAGGTGTCATTACCAAACTGCTCAGTATTTAAATTCAGAAATTGTTGATTTTATATATATAGATATATCACGATTAATCGATTTGACAGCACTAATATAAATCCATTCAAAGTTAATTTGCTCTAGCGAGGAGGGCAGATCGGCTCCTACAGTTGATCCTGTAATGGGTCGAGACACAAGCCACCTGTGGGAATTAGGCGGACAGATGGCGACTGGTTTTCCCCTCACAGGATCCCTTGACCTCCACCTGCTGCGGACATCATGCAGGAATAACATCAGTGCAACAGGCCTTGAGAGCTGCTGAAAATCAAGGACTGTTATCAATCAGACACACATGTGGAAAGTATAGTCTGTGTGTTTATGATTATTCATGATGGTGACGTTGCATAGTTTCCAAAAGCCAAAATTGGAAACATTTTCTTCTTAACGTATTGAATACACTGTTATTGTCAGTATGCGTTGAATGTAAGGCTTTAATTGTCTCTCTGGAGCAGTTCTGGTTTCATGTGCTCCTGAAGCAGAACCAGAGGATTTATGGAGCTCCACCTGTAGAGGACGCTGCTGAGTCACATCCTGAAAATCAGGTAAAACCAAGAAATCGTCCAACCTGAAGCATCTTCTGTGTGTGTGCCGCTGGGATGATATTAATGGTTTCACCATGGCCATTGATAGAGATGTTTTAAGTCACACTTGAGGTCTGAATGTCATTAAAATCAATACAGTTTCAATATTACTGTCTTTATCTGCATGATATTTTCTTTTCATTTCATTTTACCTAATCAGATTTGCTCAATGTCTTAGAATCAGCTGGGTTTTTTGTTTTGTTTTTAGTGGATGACCTGCAGTTCTCCTCAAGATCACACAGGTGTTTGAGCAGAATAATCACACAATGTAAAACAAAAAATTTAACTTAAAGAGTTCGCGCTGCCCTATAATTGTAAGTTTAGTCAACTTGGATATTTGAGTTGACTAAACTTAACATTTTAAGTTTTTTTAATTTTAAGTTTTTAAAAAGCAAGTGTTCACGCTGCCTTAATTTTAAGTTTAGTCAAGTTGGATATTTGAGTTGAGTAAACTTAAAATTGTAAGTTTTTATTTTTTATTTTAAGTTTTTTTAAAAGTTAGTGTTTGCACTGCCTTCAAATTTTAAGTTTAGTCAACTTGAATATTTGAGTTGAGTAAACGTAAAATTTTAAGTTTTTATTTTTATTTTAAGTTTTTAAAAAGTAAGTGTTCGTGCTGCCTTAATTTTAAGCTAAACTTAAAATATTAAGTTTTTATTTTTATTTTAAGTTTTTAAAAAGTAAGTGTTCGTGCTGCCTTAATTTTAAGCTAAACTTAAAATATTAAGTTTTTATTTTTATTTTAAGTTTATAACCAACATTTTTTTACAGTGCAGGTGTTCATCACATTAACTCTCAACATGATCTAATTTCTTTCTCTCTCTTTCTCTCTCTCTCTCTCTCTCTCTCTCTCTCTCTCTCTCTCTCTCTCTCTCTCTCTCTCTCTCTCTCTCTCTCTCTCTCCCTTACACACACACACACACACACATTGTAAAAAACATTGTTGGTTTAAAAGTAAGTAGGCTACATGGTTGCCTTAAAAGTTTGATTTCATTGAAATAAAAAACTTGAGTTAATATAACGAAGGAAATTGGTTTAATAAATAGAAACTCAAAATATTATTGTATCTGAAAAAAAAAGTTGTGATAAATCATGAAAATAGCACAATTTGGCATGTTTCACTGCATTATTACAAATAAAACACATAATTACGCAATATGCTTACAAAATCTTTTAATATTTGAATAAAGGGTGATGTCGAATCTCAATGTTCATCGTTTTAACTCAAATTTTTAATTTCAATTAACTCAATTTCAAGTAACTTACTTTTTAAATTTTACTTTTTTTTTTTACAGTCATATGCTTTGTTTTATATAAATGACACTTGCTTTGACGTGTTTTCTAACGCAGTGACATGCAGACATGTTTTAGAGTGCACCTCTATATATCACTTGTTGAGGATAGTGTTTATTCAGATGTCTAACGCTAAGTATTAACTATATTAATCATGATGATTTCTGTGCGCCCGGTCAGTTCTGCGGCTCATATGATGTCATGTGACACGTGACAGCTGTGACTGATGTGTGCTGATGTGCTCCGGTGTTGGACAGGTGCAGCTGCACTAATACACGCGGCTCCATTCGTTCAGACGGGACGGGTGAAGACTGCAGAGGCTCAGATCTGGACAGACAGCGGAGGACACATGTTAATCACATGTGGAATAATCCCACAGGACACACTGACAGCACAACAGCTGCTGCTCCCACTATCTCGGAATTTCCACATCTGAACACATTCAGCTTTTCATAAAACTGCAGCTTTACAGTGACAGCTAGTTTTCAAAACAATTCTGTTCAGTTCATTATAAAACCCAAAATAGAAACAACGAGAATGGACCTTTTTCTTTTTCCACAGACTGTTGATGACGCGTTTTAACGGTCAACGGCATCCTGCAATGTTTTTTATATTTGCATATATATATATATATAGGGCTATGTTTATAACACTTTATCTTCTCTATTTTTTCTCTTTTTTGAAAGTTGTGAAAACACTATTGTGGAGTTTCTGTTTTGCTATTTGAGCAAATGCAAACACGAAAAATATATTTAGTCTCTCATTTTACACAACTATGATGACTTCCGCTTCTGGGAAACCCGAGGACGCAAAAAATATTCTTCTAAAAATCGTTTTAAATATTTAAGAACAGTCCACACCACAACTATATTAAGGACAATGGCACAGAGAAACGATTAAAAAAATATTGACAGCCAATCAGAATCCACTCCGCTTTAAAGAGCGCGAGCTGCAGACGACTAACCTGAGGCGCGGGTTGAATCGTTCGTTGGCGTGGACGCTAGTATCGTTATGGTTATCTAGTTATTGTTCTTGGTGTGAATGGGAATTAAAATACAATGTTTGGTGTGTATAATATTACCAGAGACATTATCGTTTGGTTTTTCAAAATAAATGATAGGCTACAGTCCAATCTAATTTTGAATTTTGAAGGCGTAGCTTTCTAACGGTTGTCCGATTCGTCAAACAGGTAAACTTATATCATTAGTATATAGGCTAGTTGTAGTCCTTAGCACCTTGTTAACAATATAGACCTACTCATTTTATGCCAACCTATACTTTGAGTTAAATACTGCTGTGCTGTTTATCATGCTTTTAAAGAGTTATAGCCCATAAATGAGGGCGTTTTTTCAATTTTGGTTAGTTCAACCCAAAATGAAATTTCTGTTATTAATTAAGCTACTCACCCTCATGTCGTTCCCAAACCCGCAAGACCTTCGTTCATCTTTGGAACACATATTAAGATATTTAACACTTTCAACCTTAATGTTATGAAGCGACGAGAATACTTTTTGTGCGCAAAAACCGAACAAAAATAACAACTTTATTCAACAACCTTCTCGTCTGTGCCAGTCTCCTATGCTGCTGACGTAGTGTAACCAGTGCAGCACTTCCGAGTTTTACGGCTCACCATTGGCCAGCTCCTGCGTCAGCATGACCCGCATGCGTCGGCCAATGGTAAGCCGGCGTTCTGGCGTAGCTCTGACGTAACTCAAAAGCGCCGGACTGTATTTACTACATCAACAGTGTAGGAGACTGACACATACTAGAAGATATTGTTGAATAAAGTTGTTATTTTTGTTTGTTTTTCACGCACAAAAAGTATTCTTGTCACTTCATAACATTAAGGTTGAACAATTGGAGTCACATGGACTATTTTAACGATGTCTTTCCTCCCTTTCTGGGCCTTGAAAGTGTTCATTAACTTGCTGTCTATGGAGGGGTCAGAGAGCTCTCAGACTTCATCAAAAATATCTTCATTTGTGTTCTGAAGATGAACGAAGGTCTTACGGGTTTGGAACGACATGAGGGCGAGGAATTAATGACAGAAGTTTCATTTTTGGGTGAACTATCCCTTTAAATGTGCTGACTTTTAGATAAGTGTAGATACTACTTAATGTACATTGTGGAGATGTCTATTTGACATTTGGAATATGTATTTTTTGTATGTTTGCTCATCTCCAATACGTGTCTAAGACATTTCTTGTCAGATGTTAAATAGACTAAAATGTCTATAAGATGTCTATGAATGTATGTACAACTTCTCTTTTAAAGATGTTTATCAAATCTTTGTACACAACAGATGTTTTCCAGATAAAGCGCTCTTTAACAGACATCTTGGAGACGTACGTGTGCTATCTTCAAAATCTGCACTCTAAAGTTCCTCGTCCAGCGGTCAACAGAAGCTCGGGTTGGTGAAGATCAGTCACAGTGTGGACAGGTGTGATAGGGAAACAGCTGCTCTTCTGGTTAATGGTCCTCATCAGGGTCGCCCAGGATCTGCTGAGTAAAGGCAGGAGATGAAGGAGGTGGGCAAGTGTAACACGAGTGTCTAAAGTTTCAAACCTCTGAGTGGTTAGAGCCTTTAGCTCAGATGACCCATGAAGCTTCTGACTGAAAAAAACCAACAAAAGTTTGTTTAGACACAGTATACCAGTAAAACACAACTCTTCTCTGGTGACGCATACATTCTAGCACATCTCCCAGTACACACACACTCACACACACACACACGCAGCTGTCAGTGAGATTAGACTATTAGCAGGTGTCTATATATAGTGCCGGTTAAACAGATCACAATGGGCCGTCAGCACTTCAGATCATGCTGTTTAACAGCCTATATAAAACAAAGACATACATTACATCATGACATGATTCAGACCTCCAAGCTGTCTGCTGTCTGTCAACAGGTCCACACTAACCCTCAGCTGGTCTCTGAGGTGGCGAGAGGATTTGGTCTGTGTTGCGGATGCCTGACAGTTCATGGCATATGTGCAAGTCGCTGGATGGGTGAATAAACTCTTATAAGAAAACCAGTTGAAGTGTTGACATGAACCACACACACACACACACACACAGTGAGGTCTAAAAGAGCGCACTGGAAATCTGTAATTAAAGGGTTAGTTCACCCAAAAATGTAAATTCTGTCATTAATTCCTCACCCTCATGTCGTTCGACACCCGTAAGACATTCGTTCATCTTGAGAACACAAATCTTTTTGTTGAAATCCGATGGCTCAGAAAGGTCTCCATTGGCAAAATGCCATTTAGTTTTAGTCATATTTTAGTCACCTGAATTGTTTTTAGTTTTAGTCTAGTTTTAGTTGACTAAATATCATAAGATTTTTTAGATCTACAGTAGATTTAGTCTCCTAAAATCTAATGAGTTTAGTTAAATTGTAATACATTAAGCATTTAAGCATTACATAACCGACTGTCACTTGAACCGACATTTTGACATAATTTTTTTTTTTACATTAAAAATACACGAAAGAGCTCAATTCACTTTTTTGTTTGTTTTTTAAAAACATCTATATAGTTTTTATAACTTTGTATTTCTGTTTTAGTCAGTAGGCCATATCAGGTTAAGATATATCAGGTTATTTTATTATTTTAATTTCAGTTAACATTTATTTAATTTCAAGTAATGAAGATTTTTAAATGGTTTTAGTTAACTTTTATAACCTTGATACTTTATTGAATATGTGTCAAATACTGGTCTTTCCTCCTGACTATGAATTAAATTGGAATTAAATTAAATACAGTTTATTGTGTAACCAAAAACTAATATATAATGCGTGACTTTTAATTATAAACCAGCTGGAAATACACAGAGACTCTTATTTTGAAATCTCGCCTTACTATTGCAGTTGCAGCTGCTCATTCAAGTTCAGATGAGGAGATAAAATATGCATTGTCACAACCGTCTAAAACATATTACTATATAAACATCGTAAAGTAAACGTAAAGTCATTATTCATCAGCATTAGTTCATAAACAATTGCCTGGCATAAATGTGCGCTATTCGTTGATTGTGAGCCGCTCTGGAGCACTGGATTGGGGATGAGCCTGTAGAAGCGCAACAGCGCCGTGTTCTCCAGCGGTTAGATCAACACGTTCAAATCAAATGTGTGCATCTGTTACACAGGATATCAGTTCTGACTGGATCTCTTCCCTAATCGTCCCTCCCTAACATTTTTGTCTCGTTTTTATTTGTTGACGAAAATGACAGTTGATTTTCGTCATAGTTTTTGTCATCCAACGCTAGTTTTTATTTAGTTATCGTCTCGTTTTAGTCAGTGAAAAAAGGTTGTTGACGAAAATGATGACAAATTATTCGTCAACGAAATGAACACTGCATAAAAGGTACTAAAAACGTCGTTGCACAGTTCATCTCACTACAGTGGGTCTACAATAATTTTATGAAGCGAGAATAGTTTTTGTGCACAAAAAATCTAAATAACGACTTTATTCAACAAGTTCTTGTCTTCCGCCTGGGCCTCTGACGTGAACTCACGAAGCACCACAACGCATAAAATACTTCACACGACATTAAAGAGAATAAACACCAATCCAAATGAAAAAAAACCCTGGTCAGTGAACGTTGTTCAACTTGTGTTGTAGGTTACAATTTGACAGACATTTTTTATGCACAAACTGACATTCCAGAATATTTCCATTCATTTTTTCCACGTCAACGTTTTTTTAAATATTTTTATAAGTTGCCATCTACCACTGGCATTTTTGATCATTTTCACAAAAGTTTCATGACCCCCACAATATTTTAATTTATGAATATCTGAACATGCAATATGCCAAAAGAAAGAAACGTTTTTATTTTTTAAATTATTTTATTCTAGTTTCATTATTTTATTTATCAACACTTGAATGTAGGTAAGTTTGATAAAAAAAGTCCGGATCGGATTCAGAGCAATGATCAAAACACAGATGGAGCAGATTGAGTCCATCAACACCCCAAAGCTTCACAGTCCTATAGCTCGTCCTGGGTCAACATTTAATTCAGTTACGTTAGGCAGTTTTGATTCATATGCTGTTTAATGTTGATGATTGCGTTATTTTACATATAAATCTGCTTACATATCGCTTGTTTCTGTTTCTTCTTCCCCTGTGTTTTGATCAGGAGATTCTGTACTCTTTCAGAGGATGTGTAATAGCGCCTCCTAGCATATAACAGTGAAAACATGGATAGCCTTAAAGGGATAGTTTACCCAAAAATGAAAATTAGCCCATGATTTCCTCACCCTCAAATCATCCTAGGTGTATATGACTTTCTTCTTTCAGACGAATAAAATCTGAGTTATATAAAAAAAAGTCCTGACTAATCCAAGCTTTATAATAGTTTTTGAAGTCCTTAAAAAAGCACCTGTCTGTCATATAACTGCTCCACGCGGCTCTGGGGTGTTAATAAAGGCCTTCTGAAGCAAATCGATGCGTTTGTGTTAGAAAAATATCCATATTTAAAACTTTAAAGTTTCGGCCAATCGCCTTCCGTGGGAAAAAAACTTTCAACACTTTTTCCATAAATTGAATACAGAAGGCAGTCGGCCGAAACTTTACTTTATAAAGTTTTAAATATGGATATTTTTCTAACAAAAACGCATCGATTTGCTTCAGAAGGCCTTTATTAACACCCCGGAGCCGTGTGGAGCAGTTATATGATGGACAGATGCATTTTTTATGGACTTCAAAAGGTCAATGCCATTATAAAGCTTGGAAGAGCCAGGACTTTTTTTTAATATAACTCTGATTGTGTTAGTCTGAAAGAAGAATGTCATACACACCTAGGATGACTTGAGGGTGAGTAAATCACGGGATAATTTTCATTTTTGGGTGAACAATCCCTTTAAAACCCCTTACCCGTCACTGTCCCACCGGGACGCTTGGCAAGCTTTTTTTGATCGCCTTTTTTGTATTTTAGTAATTATCATAAATTAGGTATCACTCGAAAGTTTGCGAACTCAAAATTCATCCTGTAAAAACTGTTTTGAAATCGGACGTTGCTTTACCATGGAAACGGTACTCTAAATTCTTCGAGCGGGTTCCTCCCCTAGTGGGCGGTGTCATAATTATATGATATCATAATTATATATATCATAATGGTTTCATAATACAACATTTATTTGAACTACTTTAGAATCAAAATCTTTTCTTGACAAAACGCATATCGTCAGAAAGGTCTCAAGGTTCCATATTTGTGATAGACTGTTTTGTGATAGAAGTGATATTTGGACAGAAATGTATTAATTTGTTACAAGAAAATGCATTAAAAAAAATCAATGGAATGTGGATGGCACCCGGTGGCTATTTTTGGTATAGCGCCTAAACAAAATCTCATGGGAACTTAAATTTTTGTGATATCAACTTCAAATTTGGAACACAACTTGGTAAGACATATGGCTTTGATGTGATAGTAATTTTAGAGTAATTTTTTTTTGTAAAATATATATTTTATATACAGTGCCCTCCACAATTATTGGCACCCCTGTTAAAGATGTGGTCGTGGACTTCTAAAAATTCTCCTTTTTTTTAAACAACATAGAACCCAAATGCAAAAAAAGACAAAAATCCAACCTTTCATTTTATTACATTACTTTGGTGGTAAAAAAAAAAAATCACACATTTAGAAAAAAAAAAACTTGAAATCATGTGTCCCACAATTATTGGCACCCCTGATGTTAATACTTTGTACAACCCCCTTTTGCCAACAAGACAGCACTTAATCTCCTCCTATAACATTTCACAAGATTGGAGAACACAGAGAGAGGGATCTTTGACCATTCTTCTTTGCACAATCTTTCTAGATCATCCAGTGTCCTGGGTCCTCTCTTATGCACTCTCCTCTTTAGCTCGCCCCACAGGTTTTCAATTGGATTGAGGTCTGGGGACTGAGATGGCCATGGGAGGACCTTGAGTTTGTGACTGCTGAACCATTTTTGTGTAGATTTTGCCACATGTTTTGGATCATTATCCTGCTGAAAGACCCAATGACGACCCATCTTCAGCTTTCTGGCAGAGGCCATCAGGTTTTTATTTAAAATGTCCTGGTAGTGCAAAGCGTTCAGAATGCCATGCACCCTAACAAGGTTCCCAGGGCCTTTGGAAGAGAAACAGGCCCACAGCATCACAGATCCTCCACCATACTTCACGGTGGGCATGAGGTGCTTTTCGGCATACTCATCTTTTGTCTTACGCCAGACCCACTTAGAGTGTTTGTTGCCAAAAAGCTCAATCTTAGTCTCATCTGACCAAAGCACACGATCCCAGTTGAAGTCCCAGTACCGCTTAGCAAACTCCAGACGTTTACGTTTGTGAGTGTTAGTGAGAAAAGGCTTTTTTCTTGCATGCCTCCCAAACAGCTTGTTGGCATGTAGAGAGCGTCTGATGGTTGTTTTGGAGACTTTGTGACCCCAAGATGCCACTCTTTGATGCAATTCTGTGACAGTGAGCTTAGGACATTTTTTTACTTCTCTTACCATCCTCCTCACTGTGCGTTGTGGCAAGATAAACTTGGGACCTCTTCCAGCCTTGTTTGTCACTGTTCCAGTTGTTTTAAACTTCTTAATGATTCCTCTGACTGTAGATACGGGTAAGTTAAGGCGAGTGGCTATTTTCTTGTAGCCATTGCCTGACTTATGAAGGTCGACACACATCTGCCTTACTTGAATGGTGTGTTCTCTTGTCTTTGCCATGTTGACAAATGGGTAAGAGAATTAGGCCTCTGTGTCACGTAATATTTATACCCCAGGGAAACAGGAAGTCATGAATTACTAATTAAAAGTTCCTAGATACCCTGACCAACTTTAGCAACTACAGAAAAATATATTTAAAAAAAAATCAATAAAAATTTTCAGAGGAATTGTTAGGGGTGCCAATAATTGTGGGACACATGATTTCAAGTTTTTTTTTTTTTTCTAAATGTGTGTTTTTTTTTACCACCAAAGTAATGTAGTTAATGTAACTTGTACTTTTTCTCTTTTTTTTGCATTTGGGTTCTATGTTGTTTAAAAAAAAAGGAGAATTTTTAGAAGTCCACAACCACATCTTAAACAGGGGTGCCAATAATTGTGGAGGGCACTGTATATTAAAAAAAATATTTTTAATTTACAGTAAATTTAAACTTCCATAACTTTTTCATACCTTAATCTTTTGAATTGCTTTTAGTTCAGCAATAATCATCAATAATCAGTCTTCTTTAAAACAAGGCAAAAATTAGGTCTATATTCCAAAACATTCTTGAATTACAGCCATTTAAGTTTGGATAGTGCATTTTCACATCTATTCTCAAAAAGGGGTTAAAATTCCATCAGTGAAAGAGTTGATGTACAAATCTAGTTAAAAATAATGATTTGTAACATTTAATTACCACACATTTTGAATCGTATCGTGTGATTTATGAACAGAATATCAGGGGGAAATTATGTTACTCAAACATAGTTTATTCACTGCAATGCATTATTAGGAGTATTTCTGTTCTGCAAATGAAAATATGTTCTCATGTACAAATACAGTGGTCAAAATGTAAACATTGCTGAAGAAAATCAACAGGTCAGTATATTTTATATACTTCATTCAAGAACGTCATTGAGATTAGTCTTAAACAGAATGATGAAATCACAAGCAAGTGAATAACTTAATAAATGAATAAGTCCAGATAACAGGCAAATCAATTATGAAGATTAAGAGCAGAGCAAACATCTCCTGACAAACCATGAAGATTCAAGTAAAGCGTCACGGCTCATTCAAAGTGTCTATGACATGACCAGAGTTGGTGCATTTTAAATATCACAGAGAAGCTAAATATATACATGTGAGCAACTGTGTTTCATATCAAATATGTGCTTAAAACATCTAATAATAATAATAATAATAATAATAATGTGCCCAGTTGAAATGATCACAAGAATCAAAAGGTGGCCTTCAACTAGCCCTCAATTATTTTTTCATCCAAAAATATTAATTACTTGACATCTTTGTGCAAAAAGTGGATTAAAAGGATTGGTGAGGATACACTCCTTGTACACAGTTGCACAGCACTGCACTTCTAACACGGCCTCTCAAACACCAAACCACTGGCCATGTGATCAGATAAAACAAACCAAACATCAGTCAATCACATTCAAAAGAACTACATTTCACAGCGGACATGTTAATGACAGGCAGGCTGGAGCGTCTAGAATAACATTCCGGAAAGAATAGCATAAACAATCATCTCACAATCATCTGAGTCATAAACAGATATTGAATGTTTGGTCCACTCAAATTATTTTCTGATCATTAAATCCCTGCAGCCTGTGTTTAAAGTCAGGACAGAAGATCTGAAACCTTTTAATAACCATCAAACACTAAAGTGGGAATAAAATGACAATCAAATGCCAACACATAGTGATTAGAAACAAGATATTGAAAATATTAATATCAAATGTGTAGTAGTTAAATGTTTGGTCCTTATGTGCACTCATGAGAAACTGATTGTAGCCAGCATTAAAAATATTATTTTTTATATTTAACGAATAATCTCTATTTAATTTTTTTTCTCATATGGGTAAAGGAATGCATGTGAGCTCTTCCTCAGTTGTGTAATGTCCTGTAGTGCTGGTTTGGGATCTGTTTCCTGCGGCCTCGTGTCTTAATCCACTGACACGAACTGACCCTGGATCAGCCTTTACCTCAGTCGAGCAGAGAAGCAGCGCATGTACTCCGTCGTCCAGCGCTCGTCCGCCACGCTCAGTGCTGATCTCCGGGCCTTCTCCAGGTCAGCTGACCTCGCCCTCCGGTGGTCTGATGCTCGCCCGCCTTTTTTAGGCTCTCTTCGTGTCTGGACGCCCACGTCGGCCTGATGAATCTGAAAATTAAATCGGGTTCATTCTGATTCACGACTCATTTGCAGTTTTCTACACTGATGAAATGCAGCGCTGTTAACCCACTGAACTTTTGTATAGGAGAGAAGGTAATCTCGCTGTAGCTTCAGGATATCACTACGCTGAATAATTCACTGCTTCCACACGCAGGGTCAGATGTCACATGTGCTTCATTCCACTGATTAGTACACGGATGTTTAGCCGCTTCAAAATTCCCTCTTTGTATGTATAATTTATTCAAATCTGGTAGAAACACACTCATTTTCATTAATAATGGCAACCCATACAAAACAAAAGTTGGCCAAAATACAGTATATGCTGTAAACAGAGCCGCTTTTCAAAATATAAATACGTTTTAAAATATATTGGATATATACATATATGGCCAAAAATGTGAGGAATGTAACATAAAATTATGAAAATATACTTTAAACAAATAATATTAGCTATATATATATATATATATATATATATATATATATATATATATATATATATATATTATATATAAGTACAGGGCTTGACATTAAGCCTAAATTTGTCACTCACAAATTTGCTTGTCCGGAAATAAAAAAAAAAATTCTTATGTAAATATAATTTATTCTGAAGCAATGTTCAATCAGCTTTGACATTTTTAAAACAGCATATTTGTGATATTTTTACCTTTTATAAAGAGTATTTTTTCCATAATCTTATTAAATATAGGCTATGCTTCAGCTTTCATTTTATATTCTTAAATTTGATCTATTAATTATAGACACTATAGGACTGTTACCAATCAAATTAAATCATTTACACAAAAAAATGCAACTGTATTAAATAATGTTATGAGATTGTTTTAAATGTTTTTGAACAGACAAATAAGAAATGTTGGAAAGATGAAACTAAACCACCAGTAGGTGGCAGCAGGTGACCGTCTTAATGAGTGAGTCATTGAGTCGATTTTTTTCAAACGGCTGATTCATTCAAGAATTAGCTCGGTTGTTTATGAATCTTTGATTCAACCGATTCATTCATTCACGCTGAATCATTCAGTAACACACAATTTGCTTTGAGAAGCGTTATGGTTCTGCTGTGATCTTTGTTTGGAACTATTTCCGCTGCTGAAATCGAACAAAAACAGTCAATATTGCATCTAAAATGTAAGTGATTTAATGTTAATTAATTGTTTATGGAACTGTCATATGAAATCAGTGTCATTTTCAGTCGTGACGTATTCAGGAAAACAGCACTCTTGGTTCTGTGATGTTGCTTAACTGTAGGCTAGCATATGTTATAAATATAAAAACTCCACAATTTGTCATTTTAACCATGTATGTTAACTGAGTTTTTTTGTAAGAGCGGCACTCATTTTTTTTGATTCCTCTTCGAGAGGCTGTGCGAGCCTCAACAGCACAACATTGTTACCGTCAGTTCATTACATTATATATTATTATCCACTATCGATCGCCAATTACACTAAATTAATGCATTCTTGCATTTTGGTGATTCCCTAGTTATTTTTTGTTATTGACGTTTTAATCAGGATATATATATATATATATATATATACACACACACACAGTGTTGTTGAGCATTATTAAACATATTTAGAGATATATAAACAAATTATATAAATGTACATATGGCCACATATTTCCACGTCTGAGGAAATATATTGAAAAACATCAGAAATATAAATATAATATATAGATAGAAAATATATAAAATATGTAGAATATATAAAATAATTATTAGCATGTTACCCACACACACACACATTATTATTTGATCAAAAATACAGAAAAAAATCGTAATATTGTGAAATATTATTACAATTTAAAATAAGTGTTTTCTATTTTAATAGACTTTAAAATGTAATTTATTCCTGTGATCAAAGCTGAATTTTAATCAGCTTTTTTCAACGTCTTCAGCGTCACATGATATTTCAGAAATCATTATATTATGCTGATTTATAACTATTTTGTTGGAAACAGGTGTGCTGCATATCTAAAATCATGTTTGTCATATGGGTAAAGTAGATTCTCATGGCACATTTCTACATCTGAGATAATGATATGGGCTTAATATCAGGTGATCTATGATCAGATATGCCACAGAAAGCTGCGGTCACTAGCAGGCCTCACCTCTCCAGCAGACACAGACGCTCTGATATTTGGTGTTCTTCTGTCCCTGGTCTCAATGTGCCTTTCTGCCCAGTCACAGCGCATATAAGACCGTCTGTTGTCGCGGTTGGACGTCCGCTCCTTGGTGTTGACCGGTGGTTGGCTCTTGGCCCGGGATGGTTTTCTTGGTATGGATATGTGTGATTCGTCACTATCCAGCTCCTTATTAGGATAGCAAGGCTCAGAACGGGGCGCCCGGTGTCTCTGACGCCGCTTTGGATTAAAAGCTGATGGTCCGTTAGTGGTCACACCATTCCGACCATTTTCTGTGATAAAAGCAAAATGAATCATTTGATACGGTCACCAAATCAGGTTTCAATCTATCGACAAACTGAAGCTCAAGCGATCACACAAGAAGACATTGACATTGATCCTACCCAAAGGAGCTGAGCTTTCCAAGGTTGCACTGGTATCCGTGTGAACTTCTCCATTCACCTGCGGCTTCCAGGAGTTATGAACCTCTGCGGTCTCGTTCTTGGACTCCGAGGAGGATATGTAGTGTTTGCCATTTGAGACATTCCCCTCTTGCAGTTTGGGACTGGACGTTCCGCTCGAGTCGGACCCGCTGTCCCATCCGTTCTCGAATAACGGTCTGTGTGTCTGCTCCATCAGCCTCCGCGTCAGTCTGTACTTCACAGAGTCCTCGTAACTTTTCGAGAATGTCTCCCACTTGGGATCTCTGTACTTCTTCATGTACTCCGTCCGGACTTTCTTGGACATGATGTTGTTATTGGTAGACATTTCGCCCTGTTGATATAGTCAGTCAGTCACCTAAGGAATGAACATTATAATGTAAATGGGAAGTGGCAGTCTTGTCAATGCACACTCGCATACTTGACCCTTTTCACGTTTCCGGGTTTCTCAGAAGTGCTAGCAAAGTCCCTTTCACTCTGCGGCCATCTTTTAATTAATCACCTCTCGGGCATGCAAGTGCAGCTCCATCTCTTTGAATGGGAAAACATCAAATTCTCCAAAACTGTTCGCCAAGCTTACGATTAAATTTCATATTTGAAATCACCAATGAAATCCGACAACAACTGTCTCATAAATTTGGTTTCTAAACGCTCGAATCATGATAAAAAACCTGGACAAAGCTAATGCACATGCGCAGTCCTAAACGCGTGTCTCAGAACACTTCCTGTTTCTATAGCAACCGGAGCTTCTAACAGCAGCTGCAGAGACGTGATGACTTTACTAATCAACGATTGGCTCTTTCATTTAGAAGGCAGCGCTTATTCGCCATATTGGGCGTGGCACTTTCTCCAATTCATAAGCAAGCGGAGTGCACCGTCTTCCTATATATAAAGCCTTTGGCGCAGGTCGTCAGTAGTTTGGTAACTTCTATAGCGGTGAATACGAGAATACATTAACCCTCTGGTGCTCTTCGTTTAGGGGTTGCATTGGTTGTCTTCCCGGTCATAAGTGACCGGACACCTAAAAATTAAACTTCCTCCACCCCAGTAAAACCAATGCAATTTCAATAATATTTCTTTTTAATTTTGTATTTTCAGATGATTTGATGGTATTTTTTAATATTTATGCAATAATTGTGGTCTATTTTTGCCATTGAAAATTATACCATTTTTAAAAATTATTATTATTGCAGTATTTCAGGTTTAAATAGAGACTAGGATTAGCGCCCTCTTTTGGAATTATTTAAGAAATCATGCAACCATGGGTGTAATCACTAGAGGTCTCTATGGAGAATTCCCTGGTTCTCTTTTGAACACATTTAATGATTTTTTGTTGTTGTTGTTGTTGGATTTGAATATATATTAAAAAATCTCAAAGACTATTTAAAGTTATAGATATTTTTTGTTTGTTTGTTAGAAATATAGATTTTTTTTCTGTGAATTTGTGTTTTCAGATTTCCCATTCATTTCCTATGGTGGTCATTTTTGACCGAAGAGCACAAGTGGGAGTATTTCCACTTAGCATGCTCGAATCATGCCCTCAGTTTTTTTGTGTTTACATACCTAATGCTAGAAATGTCACCACGTTTCATATCATTCTGATGAAGCTGTGATTTTTAATAATTAAAAATATGGTTCATAGGTTCAGTTTTTCATATGTGTGTGTGTGTGTATAAGTGCGTGTGTGTGAGTGGATGTGTCAATATCACACTCTTGAGAGTCACCCCTTTACTGCTGTGTACTTTTTTTCAGCATCATGGCCAATTTGTAGATTGTACACACAAATATTCAGAGAATTTTTGTGTTTTTGCCGATTTCCCATTCATTTCCTATGGTCGGTCATTTATGACCGAAGACAATGAACGCTACTTTTTTTTTTTTTTACGACCAATTAGCATGCTGGAATCATGACCCCAATTTTTGTGTGATTACATACCTAATACTAGAAAAGTCACCACGTTTCATATCATTCTGATGAAGCTGTGATTTTTAAAATTTCAAAACAGAAAAGTTTCCGGAAATGACTGAAGAGCACCAGAGGGGTAAATATATATATTTTTTGTGTTCCAATTTGCCCAAATAGCAAAGAAAAAAAACTCCACAACAGTGTTTCCACAACTTTCAAAAAGAGGACAAAATAGAGGGAGATTGATAACGGCAATCAGAAGAGAGAAATATGTACATTTTACTGTCACTCCCACAGCCGCTGCACTTTCTCCAATTCATAAGCAATTCACCCTTTGCCGGGAGTTTGATTGACAGGCGATCTGACCAATCATAAGCCGTCATGCGCCAAATCCGCCATTTTTGTCCGACAAAGCAGTCAAGAGAGTTTGTAGATTATGTCGGTGGACTTGAACTTGAAAAACGGTATGTACTGACGTCTTTCCGCGGTTGAAACAACATTCCTTCTAAAGTTCATTCATGTTTATTTGATATTATACAGTTTACATTTCTTTAAAAAATGACAAAATGTGAGAGTTGAGACTTTGTTTCATATTAAAAGTAACCTGCTCTGTCCTGTCTGTCAGTGCGTTGTCAGTATCCTCTTTGCTCTGCGATGTGTTTTCCACTGCGTAAGAACATGATGTGTGGTGTGAGAGCGAGGCTTTTCGGACATAGCAACAGTAACTGAAAGGGGCGGGTGTTTGCGAACGATCAAGCGATCTTCCTATATATAAAGTCTTTGGCACAAATCGTCAGTAGTTTGGTAAACTTCTATAGCGGTGAATACGAGAATACATTTTATATATATATATATATATATATATATATATATATATATATATATATATTAGGGCCGGGACTTTAACGCGTTAATTAAGATTAATTAATTACGGGACTTTAGCGCGTTAATTAAGATTAATTACGCAAAAAATAAATAACAATTTTAACCACACTTATTTTTGCACCGCGGAACGTTTTTCAATGAATGAGTTTCGACGGACCGATTATACTAGAGCACCAACTAGCGTTCTTGACAACAACAAACCACAGTGAACATGAACGAAGAAGCTGACGAGACCGCTTTGCTTGACCCCGTGGATGGGTAAATTTTGTTTTAAAAAACGAAAGGATGGAAGCGTCGACAAGAGCATGGTTGTGTGCAAGCTATGCAATAAAGGAATTTGCGTATCACCGCAGCACATCGAGCCTCAAATATCACCTCAACGCAAAACACAGGAGTTAGCGTGACCCGACTCCGAGTAAAGTTACAAGTAAATATCTAAATTACAAGTTACATGTAAAAATGCTATTGCTACACTTAATGGCAAACATTGCACTGTTCTGCTGGACTGAAATAAATAAACAATATTTTGTTGATTAAGCTTATGTATTCGGTCATTATTCAATGGTATACTAAAAATCCATGTGAAAAAAAATACTTCTCACTGTTCTCAGGTCAAATATTTATATGCGATTAAAATGCGATTAATTTCGATGAATTAATTACAAAGCCTCTAATTAATTAGATAAATTTTTTTAATCGAGTCCCGGCCCTAATATATATATATATATTCTCTGTATTTAAACATTCTTGGAAACATTTGGGATAATGTACAAAAAAGGATAAATAAAGGATAAATTGATCCAAAAAATCTTACATATTGTGCCTTTAACTATTTTTTGTAATTTGATGCAAAGGTAATTTAATACAAAGTCTAGTTTTACATATGTACATACATTTAAAAGATACATGAAAATATAAAAAACTTCGCAGGATTTGCGATGCTGATGATGATGAACCTTAAAACGCGTCATCGAAGTGTGTAAAAAGGGTCCCTCACGTCATCATCTGCTCTTCGTAGTATAAAGTGTGGTTTACGATGATTTTGGCATTGCAAACTACCTTACCGTGCACGGAGGAGTGTATTTTGGTTACACTTTATTTTACAATAAAGTGTCCTTGTTACATGTTAGTACTTACCACCATAGTAATAACAGAAAATGATGCATACAAACAAACAAACAAACCCTAATCCTACGTCTAACCCTATAGTAGCCTAAGTACATGTTGTTAATTAATATTACTCAGTTTTTAAATATATAATTACACTGTAATGTCACCTTAAAATAAAGTGTAACCGTGTATTTTGTTATTCCAGTGCTTTGGCCGAGTGCTCAGAGCCCACATTATTTATTTATATTCTTTACATAATACATAAGCCGATGTCACATCCCATCTTTCTAAAAGAGACATTTTTTGTGACGTTTTTAATACACGTCTATCGTACGATTTCGTACGACAATGCTGTGACATGTTCAAGTATTCATAATCATAATATATGATAAAAATACACTGCATTAAAGAATAATGCAATTTTATATATATTAATATTTTATTAAAGAATTGGTCGACCCATTGAAATACCAATCGCTAATGTATTACTGAAGTAAAGCCGTCTGGTTTCGCTGGCATCGCGCTGTGTTTACAGGTCTTCACCTGTGTGTGTAGGTAAACATTGACTCGGATAAATGTAAGCGCTTTAAACTCACCCCCTCCTTTCGTTTCCGTTCCTCAGGCTTTAACGTCGGATGAAGACGTACATTTTTTCATTCTAACATCCTTACGAATTGCAAACACATCTGTCCATCATTGTTGAGCTCCTGCTGCGTAGTAGAAAAACAACCCTCACTGATATTACAGCTTTGGTGATTTACAGTGCGCATGCGCACACCGTCGTACTTGGACTGCCTGAGGACTTGATGCGCCAGTACCGTACGCACAATCCAATCCAACCTTTAATTAATCCTAATTTGATTATAATCACCTACTTTGTTCCAGTGGGTGTAATTATTTGTGGACTTAGTTTGCCATTTTCGCAATATTTCATGTTATGGAAAAGGACTCTATTGGAGAATATCAATAATACTACATTCCTCTCATAACTAGCGATGACAGTTCTCAGCGCATGCGCAGGAGACTTCTGTCTGTCAGGAAATTATTTCACCTCATTACACAATTTAAGCAAAAAAATAATAATAATTCATTTTTGGATGTACAATATTTTTCTTCAGCTGTTGAATTGTAACTCGTAATGATATCTATGCTGTTGGTTAAAATTTAACATGAATGACTAAAAACCTTGTTTGTACATGGATGGTATCAGGGTAATACCATGGTACTTAGTCTTAAAAACATTTTTCTTTACAGCTAAAGGTAGCAGTAGCCTACCAAATACAGGCAATTATTCAGTAATATGTGACCCTTGACCACAAAATCCATTCATAAGTGTCAAATTTTTTAAATTGAGATTTATACATCACATAAAAGCTGAATGTATGGTTTGTTAGGATATGACAATATTTGGCCGAGATACAACAATTTGTTTGAAATTCTGGAATCTGATGGTGCAAAAAAATCTAAATATTAGGAAAATTGCCTTTAAAGTTGTCCAAATGAAGGCCTTAGCAATGCATATTACTAATAATAATATATTTTTTATATATTTATGGTAGGAAATTTACAAAATATCTTCATGGAACATGATCTTTACTTAATATCCTAATGATTTTTGGCATAAAAGAAATATCAATAATTTTGACCCATGCAATGTATTGTTGGCTCAAGTATATCCATGCGACTTATGACTGGTTTTGTGCTCCAGGGTCACCTATATTCAGTATTAAATCAGTACTATTACTCATTTTAGGTTTATAAGTAATCAACCTAATAAGGTATTATGATGTACACTAAAAGCTAATAAAGATTATGATTCCTTCACGGAGTATAAACTATAAGACTGTCAGTGCTACTGTATGTAATGCTCAACTGTCCCATAAACATTCATCCTCCATTACAGCCCATTTAAACCGCCCGGATGGTTTATAGTTGTCAGATTACAGACATAACAAGACTTCTTGCTGTGTTATTCATCTGTAAACCGTCTGAGAGGTTGGGTAAATGTTGTTTAGTCTGTCTCAGTGTAAATCTTGACATATTCATTGACATATTCATTCATTCATGTTTAAAAACAGATTTTCAGTTTTATTTGTGTTGGTCGTCAACTGGACCGGGCGCACAGTGAAACGCAAGGCACTGGGATCTAAGGGAGAGAGGAATCCTTCCATTTCAGACAGCATTCGTCAAAATACCAAGCCATGGACGTCAGTAATAAATACATTTGTGTGCAATAAGAGCGCTTGGTATTTTTCTCTCCCTTGACGTTAGTGTCCTTTTCTCAGTTTATGCTTCAACTGCTCCTACGGCATCATCGCATAAATAACGGCTGTAGAAAAACTGTCCACAGGAGCAATGCACCGTCGCTCGGTTCCTGAGCAGGAAGCAATGACACAGGCGCTTTTGAGCCAGGCGCTTAGAAGCATTTGCGGTGGACGATGCTGGGACCGGCCTCATCATATTCCTGCTTGGTGATCCACATCTGCTGGAAGGTGGACAGGGAGGCCAGGATGGAACCGCCGATCCAGACAGAGTACTTGCGCTCAGGGGGAGCAATGATCTACAGAGGAGGAGGAGATCGATTATTACTCAGAAAACCAGATTGTTGTTTTCTTTCCTTGCCTCATTGTGCACTTATCAACGCATGCTATTCCAAAGGAAAACGTACCTTGATCTTCATTGTGCTGGGAGCCAGGGCAGTGATCTCCTTCTGCATGCGGTCAGCAATACCAGGGTACATTGTGGTACCACCAGACAGGACATTGTTGGCGTACAGGTCCTTCCTGATGTCAATGTCGCACTTCATGATGCTGTTGTAAGCGGTCTCATGAATGCCAGCAGACTCCATACCTGTGCAAGTGTTTTAAACAGAGTATATAAATGGTTGCAGCGCTAAAAGGTAAGACAACTGATCATTTCAGATGTTTTCAGACATACCAATGAAGGAAGGCTGGAACAGGGTCTCTGGGCAACGGAAACGCTCGTTACCGATGGTGATGACCTGACCGTCGGGCAGCTCGTAGCTCTTCTCGAGGGAGGAAGAGGAGGCAGCGGTGGCCATCTCATTCTCAAAGTCCAGGGCAACATAGCACAGCTTCTCCTTTATGTCACGGACAATCTCACGCTCGGCTGTGGTGAACGACAAATCAAAAGTAGTTTATATGGTGTGTTTCACACATGCTAACTACATATGCCAGTAATAATAAGTGACAAGGTACACACCGGTTGTGACGAAAGAGTATCCACGCTCAGTCAGGATCTTCATCAGGTAGTCCGTCAGATCGCGACCAGCCAAGTCCAAACGCATGATGGCATGGGGAAGAGCGTAACCCTCATAGACGGGCACATTGTGGGTCACACCATCACCGGAGTCCAGCACAATACCTAATAACAGCCGGAAACAAGAAATCCGTCAGCCAGAGCTAACAGTAAGCGTGTTTGATTGAGTGGCTAATATGTAATTAAAGTGCCCCTATTATGGTTTTTCGAATATTCCCTTTCATGCAGTGTGTAATATGCAAAGTAGTAAAGTCAAAAGTGCACGATAAATAACGTTATTGCCTCCCAAAAGAAAGAACCGACTCTGACCCGCCTAAACGAGTCGTTTTTGTTTCGAATCCCACTGCGTGACAGGTCTACGCCACTGGATAAAATATTTGTATAATGCCCGCATATGTTGACCCACAAACAACTTGACCTGCCCACAAACACGTCTTACTGACGACTGCTTCTCAAATCTCTGAGTTCAATGCGGGATTCGCAAAACGTGTGCTCTTGAAAGATGGATCAGAAGCAGCCGTGGGCTAGCCTGACGTCGTCATACTCAGATTCTAGTCAGAGAATGAGTCTGATCTGCTCCATTGGGATGTGATTATGGGGCGTTTCAACAGAACCAGGAAAGAAAATGCCTCTGCACTCATTTGGATAGACCTACAACCAATCAGAGCAACAGAGCGACGCATAGTTGTCAACAGAACTCAACTGGAAGAAGTAGAAGAAGAAGATGAGTGGAAACGATCTTTGCCGGTGTTGTAAAAAGATTTTAAGGATACACAGAAAACTTACCAACACCATCATCATTTCTGAGAGAAATAGTGAAGGTGAACGCATACGAACAAGTTTAGTTTAGTAAACTAATTCAACCCAAGCGCTCTTTGGTGACGTGATGATGACGTTACTGTTGATCATCTGTCCATCATCGTATAAAGCCCGACCTGACAATTTGATTGGTCCGAACAGCTCTGGTTCGAGTATAGTTGCTCCACAATGGATCAAGTCCAGACCGAACTTCCCGACCTCAAATGTTGTGGGCGAGGCTAAGTTCGGCTGGCATCCAGGCTAGCCGTGTGCCACTATTACCTAAAACTGTCTATTGATGCAGATTGTCTGTCGTTCTTACTATTTTGAGTAAAGATGGAGGATGGATCAAGATTTGTTTTACAAATGTTTATATCACGTTAGTGCTGAGGTAACATATGCGCTGTTATTGATACAGTTCCCGCATGTGCACCACAATAAATTGGAAATATACACATGGGATTGTTGATGGACGTACTCTTGTTAATGCTGATGGTGAGGAATTACAGCTACAACATCTCATAATGTGCCTCAAAATGAGTAGCGTATCACTGAGAAACGTCCTGCTCACGTCGTCCTTGCGATGGAGGTTCGGGTTGAATAACTAGTTCTTCCAATGTTTCATCATTGGACTCGCGCTCGGATTGATGTGGCACAATCGACGCCATCGTTACTGTCTTTACAGTGTGTACAATCGCTGAGCTTTAGGAAGCCAACGGACGGAGCTGGAGTTTATGGTTATAAGCTTTTAGCTTTCAAAACCCGCTGTATGCGGTTGACCAATCACAACAGACTGGGCCATCTAGCCAATCAGAGCATTGAGGAAAGGCAGGATTTAGAGAGACTGAATCATCCGTCGAGTCATTTGAGAATCATTGACTTGGTTTTTTGACCCTTGATGCGTGTAAACGTCCAAAACAACATTAGAAGCCTTTAAAATAGCATAATGGGGCACTTTAAAATGGCGTCAAATGCCCTTTCGTTGTCTTACCGGTGGTACGGCCAGAAGCGTACAGGGACAGGACGGCCTGGATGGCCACGTACATGGCGGGGACGTTGAAGGTCTCAAACATGATCTGGGTCATCTTCTCACGGTTAGCCTTTGGGTTCAGAGGGGCCTCAGTGAGCAGGGTTGGGTGCTCCTCGGGGGCCACGCGGAGCTCGTTGTAGAAGGTGTGGTGCCAGATCTTCTCCATGTCGTCCCAGTTGGTGATGATACCGTGCTCGATTGGGTACTTAAGGGTCAGGATACCTCTCTTGCTCTGAGCTTCGTCTCCAACATAGGAGTCTTTCTGACCCATACCGACCATCACACCCTGGAGGGGAGCAAGAGTGACACGATCAGGATAGCTCAAAGATAACCCATACAATCATTTAGGGTGACCAGACGTCCCCAAAAATTCGGGACAGTCCCGAAATCTAAACTGTTGTACCGAATCCCGAATTTTGTCCCGAAAATTATACTAAAGCAAAATCTTGAGTAGTTATTGTCTGATAAACACTAAAAACTGTCTGCGGAGGTTGAGTCGTCCTGCAACCAGCCCCCGCCGGCTGCTCATTGGCTGCAGAATATTTTTTCTAAGTTAAAAAAAAAGAAAATAAAGAAATTTTCATTCATTCCGTTGGCATGGCTGGTGTAGCTTACCAGAACCCCAACACGCTGCCAAAAAGCAAAAACGCCTCTGCAGGTACCGGGAGGAGTGGGTGGGGAAGTATCCATGGATTGCCACAGCCTTAAGCGATGAAAGTAAAGACAATACAACCTTTTTGTCCCATTTTTGTTTTAAGCCTTGATGAAGAGAGTGCAAGTTGCTGCAGCCGCGAGGAGGACAGTGATGCACGCGTAAAGAAGTGATTGATTGTTCATGGCACTGTGTACAAAAAATACTTCACTACACAATTATTTCGTTATTTTCGTTTAAGCTTATTAGCGTTAGGCTATACAGAAAGGTCTGATTTACGCACTGTTACTTACAACAGTCATTGTTTTTTTTTCTTTTCACAATGAAATTTGAGTTCACGATTTTAATGTTGTTTTTATTGTGGCAGACTACAGACTAATTACAGACTGTTGATCTTTGAATAACCCCCCCCACCCCCCCCGAATTACAGCCAATCTCATCTGGTCACCCTACAATCATTCCTCTTTCCCCTTTGTGTAGACCAACATAAACCCAGCTCTGTATGTACCTGGTGACGTGGGCGGCCGACGATGGAAGGGAAGACAGCCCTGGGGGCGTCATCACCGGCAAAACCAGCCTTGACCAGGCCAGAGCCATTGTCGCACACCAAAGCTGTAGTCTCCTCGTCGTCACACATCTTGATGGGTTCTAAGAATAGACAAAGTCAGTGAGTAAACAGAGAAGTTGAAGACGACACTACAAACTCAACATGGTATGCAACTTGGTGAGAACCGACTGCATTATACAAACCAAACCTCTGACAAATGTTCAGTTCACACTTAATAAGAAATCAAATTAATATTGATCTTAAATATATGTAATCAGATACATAACATTTAAATATCTGAGAGGAATTCAAATTAACAGACATTTTGTTGTATTTCATTTGCACTAATATCATCAAAATCAATGAACTGCATAACTAACAAAACAACAGTGTACATTTTTATTTTTTTATTTTAAAATACAACCAACTTAGATATTTAAGTGATTCGAGCTTAAATTACATTAAACTGACTTAAATTAGTTGAATCTTGTATAGCTTTTAATTAGTTAAAGCAACAGGTATTGGTCATATAATTTTTACAGTGAATTGCGCGTTATGGGTTAAATATAGCTATATAAAAATAATTGAGTTTAATCTTAAAATACACAGTCAAAGCAAACTTTCCGTGATATCACTGCAACAAATAAGTTTTGACTCAACAAAAGCAAATCCTTCCATTCACATGTTAAATTGTCCAGGTCTGAATCCTTGGAATAGTAGGTCCACTGCTCAAAAGTAAGGGTGCGCGTTCTCGTGTCAGCGCGCGCTTACCTGTGGCTGCTCAAGTCCTCAAGTCAAAACGAAGTGCCGATGGCTCCTGCTGCTACACAGTGAGGCGCGTCACCTTATATACCCGTCCTCCGCTTTTCCAGCTCCTCGGACAACCATTAAGGAATGCCCATGCATTCGAATGGAATTCTTCCCGATCCTCGTCCATATTTGGGTGTCGCTGGGTCGAGCGTAGGGTCTCAGAGCCTGTTAGCGAGCTGCAGAGCGCCGCGCTCCGGGCGCACGGGACGGCCCATATATGGCGCTCTAGACCCCAAACCACAGCGCGCAGGCCCGTTTAAGGGGCGAGTCCAGCGCCACCAAACGACTGGACACACAGAGGCCAGCACTGGGTGTTTGTAGGCTATATATCAATATAAGGACATGGCAGTGGGTTATGATTGTTTACGATTTTCTTATGGGGGGCATTAATTGTCATTTAATTATTTTAGTTTAAGGTACCAAAGGTTATTTTAAAGAACAACAACTAAATGAATCTTGTGGGGCAGCTCTTGTGGGGTGTTCCCGGTCTGCAGTGGTCAGTGTCTATCAAAAGTGCTCCAAGGAAGGAACAGTGGAGAACCGGCGACAGGGTCATGGGTGGCCAAGGCTCATTGATGCACGTGGGGAGCGAAGGCTGGCCCGTGTGGTCCGATCAAAATGTATGAATGGAAGGAGAAAACATCTTGGAAAATCTCCACTTGAGTTGGTTTGATTAAACAAAGTATTCACCATATTAAAAAGAACATATCACCATCGAAAGAAGGTTGACAGTGTCATTACTTGTTCATCAGCTGAAATTATAATAGTAAAGAAGTGCTGTGAAGTCATGGCAAATGTATCACCAATGACCAATAATATCAAAATAACCACTTAGCAAAGCCTTTCAGAGTACAGGATATTATAATGATGAAATGATTATTAGACAATCATTAGACGGCCATTAGACAATCACAGCCCTTTGGGCATCTCAATGATATTTGATGCCAAGGCTAAAGTCACATCATAAACAAACCAGTATCATATTTCCTAGACAGTTTATCTAGTGTCATTAGGGATTCCAGAGGCTCCCACCCCATATAGGGTGTCAGAGTACCCCCATTAAAGTCCAGCGTATATTTACCGTGGACGGCACTAAATTCACCCTCCCTTCCCTATTTTTAGGAGCTGGGGGGAGACGTTTGCTCCTCCATCAGTTCAGCTGCTCTCTTCACACCAGCTGCTGGAGGAAGGAGAGGAGGAAGACGGAGTGGGAGCGACAGATGAGAGCAGGGAGTAAAAGACAAACAAAAGGATTTTTCACTTGCACATACATTAGCCCCAAAGTGTTTGCACACTTCGAAAGGCTGTATTTCACTGCACTAGATATCTAACCGAGCGGTGTCTATATGTGGAATCAGATGTTTTGGTGACTTTTAGTGGAGGCATGTTAGCTGGTAAAACAAAGGCCTGGTGTCACAGACAGGGTTTAGATTAAGCCATAGTTCATTAAGACAGTTAAGTAGCTTTTATAAATGTGCCTTAGAAAAATGTTTAGTCTGAGACTAGCTTAAGCCTCGTCTGTGAAATCAGGGGTGCGTGTTTTGCTCTAAAAGCGTGTATGTGCTTCTTTAACAGAGTCACTTTACACAGCTGATTTACACTTTAAATTCAGTGTAAAGATGAGATGCCGCATTAAAAGCCTACTCTGACCCGCCTCAGCTTCTAGTATAAAAGCATACGGTTATAGCTGGTGTATAAATGCATTTACGCCACCTCTGAGGAGCATTAGTCTGTGTAAAGACACTGCAGAAGCGCAGTCTAAAGACCCCGATATACTCATCGGTGAAGTTTGTTTTCGTTCTTTGCTTAGGGGTAAAAAAAATTTGTGATTTGTGAGCAGCGATATACTGTTAGTGAACATCCTGACGGCGCAGCCCACGCTGCTGAGAGTGACGTTTAGGTGAATATGTAAATATGTGCTGCGTGCTTTACTCTCAATAACAAAAATAAACAACAAAATTGAAAAAAAAAAACAGCCAGCATTTTTTAATAAAGCATCTGATCATAGCACAGTGGATACGTTTGCTTTGCATTTCGGCACTCTAGTAAAGTCACATCACGTTTATTTATACATCACTTTATACAATAGATAGCTAAAAAAATCAAGCAGTTTACCATATTAAACATGAAAAACTGTCAGTGTTTCATCAGATGTACAACTTCATTTTCTAATATAAAGCATCTCTCCATGGTTCGTGTTTTCACTCACGGATGTCTGATCTCAACGGACTGAACAGGACTGAACGTAATGGCCACGGACCAATGGGAGTACGAAGGCGTTTACCAGACGCTTTTGGAAGCTGTTTCAAACTCCGTTTTGGCCTGATTTTGTTCGAAATGACGTCACTACAGTTCAAATTTAGTTTCACCCCTAAGCAAAGAACGAAAACAAACTTCAGAAGTATATTGGGGCCTTAAAGTTCCCCATTTGGTTAGCACCAATTTGGCTTAGTTATTCTTTCTATAGGCATCTTTACACAGCTGATCTGTGCCTGCTCAAAATTCTGTGTAAAAGCCAGACTAAATTATGCCGGCTCTCAGCCCCTAGTATCAAAGTATACTTGCTGTGATAAAGCACTCATGTCCCTTTTAAGCCACTTTAAACAGTCTGTTTTAAGACACCTGCCACTTCAGAAGCGCTTCTGTGCCACCTTTAGTTTAAATTTGGCTTATCTTTTGCCTAGCGTACACTGCAAAGGTGGCACAGAAGATGCCTTGTGTCTAGCAGCAGAAGAAAACCATTGACAATTTGAAAATTATCTGCCTGTGAATTACAGAAATACAGTTTATTCAGAAAATTTAATTTAAGTGTTGGATCATGTCATTTTTTTTTACGAAACAGTACAAAACAAAGTTGGAATATTAACAAGGAAACAGTAGAAACGTGAAGTAATGTCATATCTGCGCTTTCAGGTAGTGCTCATAATTGGCCCGCAGGAGGAACTCAAAGTATGGCTTTGATTTCAGACCCTCCAGCTCGTCTTCCTGCAGGAGATCCTTCACGTCAGGCAGGTACGACTGCAGAGTGACACCTGTGCGCACAAACACACAACACTTTCACTACAGTGCAGATTTGGCACTGCAACTCGCTGCATGCACTACAGTAAAATACTATATTTTATACTTCTTATCTGCTAAAATCAAAGCTCAAATAAGCCCTAAACCCTCTGTGATACAACAAGAGAGTCAACCATACCCTCTTGAATGAGTTTCTGTAGGATCTTGACGAAAATGCTGTCTCTGGCTGCTTCTAGAGGATCGTCATTATCATCAGAAGATGACCAACTGCAAATCAATCAATCATTCAATCAGTCAAACCAAGACCAGTAGGCTGGTTCAGACTGCAGTTAAAAGTGGCCCAAATCCGCTCACATGTGACTCAGGTCTGTTTTTCTCATGACAGTGTGAATGGCACAAATCACTGACCTTTATCAATTCAGCAGCAACTTTCTCAGTTTTTCTGTTCTTTTTTTAATTATTTAAGTCAAATATATTTCACATATTTATTCCTTTTATATAGGCCTAGAGTACCCTAGAAATCTAGACGCACCTTAGCGGCAACAAATCTAATTTGCAGCCAGGGTCGTCTAGCAACTCTCCGTTGGCTGGCGAGCTGGAAAAACCAAACTCTGGTCAGGCCAATCACATCGTGTATAGAGTCGGTGGGCGGACTTAACATAATGATGGCAGAGTTGCCACGGTTCCGTGTGCTACTCGTAAACAAAGAAGCTGGCGAACAGCGGTCTTTCCAATCAGCTTTGGCCGCGACTCTGGAAGACTTGGAGTTGAGCTTTTCTTTGAGGAAAGAACGGCACTGAAGTCATTCTTAAGAAAGGAAGATGTGTTCAGAGTTTTGCCGACCGGATACGGCGAAAGTTTAATCTATCAACTAGCTCCGTTTCACCTTCTTCATTGCTCTGGTTGGTTGTAGAGCTATCCTATTGCGTGCAGAGGGAATTTGAAAGACAACCGTTTATCCCGCCCCTCACATTGAGCCCTGCCAATGGCGAGTTCCCAGCCATTGTCAGGCTAGGCCTATAGACTATAATTTTATTAAAACAAATTGTTATTTTTTTATTTTTAAGTGGAGACACTACAGGTTAACAGGGATTTTTTTTTTTTAATTATAAGATATCACTGTGAAACTTCTCCAGTTTATTACTGGCATAAACATAAGAAAAAAATATATTACAAGTTTTGTGTAAATTAATGTTTTAATATGCAAATGAGGCCTTATATACTGAAATATACACTCATTTGCATACATTTCCAAAAACAAAATCTGGAAATTGGAAAGGACTAGGTTTAAAATTCTTGGTGTTATTTGTTGACATATTAGATGAGAGGGCTTTTACAGAGGGGATTCTGGATATCTTATTTTGTGCTTTAGTAAATTAGAGAATACTGACAATAGCCTTAAAAAATCTATTTTCGCCATGTTTTTTGGTGTTAAAGGACCTATAACTCAGGATAGGAATGAAATGTCAACAAATCCCTCTGTAAAAGCTTTCAGAATATAGTTCAGTATAAGACTGCAAAAGGTGGTGCTTGTAGGTGCTACTGAAGTGGATATATCTGACTCTGAGTGTGAGAAAAAACTCATTTTGAGAAAACGGCCTTTAAAGTTTTATATTGTATAATTGCATACATTTCTATGAAACCCCCCAAACTACAAACAAAATATATATATTCATTCAGTTCATTAATATCAGTAGTGTATAATATTTAAAACACATGGAAATTGATAAATTAATAAATTATTAATAGCAATAGCAATTAAGCTGAAGAGAACTACCTTAACAAACACACAACAGTCTCACACACTGCAGACGAACGGTCCCTGTTTGTTGTATATGTCCATCTATAACTATTTGAATTTAATTCTGACGGTGTTTCGTCGTCAAATCTTTTGTTGTTTACTTTCTTTTTACTACTTGTTCTTTTCAGTGAACGTTTATGAGCTGATTTCAGCTTTGTCTGCACTTTCTCTCAGGCGCAGAATACACAATGAAGCAGCAGCACTACAAAGTGAGAAATTCACAGACAAATCAGATGTGGTTTTCGGCTGCAAACTTTCGAGGTTGGTTAGTTCTACAAAGGAAATGCCCATATTTGGATTAGACAGCGCTGTGTGTGGGACTGAGAGCTTTATAATGATACCAGGTATGACATGTTTCTGTGAATGGAGACTCACTGGGAGCGTTAGAATAACTTTTGATGATTTCGGGTAGAAATCTAAAGGCGCACGTTGACAAAATATAATGAAATAACAACCTTAATGTGTAATGTTGATATTTTTTTATTTTGACATGAAAGCTTACATGTTAAGGTAGCAAACTGGCTCAAAATTGACCACTGCATGAAAAAATGTTTTCACCTGCCGTGTCTCGCCTTAATTAACTTATTACATTTTCCTTAAATCATTCTGGCGGCCCATTTTTTAAGTCAGGGTTTAAAAACCACTGCTCTAGAGTGATGTAAGAGTCACATGAACTCCGATACGACTGTTCAGACTGAGGTCGCATTGCAAAACATCAGACCTGCATGTGATTTAGGACCACATATGGAAGTGGCCCAAATCAGAATTGAAAAGATCAGAGTCCATGTGGTTTGTGCCATTCACACTGTCATGAGAAAAACAGACCTGAGTCTCATATGAACAAAAAATAAAAACAGATTTGGCCACTTTTTCCCGCAGTGTGATTGTAACCTGAACGAGTAAAGTAAAATGAAACATTAACCCACACTAATCTCATATCAGTGAGTTTTGTGATGCTCACCTCTCCTTCCAGTCTTTCTTTAAGGCTTTACTGAAGATCTCTCGCTTCAGGGCATCGATATCAAGCGCATCTTTCTACAGGTGATGAAAGCATATAAGAAACAGGCATGCTTCTGAAAGTAACCTCTATTTAAATGCTGTCTGTTATTCATTTACCTCCTCCAAGTACTCCAGCAGATCCAGAGCTTTCTTAAAGTCGTACTCGTTGGCTCCACGGTTCTCGTCGCAGATGTACAGCTGAAGGAAAACAGAGGAATTAAGTAAGAGAAATGAGGATGAAGAAGTTACAAACTGTGCGTGATCACAGTATTATAGTGGCTTACTCACATTAATGAGGTTATGAGGGCTCAGCAGAGGCATGACGTCTGGGTTCAGCTGCTTCTCATCCAGCAGCTGTTTAGGAAGAGTCTCCTGATGAAGCAGAAACCTCTCCTGCTCCACTATATCTACAACACAATCATTACAAAAGTATCAGTATTTTTGCAGATTAAATAACTGGGGGCTCAGGAGATTATTGGGAGAGGAAGAGAGGGAAATGCAGGTCAGATTGGAACTAGGGATGGGCAAGAGTACTCAAACGTGATGGCGACGGTCGATCATGAAAACGATGTAAAAAATATATTTGTCCATTTTTTTGATTGGTTACTGCAGCATTTTTGGCCTGGTACTAGGCTTGCTACGATAGTCGGTGTTGCCAGTGTTACCGGTGTCCAGACTCAACACCGGTTACATCACTTGCCCACCGTGGCACCGCCCACCGTCTTTTTGATTTTTTTATAGTAATAAAATAATTTAGTTCAGTTAGAGAACAGACAATACAAATAAAAACTGAACGTATCTGCTTAATAAAGCAGGATCCGACCGTGAGTCTCGGCAGCGGCAGGAGTCATTCATCAGATTTAAGAGTGAGGAGCAGACTGAGATGATCGCGGAAGATTTGGTTTCAAAGCGAAACGTAAAAGCGCCTATTTAAGGGAGTTTGTCATTTGTTTTGTTGTTGTGTTTTTCATTAAAAATAATAGGCTAATGAACCCACAATTCAAGCAACCCGCAGCCGAATTGGCGCTAATTCAAAACTGAAAGTAAAATGTGCACGGCCGCACAGAGCGCGCATTGTTTACTTTCGCCTGGCTCCGCGCATTTATTTTTTGCCGCGCGCACCCTCGCGCTCGTGCGGGCGCGTCGAGTATAAACAAGGGGACGAACTGTCATTCATTCATGGTGTGCATCTCAATCATAGACTGATCAATGCTTGATAGGTGCCCTGACTACTGAACTAGGGAACTGATTGAGACGCACCCATGGCCTCACAGAGCGCGCATTTACAGACGAGCTGTCATTCACGGTGTGCGCGCACTGGCGCGTTTTCAGTTCAGAGCGGTAGTGTGCATGTTACTTTAGATTTAAAAGCCTCCGCCGGTGATACCGGTATTACCGGTGTTGTCACACATCAATTAACCGGTGGGAAAATTTCCTCACCGTCACATCCCTACCTGGTACCTGAGGTCTGATTGGTTAGCGTTAGACAGGACGCCTTCCAGACCAGCGCAATAAAGTGAAAGTGGATTTGAAAGCACGCGCTGCAGTGATGCCTGGAATCACGGTGATCCTGAGATGTGCAGTCATATACTATAGCATTATAATGAAAACATGATTGTGATAATGTTGTAAATTCTCTCTGCTTTAGTCCCCCGTGTATCAGCGTTAAAGGAAATCCACAACGAGCATTACATCTGACTAGCACGGTCAAGTTCACGTGTGCACTCGAGTCCTTTTCTGCAGATGCAAGTTGTAAGATTACGTTTATGTTGTCTATATCTGATTAATCTCATATAGGAAGCGTTTGGTTGAGTTTATTAACCAGCTAGCAAAGCGTTGCCGTTATACCGGCTAGTGTTTTCATTCACACTTCAGTTTCAGCTCAAATGTAATGCCCCTACATTATAAACTCTGGGTTATTTGAGATGGTATTAACAATGCAGCAGTGTTATTTTGTTCTCATATTGTTTTTAACAGTAGACTTGTATAAAAGTAAAGTTGAAGTAGTTTGATTTAAAGTTGTTTCTCGTTATGGCTTCGTAAACTGTGGGGCGGCAGTGGCTCAGTGGTTCATGTAGGTTGTCTACAAACCGGAAGGTTGGTGGTTCAATCACCGGTTCCTCCTGACCAAGAGGATTCACCATTTAAAACGCGCAGTGATGTCAGTATAATCACTTTGACCATGAAAAAAAAAAAATATATATATATATATATTAATTCTACTTAACCTGTTAGTGATATCTTGATTATTTAATGCTATTTTAGATAAATCTGTCATGAAAATGACAGTCACTAAGATTATATTTCACCAACGAATTGGAGAAAAAACAATTTTATAATTAGATTTAGGAGTTAATGCAAAAACTAGCCTTATGTGAAGTTTACATGTTTGCACACAATGTGTTATTTGAGTGTTGCTTATTATATCTAAACATGAATATCAGCTGAATGGCTCATAGTTTGGGCTCTGTTGTTAACCTTTAATATTATAGTAATAATGTGCAAGTAAGGGCTCCCTATATAGTTTACAGCATCTTTAAGAAACTTTTAGTTATAATTTAATTCATTTAAGGACAGACACAATTTTTTCAGTAAACCACTGTTTAATAAAAAATAAATAAAAATCTATTTTTTTAAAACTGCTGAACCGAACCCGTACCGAACCGTGACTTCAAAACCGAGGTACGTACCGAACCGTCAGTTTTGTGTACTGTTACACCCAGCAGGTGTGTTGAGGCAAGCTGGAGCTAAACTCTGCAGGACAGTGGCCCTCCAGGACCGAGTTTGGACACCCCTGGTCTAACCATTAGACCAGAAATACTGAGCAAAAACTACATGTCCCATCTTTCACTGTTTACACGAGGAGGATGAAATCCAAAAAGCATAAATTACAATCCGTGCCTCATTTGCTCCTTGTTTTGTAGATGTACTAATACTAAAAATGCATGACAAAAAGAGAATTTATTTTGGACTAAAGCAGATTTTAAAACCACCATTAAATCAAAAATTACCATTCATTTTATTAATGGAATATTGCAGTACTTATAATAAATAATTTATCCGTGCACTCATCATTTTTAATCAAAATAACTTCCCTTCCCTCTCGCAGCTTATCTCTTCTATGATGTTTTTATGGGCATGAGGGCGGCGCCCTACATTTGTTTGAGAGCCGTTTCACTCTGATATACGTCACAATAGGGAAGAAAAGACTATCGCAACTTCCGTTTCATTAAGAAAGATGACTTCCAAACTCATATGAAGGCACATTACTGACCGGTGAGCTGTCTGCGGTGCACGGCTTCAGGCATGTCTGACGCGAGAGCCGTGAGTTTGCTGAGGGCCAGCAGGGTCTTCTTCTTGCTGAAGTATCGCGTCTCTGTGTTGGCCTGACTGTACAGGGTACGATGGGCCTGTCGTGAAGAAGAAGCATTAGTAAGCTCATGGCGGCACACTTTAAAGTGAAAACTCTGAAGAAAATGTATTATATATAAATGTGTATATGAAGAGGTGGTCTTACTCTCTGATAGTCCTGCACATGTATGTCATGCAGCCAGCTGAGGTGATCGTGAGCCTGCAGGAAACTGGCCAGCTGTTGGTGCGTTGCTATTGGCTGAGACAGCAGCTTCCCTCTCTTGCCTTTCTCCATGTACCAGCGGAACAGGAAGTCAGCGAAGTTCTACAGGGAACAGCGAAGGCTGTGTGTAAATGCATTTGGCACAGGTACTGTAACCCATCTGGGATTTTAGTTTTGCAAGAATTACTTTATTTTTTTTATCTTTCTGAAAGAAGTCTCTTGAGCTCACCAAGGTTGCATTTATTTGATCAAAAACAGTAAAACCAGTAAAATATTACAATTTATAATGCTTGTTTTATATTGTAATATCTTATAAAATTGAATTTATTCCTGTGCTCAAAGCTGTATTTTCAGCATCATTACTCCAGTCTTCAGTGTCACATGATCCTTCAGAAATCATTCTGATATGATGATTTGATGCTCATACAACATTTATGATTATTATCAGTGCTGAAAACATTTGTGCGGCTTCATAGTTCTGTGGAAACTGACAATAGGAATCTTTTGTGACATTATAAATGTCTTTGTTGCCGTTTCGATCATTTTAATGCGTCCTTGCTGAATTAAATTATTAACCCTTGTGCAGCCTTATGGACATTTTTGGCTTTTTTCAGTTTTGTTTTTTGATAGCTTTGCCTGTGTTAATGCTAACTGCATAAAATTTGCCACAGGTGTGTATTTTTATTGGAATTTTACTATTTCACCCCCATTTCCTTTAAAAAGTAAATTTCGCACTAGGTACACAAATTGTATTTTGAGATGATTTGATGGTATTTTTTAATATTGATGCAATAATTATGGTCTATTTTTGCCATTGAAATAGAGACTAGGCCTTTCAAAGTATTTTTTTTTTAAGGCAGATTAGCTTTTTGAATTATTTAAGAAATCATGCAACCATGGGTGTAATCACTAGAGGTCCCTATGGAGAGGCTTGAGAATTCCCTAGTTCTCTTTTGAACACATTTAATGATTTTTGTTTTTGATGGATTTGAATATATATTTAAAAAAATCTCAAAGACTATTTATTATAAAGTTTTAGATTTTTTTTTTGTTTGTTAGAAATATTGATTTTTTTCTGTGAATGTGTGTTTTTGCAGATTTCCCATTCATTTCCTATGGTAGTCATTTTTGTCCGAAGAGCACAAGTGGGAGTATTTTCTTTACGACCACTTAGCATGCTCGAATCATGCCCTCAATTTTTTGTGTTTACATACCCAATGCTAGAAAAGTCACCAAGTTTCATATCATTCTGATGAAGCTGTGATTTTTAAATATTCAAAATGTGGTTCATAGGTTCAGTTTTTCATAGGTGTGTGTGTGTGTGTGTGTGTGTGTGTGTATAAGTGTGCTTGTGAGTGGATGTGTCAATATCACACTCTTGATGTTTTAGAGAGTCACCCCTTTACTGCTGTGTACTTTTTTTCAGCATCGTGGCCGATTTGTAGATTGTACACACAAATATTCAGAGAATTTTTGTTTTTTTGCCGATTTCCCATTTATTTCTTATGGTCGGTCATTTATGACCGAAGACGATGAACGCTACTTTTTTTTAACGACCAATTAGCATATTCGAATCATGACCCCAATTTTTTTGTGTGTTTACATACCTAATACTAGAAAAGTCACCAAGTTTCATATCATTCTGATGAAGCTGTGATTTTTTAAATTTCGAAACAGAAAATTCTCCGGTCAGAAATGACCGAAGAGCACCAGAGGGTTAATAGGCTTTTATTCTGTTGGCAAGGCTTAACATTTTTAATTTGTACTATTTTTTACCAGATGGTGCCTGTTTTCTGTTTATGCATATTATAAAGCTAATTTGATAAATGATGCAGCTGTAACTGTGTGAGTGTGTTAGTATGGATGTCAGAGTGTGGTGTGTAGTAATGTAATAAAACAATTGTGTGGGTGTGTGTGTGTGCTTGTAATATTTGAGAGAGAAAAATTCAACTGCAAATAACAAATCCAACCGCTGTGTGTATCAGTGGATATTAGTTTTGCTGGACCCTAATGGGGAAAAGTTGGCACTGCGCCCAAACAAAATCTTACTGAGAGCTCATTTCTTGAGATCTCAACCTCAAATTTGGAACACAGCTTGTTTAGATGTATGGCTTTGATTTTCTAGCAGTTTTAGAGTTCAAAATATATATATTTTTTATAAAATATTATTCATTAATCATTTTCATAAAACGTGTTTTTTGGTTTCACTTTTTAAACTTTTTTGACTTCAACAATAATCTGCCAAGGGTCTTCTTTAAAATGAGACCAAACTTAATGTCATTTTTTAATTACAGTTTTTCGACATGGACATTTTTTGTCCTCTATGGATCTATGTGTAACTTTTTTTAATTGATGCACAAAGGTTAATTGTACTGATCCCAAACTTTTGAACAGTGCTGGATGTTTTTGGCTTTGTTACCTGATCAGCGAATTTGACCATGTACTGCTGTAGTCGACTCTGGTTATCCGTCCGCTCGCACAACTGCACCAATATGTCAAAGTCACAGTATTTCTCCGCCAGTGCTGCGACCCACTGATGCTGACCCAACTCCACTGGGAGAATAACAAAGTTAAAGTTTAAGTTTATTATTTATTTGACAGGGACCAAGTGCAAGTACATTAATCTTACAAAAGAAAAGATGCTTTAAACCAGATTTAGCTACAGCTAATTTCCATCCGCAGTCCCTGGGCAGATAAAACAATAAAATATATACATATATATATATATATATATATATACACACACATACACACAGTGAGGAAAATAAGTATTTGAACACCCTGCTATTTTGCAAGTTCTCCCACTTAGAAATCATGGAGGGGTCTGAAATTGTCATCGTAGGTGCATGTCCACTGTGAGAGACATAATCTAAAAAAAAAAAAATCCAGAAATCACAATGTATGATTTTTTACCTATTTATTTGTATGATACAGCTGCAAATAAGTATTTGAACACTTGTTTCCTGTAGTTTTTCACCAGGTTTGCACACACTGCAGGAGGGATTTTGGCCCACTCCTCCACACAGATCTTCTCTAGATCAGTCAGGTTTCTAGCCTGTCGCTGAGAAACACGGAGTTTGAGCTCCTCCAAAGATTCTCTATTGGGTTTAGGTCTGGAGACAGGCTAGGCCACGCCAGAACCTTGATATGCTTCTTACAGAGCCACTCCTTGGTTATCCTGGCTGTGTGCTTCGGGTCATTGTCATGTTGGAAGACCCAGCCTCGACCCATCTTCAATGCTCTAACTGAGGGAAGGAGGTTGTTCCCCAAAATCTCGCAATACATGACCCCGGTCATCCTCTCCTTAAAACAGTGCAGTCGCCCTGTCCCATGTGCAGAAAAACACCCCCAAAGCATGATGCTACCACCCCCATGCTTCACAGTAGGGATGTGTTCTTGGGATGGTACTCATCATTCTTCTTCCTCCAAACACGTTTAGTGGAATTATGACCAAAAAGTTATATTTTGGTCTCATCTGACCACATGACTTTCTCCCATGACTCCTCTGGATCATCCAAATGGTCATTGGCAAACTTAAGACGGGCCTTGACATGTGCTGGTTTAAGCAGGGGAACCTTCCGTGCCTTACATGATTTCAAACCATGACGTCTTAGTGTATTACCAACAGTAACCTTGGAAACGGTGGTCCCAGCTCTTTTCAGGTCATTGACCAGCTCCTCCCGTGTAGTTCTGGGCTGATTTCTCACCTTTCTTAGGATCATTGAGACCCCACGAGGTGAGATCTTGCATGGAGCCCCAGTCCGAGGGAGATTGACAGTCATGTTTAGCTTCTTCCATTTTCTAATGATTGCTCCAACAGTGGACCTTTTTCCACCAAGCTGCTTGGCAATTTCCCTGTAGCCCTTTCCAGCCTTGTGGAGGTGTACAATTTTGTCTCTAGTGTCTTTGGACAGCTCTTTGGTCTTGGCCATGTTAGTAGTTGGATTCTTACTGATTGTATGGGGTGGACAGGTGTCTTTATGCAGCTAACGACCTCAAACAGGTGCATCTAATTTAGGATAATAAATGGAGTGGAGGTGAACATTTTAAAGGCAGACTAACAGGTCTTTGAGGGTCAGAATTATAGCTGATAGACAGGTGTTCAAATACTTATTTGCAGCTGTATCATACAAATAAATAGTTTAAAAAAATCATACATTGTGATTTCTGGATTTTTTTTTTAGATTATGTCTCACAGTGGACATGCACCTACGATGACAATTTCAGACCCCGCCATGATTTCCAAGTGGAAGAACTTGCAAAATAGCAGGGTGTTCAAATACTTATTTTCCTCACTGTATATATATATATAACTCACTGTCTATTTACAACCTCATTTACATTTACACTTCAGCCTAAGCTAACCCTGTACATACTGTTTACAATCAACACACGTGTTAAGCGTCTGTTCCGCTTTGCAGCTTATTCTGGCCATTTAAACAAGAGACCAATCACAAAATAACTCACAGAGAGGTGCGAGCAGCTCTGAGCGTTTCTGCGTGTATTCATTCTCCAGCGTGTCGTAGCGTTCCTGCTGTCCGGCGCGGCGGAGAGACGTCAGCTGAGCCACGTAACCGCTCAACAGAGAGTCCAGCAGTGCCACCAGCTGCTCGCTCAGGACGGCGCGCAGCTCTGCGTCTGCGTGAGGATACGCCCCGTGCAGGATCATCTCGTGCTGCCGCGTGATGGCGCTCCGAACTCCACCGACTCCTCCCGAGGCTGAGAGGAAGATGGACAAGCTATGACACCCATACTGATGTAGTGATGGTCAGAAAAGCACAGGAAGTCCTTTCAGTGGTGCGTGTACCTGTCCATGGGATGTACTCGGGCTCAGAGCTGCAGTTCTCTGGCGCTCTGTACAGAGATGCTTTGGATTCTCGGTACTGTGCTGCTGCTTGAAGCATATCCTACACACACCAAACAACATGAGGTTTATTCATTTCACAAAACTCAGGGAACAGGAAGAATATTCTTTTGAAAACCCTTAAACGCTCACAAAATACATTTTGTGCAAATGTATGCAACTCGGATCCTCTCTTCAGGGGAAAAATGACAAGAAGGGCAGTTTGATTTGACATGATCTGAGTGCCTGATTAAATGAAAAGGTGAAAAAAGCTGGGCACCTTGACAATGTCATTGACGTTGAGCACCACCTCAGCCCACCTGGCGGCATCCGGATGCTCTTTCAAAGCTTTTTCCTCCTCCTCAAGCAGACACTCAAAGATGGAGGAGATCTGAGACACCTGGAAGGACACACATGAGATAAATACATATTCCACATTAGAGATCGATGAACGGGGTGCTGAAGTCTCACACCTCTCTGAAGAACACGTCCGCGGGCGTGAGGTTGGTCGATATTTCGGCTTTGTTCTTCTTCAGGGTTGATAGGATGGCTGTGTTCACCAGCTCGGGATGCTTGGCATGATGGTTCTTCAGCACGATGGCGGCTGAGAGCTTCTCTGCATGTTCACACAGCAAGAGTCGCGTTGCCATCGGGGCCGAGCGCACTGTTGTGGAAGTGAGGCGGTCTAGAAGACCTGTCTATAGAGCAGACGGAGAGAGGAAACACTGTTGAATGCTGTGTGAAGGATGAAGCGGGTCTCATAGATTGTGTGGCCGTTGAGGAACCTGAAGCAGGAAGTCCATGAGGCAGCGGTGAGCTTTCATCTTATCCTCCAACTGATGCAGCAGGATTAGTGACGTCAGTGTAAATCCAGCGCCCTCTACAGGACAAAACATGTACAAATTGACCAGGGTCCAAAATTAACTCTTGGATTTACAAGAGTTTGTCTTTGAAAATCCATGTGAACAACACACATGTTGAACACTCTCCACAAAATGTACCCCGCTTTTGTGACGGGGCAATTCTGACCAGAAACTAGCTCATGAATATACACACAAAAATGCTAAATAATAAATAAATCCACTCATTCATACACACACATACATACACACACACACACACATATATATAAATATTATAATACATATAATATAGAATTCATTCAACATTAATATTAATATTAATAGTATGTTATCATACATGCATGCATCCATATGTTGTTCAATTCATGCAATTAATGATGCATTAAAATATGTATTTATTTACTAATTAAAATAATGAAAAATATACTTTCACAGTTGGTAAATTGGTATATAATATACATTTTGGAAATTATTTGTTGTGCAAATATATGCTACTAAAATTATTTTTAGGAAAAAAAAAAGTACTCGAGTGTATGAATCAATAAATATATAACGTTATTATTATTATATATAATAATTATATTATTAATTGCATGTTGTTATTATCATGCATGCACGTGTTGTTTAATTCATGCAATTAATGATGCATTAAAATATTTATGTACAAAAAAAGAAAGAAAAATATTTATGGTCAGAAATTTTTCTTAATTAATTTACATGATTCGTTAATCTCGACAGCTGTAATAGTAAAAAACGTGAGTAAAAGTCAATTTTAGGACGGTTGCATTGAACAAATTTATCGGGCCAAAATGAAAGGTTGTCTCCCGTCGCTCACCGTCAGGGACAGACTCAGCCCAGCGGGGGTCACATGCAGGGTAGTCGTCCACCAGATCCAGATCAATCTGGGTCACAACAGCATCCAGCTCTGCACCTCCCTCTCCATCGCTGGGGAAGAGCTCGTCCACCATGCTCTGAGCACCAACCAGATCGTGACTGCAGATCAAACCACAGCACATGATCTGTGAGCTACAGTCACTGATGTGAAAGAAGCGGCCGCAGAGATTACGTGTGAGATGAAGGAAACTCACCGGCAGAACTGTAGGAAAGCTTGCTTCAGCAGTTTAGTTTTGTCCTCCTGTGCCACCATGTCTATTTTGGGTGGCGTCTCTAACGGAGTGCCCTGCAAAGATAAATAATGTATGAATTTTTTATATTTTGACTTAAATGATGCTCCCTTTAAGTAAACTGACTCCAGACCTCAGGTCCAGGTCCAGCCACTGAGGTGCAGAGCGAATCCTCCATGGTCTCGGGCAGGATGGACGCGCTTTCTCTTGCTAAAACGGCAACCAGTCCGCTATTCTGAGAGAAAAACACCGGCAGAGCGGCACACACCCCACCGCCACGGATACGGTCACCTAGAGAACAGACAACAAAACTGAGCTCAAGGAGGAAGACTAGGTTCTTTGTTTGGTTTAGCAGTCTGACGGATGTACCTGGAGAGCTGAAGGAGATCTTCTCCTCTGCCAGACCTCCGCGTCCAGCTCCAGTGCTGCAGGCGAACACCAGCTCCTCATTGTAGAGGTAAGCAGCAGGACTCGACGGCTCAGGCAACACCAAACGCGTCTTCTGCAGCTCGTCCTCACTCTGAGGGACAAAACCAGCACAGAATTGTATTCTGTTCTCATGACTTTAATTCAAGAAGCTCTCGGCCTATACATTCAGAGGATTGAGTATGTTTGAGTGGTGTACCTGGAAGGGCGGGTTGTATCTGGTGACCTCCACAGTGAGCAGGTCTGGGGAGGGCGCTGTGCTTTCTGCAAGAGTGACCAGGCAGAAATACGCCAAGCACGGAGTGTCGCCCGGATGCCATGCTGCCGCCAACACCACCAGCCCCGCGCTGAGAAACACATTAGCTGTTGATGCGTGCATGTACTGTCTGTGCTTTAGTTTAGTTTGAACATGATATTCGACACTCACTTGCTGTACTGCATGTCAAGATAAGAGACATTCACTCCTTTCTTTATCTCAGAGTAGTTACTTTCCGAGTCCTATAAGGTAAGTAAAGGATTTTAGACATGTTTCTTCAGCGTCACATCATCATATCAGAATGATTTCTGAAGGATCATGTGACACTGAACACTGGAATAATGATGCTGAAAATACAGCTTTGATCACAGGAATAAATTACATTTGGACCCACTTTATATTAGGTGGCCTTAACTACTATGTACTAACATTTTAATCAATCATTTGATACATTGCACTTATTGTGTACATACATGTTTTTACATTGTACTTACATTTTTAAAAATACCTGCATGTAATTCGTCTGTAATTAATTTCTGTAGTTACATTTGTAATTCCACAGTTGACACTTCCCTTACACCTAACCCTACCCTTAAACATACTCATACCACCACACCTGTCCCTAACTCTACCCGTATCCCACCTCAATATCAGCAAAGGTGTTTTGCAATACAATATGAACACTATAAGTACATTGTACTTATTTTTTGATGTAAGTACATAGTAGTTAAGGCCCCCTAATATAAAGTGGGGGTTTGCATGGAAACATACACTGATCAGGCATAACATTATATTATATTATATTGGTCCCCCTTTTTCTGCCAAAAACAGCCCTGACCTGTCGAGGCATGGACGCCACTAGACTCCTGAAGGTGTGCTGTGGTATCTGGCTCCAAGATGTTAGCAGCAGATCCTTTAAGTCCTGTAGGTTGTGAGGTGGGGCCTCCATGGATCGGACTTGTTTGTTCAGCACATCCCATAGATGCTCGATTGGATTGAGATCTGGGGAATTTGGAGGCCAAGTCAACACCTCAAACTCGCTGTTGTGCTCCTCAAATCATTCCTGAACCAATTTTGCTTTGTGGCGGTGCATTATCTGCTGAAAGAGCCACAGCCACCAGGGAATACCGTTCCCATGAAAGGGTGTACATGGTCTCAACAATGCTTAGGTAGGTGGTACGTGTCAAAGTAACATCCACATGGATGACAGGACCCAAGGTTTCCCAGCAGAACATTGCCCAAAGCATCACTGCCTCCGCCGGCTTGCCTTCTTCCCATAGTGCATCCTGTGCCATGTGTTCCCCAGGTAAGTGACGCACACACACCCGGCCATCCACGTGATGTAAAAGAAAACATGATTCATCAGACCAGGCCACCTTCTTCCATTGCTCCGTGGTCCAGTTCTGATGCTCATGTGCCACTGTTGGTGCTTTTGGTGGAGGTCAGGGGTCAGGCATGGGCACCCTGACTGGTCAGCGGCTATGCCGCCCCATACACAGCAAACTGAGATGCTCTGTGTATTCTGACACCTTTCTATCAGAACCAGCATTAACTTCTTGAGCAATTTGAGCTGCAGTAGCTCGTCTGTTTGATCGGACCACACGGGCCAGCCTTCACTCGGTTCTCCACTGTTCCTTCCATGGAGCACTTTTGATAGAGACTGACCACTGCAGACCGGGAACACCCCACAAGAGCTGCAGTTTTGGAGATGCTCTGACCCAGTCGTCTAGCCATCACAATTTGGCCCTTGTCAAACTCACTCATATCCTTACGCTTGCCCATTTTTCTTGCTTGTAACACATCAACATTGAGGACAAAATGTTCACTTGCTGCCTAATATACCCCACCCACTAACAGGTGCTGTGATAAAGAGATCAGTGTTATTCACTTCACCTGTCATAATGTTATGCCCGATCGGTGTATTTTCACACAGAAAACATTATCTGAAATTGTAAGAATATTTCACAAATTACAATATCATTGTCAGTCATCACATATAGAGCATTTCTATATAATTCCAAAACGCGTCCAATAAATGTTTCTGACCCAGATGGCATCGGTGATGCTGTCTGTGATGATCTGATTGGTGCTCCAGCTCAACACCTGCGTCTCACTGTTCTCATCCACCTCCCATTTACTGACACCACAAGAGCTGAGAGAGTACAGGCAGCCAGTGTCCTTCACCCACAACACACTGAACACCTGAGCACAGAAATATCCAGTCACTGCTTGAACAAATCAAAAGATCTGCATCCGCCTGTAAAGGTCAAGCGGTACTGACCATGAGGTCGGCTGGCTGGCCGCGGATGCCAAACAGGCTGGAAACCCTGCGTCCGATCCCCGACAGCATCCCCTGACCCTGCTGTACGGGCCTCTGGTGCAGTTTACCGGACGAATCTGGACTGACCCGGAGCAGGTGCCCGCGGTATGATGACACAATGAAGCTACCGCCCTGAAAGAGGAAGAAGAGACACGAAAATATAGTCATATAATCCTATAAAACAAGTGAAGGATTTTACACAAACACATTCACACAAACAGGCGCATAAGTTGCTGTTGGATTTAAATAGGCAAACGTCAATGATTGGATCATTATTGCAGTGTGTTTCTAGCATGTCATATGTTTTGCAACAGCTCTTCTAACCTGAACTGATGGAGTGTGTAGCTTTTCATCTCTTAAACAACCATGTAGGAAGACACATCATGGCCATATTCCAGGACAATGTCAAGATTCATCAGCTCAAACTGTGAAAGAATGGTTGGGATGGTCATTTAATTAATTCATTGAAAGTCTTTGGGATGTGCTGGAGGAGACTTTACAGAGGGCTGGACTCTTGCATTGTCAATACAAGCTCTTGAGCAAATATTGACATCACAAATAACATAACTTTTATTTCCATCAAGAGGTGCTTCAATTTTAGGTCCTGGAATATGGCCATGATGCGTCTTCCCACATGGTTGTTTAAGAGATGAAAAGCTACACACTCCATCAGTTCAGGTTAGAAGAGCTGTTGCAAAACATATGACATGCTAAAAACATAACCACTGCAATAATTATCCCATCACTGACTCTTAAGCATTTGCCTATTTAATGGGCCTCTTCAGGCAAAAATGACACAAACATTTTACGTTTGGAAATGTTAAATGTTTTTGCTTCATTGGAATGGGATGACACTTGGTGACTTTTGTCGCATTAGCTATGTGAACACACAAAAAATCATGGAGATGATTCGGTTATGTTAAAGGGTCGAAAAAAATAATCACACTTGGCTCCTTCGCAGTCAAAAATGATGACATAGGAAATGAATGGGAAATATGCAAAAACTCAGGGAATCTTTTGGCGATACAAACCCAGCCATGATGCAGAAAAAAAGTGCACAGTAATGTAGGGGTGACTCTCTAAAATATCAAGAGTGCAAAATAGACAGAAATTGGTTTTCCAACTTAAAAAAAGTTAAATTTTAAGGCTTTAAAAAAAAAAAGTACCATAAAGAAGACAAGTGTGACCACTAAACAAAGAGGTCCAGAGGGTTAATGTGTGTGTTTGTGCGCTTTGAGATCCCAGGAATACATTACATTTACATACACAATATTTTAATTATATTTATGAATAAACTTTCGACCGACCGCCTTCTGTGGAAAAGTGTTGAATGTTGAAAGTGAAACTCAAGATGCGTAGGTGACGTCATGACGAGCGGACCTTTTTCCATAGATTGAACAGGGAAGGCGGTCGGCCGAAAGTTCACTTGATAAAGTTTTAAATATGGATATTTTTCTTACACAAACGTGTCGATTCGCTTCAGAAGGCCTTTATTAACACCCCGGAGCCGCGTGGAGCACTTATATAATGGGCAGATGCACTTTTTATGGACTTCAAAAACAGAGCAACTATGAATCCAATTCTAATGCTTGGATTAGCCTGGACTTTTGTAATATAACTCTGATTTTATTCGTCTGAAAGAAGAATGTCATATACACCTAGGATGACTTGAGGGTGAGTAAGTTATGGGCTAATTTTCATTTTTGGGTGAACTATCCCGTTAAGCCTTGTTTATAATTTCATCTGGCTCTGCAGCACGCCTCGTCCGCTTGGTACTCTGCGATGACGTCATTTTTGCCGCTAGCACCAGATCGCGCTCGTGCGGACACGTCGAGTATAAACAAGGCTTAAAGAAGGCTTTAAAGTGTCAGAGAAAGACGCAGAAATGCTCGTTTGCAGACACTGTTCTGCTGAATTGTCAAAGCACCCTCAAATGCAAGCAAGAGCACCCTCAGTTGATACTGTAATAATATATTGGCAAATGCTCCAGTGCATATTTGTGTCTGTAGAACAACAAATGTGTCCATTTACAACGTGTTTCTGCAGCGGTGACAGTTGTTGATCTCTTGATCGCAATGGCCAATATGTTTTAAGTTAGTCAGAGTTTTTATTCAGTGCGGAGTTATACAGGCTCTCATGAACAAACAAACTAAATTTGATTATGATACCTGTAGGCATAATAGGCCAAAGATAAGATAAGATGGCCAAATAAAAAATGTATTTTAATTTATTAATATTAATTTACTATATTACTTTTTTTGTATAATGTCTGCTGGAATGTTAAAAATGTTCAGTGTTCAATAAATATTGTTAAATTGTAGTTTTGTAAAAAAAAAAAAAATGTGTAATTCATTTTAAAGGCAAGACAAAATTGTAAAAAAACTAATTAATGCAATGGTGAAAAAAATAGCAAAATAAATGGGAAAAAAATAGAAAGTATTCGGCTTCGGCCAAGAATTTTCTTTTCGGTGCATCCCTAATTATATTGTCTGATCGCCCACCTTAACAGCGGCGACGTAGTTGCACAAGTGTCCGTCCAGGTCCAGAGAGATCTCAGTGTACGTCCCTTCGTGAGCCAGACTGGGCCAGAACCGGGCCGAGCCATCCGGAGACACAGCCAAAGCACTGACAGACTGTGAAAAACACATGTGTGCATGAAAGCAATTGCATCATGGGGTTAAAAACACTTAATAAAAACACCTTGGAGTTGTGATTGATGATCAGCTAAAATTCACTGACCACATCACTGCAATATCCCGGTCCTGCAGATTTGCATTATACAACATTAGGAAGATTAGACCCTTCCTATCAGAGCAGGCCACACAACTCTTGGTCCAAGCTCTTGTTCTCTCCAGACTGGACTACTGTAATGCTCTTCTAGCAGGCCTTCCGGCATGCACTATCAAACCCTTGCAACTGATCCAGAATGCAGCGGCGAGGGTGATCTTTAACGAGCCGAAGAGGGCACACGTCACACCTCTCTTCATCAATCTCCACTGGCTGCCAATAGCCGCTCGCATCAAATTCAAGACACTGGTACTCGCCTTCAAAGTAACCACTGGCTCTGCACCAATATACCTAAACTCGCTTGTTCAGACTTACACACCCTCCAGGAGCTTACGTTCTGCCAGTGAACGACGCCTTGTGGTGCCATACCAAAGAGGCATGAAATCACTCTCACGGACCTTTTCCTGGACCGCCCCCATCTGGTGGAATGACCTGCCTATCGCAATTCGAGCAGCCGAGTCTGTAGCCATTTTCAAAAAACGGCTAAAGACAAGTCTTTTCCAGCAGCACCTGATCAATCAAGAATAGCACTTATCACTCTATTCATTCTCTGTCTGTCTAATTTATTAAAAAAAAAAAAAAAAAAAAAAAAAAGTCCTGTGTGTTCTGTGTTAGATTAACTGAGACTTGTTACAGCACTTGCATATTGTTGCCCTTGACTGTTCTAGTTGCTTCTATTGCTCTCATTTGTACGTCGCTTTGGATAAAAGCGTCTGCTAAATGACTAAATGTAAATGTAAATGTAATATTCAGTAATATTATGGATTTGACTGCACTGACCCTATCAAAAAGGACAATTCTTGTTTTTTTTTTTTTAATGGAATATATTGCAGCATTTATTATGTGCCTCGTAATCTATAATCAAAATAACTTCCCCTCCCTCTCGCAGCTCATCTCTTCTCTGATGACGTGTTTACTGGCGTGAGGGCGGGGCAACCTGTCCCTCACATGAGATCCACCAATAGCAAACCACAACCATCCAATCAATTCCCCACGTACAAAATCAAGCCACGCCTACATTTGTTCTTGTTTGTGACGCAGTTTCACTCAGACATACGTCACAATAGGGAAGAAAAGACTATCGCAACTTCCGTTTCATGCCGACTTTGAATAATGAACTTCTACAGAGTTGCTCAATAGCTGAACCTAATTTGTTTAATAATTGATTAACTTTGAACTGAATCAACACTGAACAGACATGAGCTAAATAACGACACTATTTTGTTCTGTCAAACATGTGTTTATTAGCTGCTTTGAGTTGATCTGTATTGTGTAAAAAGCGCTATATAAATAACGGTTGACTTGTGAGACCTCACCTGTATGGTTGCGAGCTCGAGCGGACCGGAGGAATTGATGGAGATGAGATCAGCGCTGTAGGCAAACTCACTGGATGGCAGCTGGAGGTCTTTACACACTGACAGCTGCAACCACAGCAAAAGCATAACGTTCATACAAACGGTCTCAGCAGCAAATTCAGCACCAAACTCTCTCTTTCTGACCTTTGCCACAGACGTCTGAGACACTTTCCAGACGATCAGATGCTCTCCACACACCATCCACGCCCACCCGGACGCCTCGACCTTCACAGAGATCTGATCATCCACTGCAACAGACACAATGTCACACATCGAGAAGCCTTCGCACCAACACCTCCACAGGACCTGCTCTCAAAACCCAGTGATCTGCCACGGTACGCATGCCTAAAATGGCACCCAAGTAGACAAGAGTGCCAGGTTTTGAGACGCAGGCTCCATGTAAAGTTAAAGGCACAGATCTTTACCATCAGCCATGGTCAGCGCCTCCATGACTTTGACAGGTAGAGATGATCCGAAAGTCTGAACATCGAAATTATACGAATCGACAACGGCATGACTCTGAACTCGAGTGGGAGTAGATCTGGAGAAAGAAGAGATGCCCTCACAAATCAGCTCAAAAACAAATGTAAGCTTTGTGGAAACTGGTCATATTCAGTATATTCATATTTAATACGTTTGTATTTATGTTTTACAATCATAAAAATGATTTATTGCAGGTCACAGTCTTGCTGATAATTTTCTTTATACCAAATACATACATACATACATAACACACACACACACACACATATATATATATATATATATATATATATATATATATATATATATATATATATATATATATATATATATATATATATATATATATATATATATATATATATATATATATATATATATATATATATAAACTCTTTTAACAAAAAAATATAACACAAAATGGTATCTGATGTTAATGCCGTGACACTGGATGATTACCATACTTAAGTGTTTACATGATAATAATCCAACATGGTATTATGTCACACTCACACAAGAATACATAGATAGCTTTTTGTTGGAGAACATAATATGTTAATGGTTTCTCAAGGTTCTTGTTGAGATGTGCTGGTGCACAACACATGCAGTCGGTGTGTTTCCTCGGTCTCACCTGGCCGTGACAGCGGAGCGGCGTGGAGAGAACAGCAGCCCGGGCTGCGCGGCGCTCAAACTCTTCCGACCGCCGGTCCGAGGCGCCTGTCTGCGGCCTGAGCTCGGTGTGCCGCGGGGAGTAAACATACTTGGCCGAGGCTCGGTTTACAAAGGACAGAAACTCATTCAAAGGCTAACGAAACGCGATAAACTTTGGAAACCTCTTTTGCCGCGCGCTCACTGCAGTCAGGCGCGCACACAATGTGCGTCATTCAAACGCGCATGCGCTCATGACATGCCGCTGATCCCTGAGATATGACTGATCCTGGGTCAGCGTTACAGGACAAGCCCTTGAAAACCACACATTGTTTCTCACAGCAGTATTCTGGGAAATGTAGTTTTACTTCACTCAGTTTTAGTTTTTTATATTTTAGTGCTGTCAAATCGATTAATCGCATCTAACAATAAGTGTGTGTGTGTGTGTGTGTGTGTGTGTGTGTGTGTGTGTGTGTGTGTGTGTGTGTGTGTGTGTGTGTGTGTGTGTGCGTGTGCGTATATTACATTTATATATTATTTATGTGTGTGAGTGTGTGTGTATATACTCTATGTATACACTCTAAAAAAATGCTGGGTTAAAAATAACCCACGTTGGGTTGAAAATGGAGCAATTGGGTTGTTTTAAGCAAACATTTAACCCAACCGCTGGGTTAGTCCATTTTCAACCCAACTTGGGTTATTTTTAACCCAGCATTTTTTAGAGTTATACTGTGTGTGTGTGTGTGTGTGTGTGTATACTCTATATACTGTGTGTGTGTGTGTACTCTATATATACACACATTTAAACACACACATTATATATATTATATGTGTGTGTGTGTGTGTGTGTGTGTGTGTGTAATAAATATAGTATATATTTATATATAGTATATATAGTATATAGTGTGTGTGTGTGTATATAATATATATATAATATATATACACACACAGATATAATGTAAACAAAAACTTTTATGTTAGATGCGATTAACCGATTAGCACTAATATATGTCTACTAAAATATGCAAAATATTAAACTGTTGTGTATTATAATAACTCAAGTGTGTCTGTACCAAAATGTGTCAGTCTCAGCGTGATATTAAACATATAATGTCCTTTATTTCTGTACTTTAAACTACAATGAAAACATATCATTCCTCTTTCAATCTCCACTGATTTTATATTAATCTCCATGCGTTGTAGATTAATATTCTGTAAATAAAGTGGTAAATTATGTTTTTGAGCAAACAAAGCACTCGCGTCGCTTCATAAAATTGAGGTTAAACCACTGGAGTCACAGCAGGGATTACTTTAAGGATGTCTTTACTGCTTTTCTGGGGCTTGAAAGTGGGAGTTACACTGTCTGTCATTGGTGGGACAGAAATCGCTCCGATTTCATCAAAAAGACCTTCATTTGTGTTCTGAAGATGAACGAAAGTCTTACAGGTTTTGCAACGACACGAGGGTGAGGAATTAATGACAGAAATTGCATTTTTGGGTGAACTATCCCTTTAAAATAAAAAATCTTTCAGTTCTTGACACTAGTTGTATCCGGTCGATGCGCTAGAGGGCGCAGTGCAGCGCATGAGGTCTCCGCGCGCACTCAGCGGAGGAGCAGAAGAAGAGCGCGCGCGACCAATGGAGCAGCGGTGGGGAGCCGCGGTCTATTCCTGAACACCTCATCTATGGCTTAAACGAGCACTTTTCTCCAGGACTGTCGGTTACGGAATATGCAGTAGGTGCTAAACATCTTTACTAACCCGTAAAGCCGATATAAACCGGAATGATTTAGGTGTATTTGAGACCAGAGTGTGCAGAAGTGTGATGATGATGAGCTCAGTGATTGAGGCCGCGCGCATATTTGTACCTGCATGATTTATTAAATGTATAAATCTTATCCAAGGAGGACTAATGCATTGATGTGTGTTTTGGCCTCCCGTTGGCTTGGCTGCATTGCACAGAAAGTAACCTGCTGTGTCACAACACCTCGAGCTGTCTCTGTGCGTTATAACGTCAGTCCGAGACGTCCCGTAGTGACGCTCGCGCTGTGTTTGCATACTTTATCAGCTGAAGTGAAATAAATGCAATATTTGGCAATGCACAGAGGTTTCATGTAATACTTTATGTACTGCTTAATATAGCGTGTGTTTGTACAAGAATAAAGTTCAACATATAAGTCTACACTATCAATGAAGTGGGGTCTATGTTTTTAATCAGTTTTATTTTGATAAACATGACAAGGGTTAGCTACCCTTATCGGCAGTATCCAGCTCTGTGTTTACAGGATGCTGGAGACACCCGCCCAAGGCTTCTAAGAAATTAAAAAGAAGAATACCCCTAGAGTCTGCGAGAGCGGGGGCGGAAGATGACTCAACGGTGGACAACATGGTTAACGACTTAGGAACGGAAATGGATATGAGTATGGAGAGTACTTCACAAAAGACTAGTTCAAGATCTGCAGTTAGCAAGGACATGGAACTCCAGGTTTGTGGCTGCGGCTGGAGTAAGGCGACAACGGTAAGGGGGTTGAAGATTCATCAAGGGAGAATGAAATGCTTGAGGGAGAAGGGACAAGGGCCTCGCATTGATCAGTACTTCTTACGAAGTCAGTCAAGTCAGTCGAATGAAATCCAGTGACAGGAAGCAAACCACAGTTCGCAGGATATCAGCACCCCTGTCATAGATGTGAGGAGGACTTGCATGGACACAGTTAGTGATGAACCTAATGATCCTTGTGAACCCGGTCAGACAAACCAGCATAAGAGAGAAAAGAACCTCAACGGGCACAGGCCTGGAGTTAAATGGCCAAGAGCTTGTGAGAAAACTGCATGGGACACAGTAAACACAGATCTCTGCTTTGCATTGGAAAGATTAAGTGGAACAGTTGAAAGGAAGCTGGATAAATTTGGGGACATCATCTACGCATATGGAAGTGAGAGGTTTGGAGTTGAAAAAAGGAAGGAAAAAGTACAAACTATTCCTGGAAAGTCCAGACGGCAGCAGGAGATTGAACGCTTAGTTAGAGAAAGGAGACTGCTGAGGAAGCAATGGAGAAGAGCAGAACAAAGTCAGAAGGAGGGACTCAATCTCTTACAAAGGGCCATAAAAGATAAGCTTACAACATTGCGCAGAGCTGAGCGCCTACGGAAACGCTACAAAAAGAAGGAGCGTGCGAGAGCTAACTTTTATAAAGACCCATTCAAATTTGTAAAGAAGTTATTCACCAGTGAGAAGAATGGCACACTAAAAGCATCCAAGGTTGAGCTGGAGAGATATTTGGAGGAAACACATACAGATTCAAAAAGGCAGGAGCCTATGTCAATTCCGTCAGACATCCCACCTATCAATCCACCTGAATACCAAATGGAGGACTGTGCACCTAGGTGGAAAGAAGTAGAGCAAGCTGTGAAAAAAACAAGGGCTTCATCATCTCCAGGGCCTAATGGAGTTCCGTACAGAGTGTACAAGAGTGCTTCAGGAGTTCTACGAATTCTGTGGAAATTGATGAAAGTGGCATGGGCAAAACAGGTTGTACCAAGAGCATGGCGCCGAGCAGGTGGAGTCTTTATACCTAAAGAAAAAGATTCTACAAGCATCAGTCAGTTTCGCCCTATTTCCCTATTAAACGTAGAAGGCAAGATTTTCTTCAGCATTATTGCTCAGAGATTGTCAACTTACCTATTAAAGAACGGCTTCATTGACACTTCAATACAAAAAGCGGGCATTCCAGGTTTCCCAGGATGCTTGGAACACATTAATGTGATTTGGCAACAAATTCAATCAGCCAAAAAGGAGCGGAAGGAGCTCCATGTGACATTCCTGGATTTGGCTAATGCATATGGTTCAGTGCCACATGAACTTCTTTGGGCAGCATTTGATTTTTTTCAGTGTACCGACGACAATAACAAATTTAGTGAAAGCCTACTTTGGAGATTTGCAATTTAGTTTTTCAACTTCAGAATTCAGCACTACATGGCAATGCCTAGAGGTTGGAATAATGGCAGGATGCACCATTTCTCCACTGGCTTTTACCATGGCAATGGAAGTAATCATTAGGGCATCAAAATGGGTAGTAGGAGGAGAGCGCTTGGCTTCTGGAATGCGACTACCACCAATTCGAGCATACATGGATGACATGACAACCATGACTACAACAGTAGCCTGCACCAATCGATTATTGGGCAAATTAACCAGTAACATTGAATGGGCACGAATGCAATTCAAGCCCACTAAATCAAGGAGCATCTCTATAATTAAAGGCAAAGTAGTAGATAAAACATTCTTCATTAATGGTGAGGCAATACCAACAGTGTCTGAGAAGCCAGTGAAGAGTCTTGGGAGATGGTACGACGGGGATCTAAAGGACACAGTTCGTGTAGGAGAAGTTAGACAACAAACAGTGGAAGGGTTGAAGAGCATAGACAGCTGCGCTCTACCAGGCAAACTAAAACTCTGGTGCTTTCAGTTTGGTCTACTGCCGAGGTTGCTGTGGCCACTGACTGTGTACGAGGTTTCTTTGACAACAGTAGAGAAGATGGAAGCTTTAATTAGTTCATACATAAGGAAATGGTTGGGAGTTCCACGCTGCCTTAGCAGAGTGGGACTTTATGGTAAAGGAATACTGCAGCTACCAGTCTCTGCTCTAACCGAGGACGTTAATTGCGCCAAGGTCAGACTGGAAATTACATTAGTAGAGTCACGCGACAAATGCGTAAGGGAGGCAGCACCTGTGTTGAAAACTGGAAGAAAGTGGGTGGCAAAGAAAGCGGTGGAAGATGCAAAGGCTGCCCTTCGAATTGGTGATATCATGGGGCAAGTTCAGCATGGAAGAGGGGGTCTTGGTCTCAGTTCAGCTCCTCCCGCATGGCACAAGGCAGCCCCAGCTCAAAGGAGGAAGCTGGTAGTCAACGAGGTGCAAAGGCAGGAGGAGAGGATGAGGTGTATAAAGGCCATTTCCCAGGCCAAGCAGGGAGAATGGATGAGATGGGAGAGTGTAGAACAACGCAAGATTGGCTGGCAAGACCTATGGTCAATGGAACAGAGCAGGATCAGTTTCCTCATCAGGTCAACATATGATGTTCTCCCATCACCACAGAACCTAAACCTCTGGGTAGGAGAGGATCCCTCATGTCCTTTGTGTTCATCACCTGCAACATTAAGGCACATTTTGACAGGATGTAAGGTGGCTCTTAGCCAAGGATGGTTTACTTGGCGCCATGACCAGGTGCTGCGATGTTTGGCCTTAGCATTGGAAGACAAGCGTAACATGACCAATAAATTGCCACCTGTCCCATTAAAACATTACACACAAAATACAACATTCCTCCGCCCAGGAGAGCAACCACCAAGAAAAGGTGTTAAAACCAATCCTCGCCCAGGACAACTGGAATCTGCTAGAGACTGGAAAATGCTGGCAGATGTTGGTCAACGGCTTATTTTTCCACCCGAGATTGCCACCTCTAACCTTCGACCAGATATTGTCTTGTGGTCTGGATCAGCACGCCTTGTTCACCTGATCGAGTTAACGGTGCCATGGGAGGATGCTGTAGATGAGGCGTATGAGAGGAAGAAACTGCGGTATGCTGAACTAGCCACTGAAGCGGAACAGCGAGGCTGGAGAGTCCAGGTTTACCCAGTGGAAGTGGGTTGTCGAGGATTTGTGGCACACTCTACAACCCGGTTTCTCAGAGATGTCGGATTCAGTGGCCAAGAGTTGCGTCGCACAGTGAAGAACTTATCTGAAGCAGCAGAGAGGAGCAGCAACTGGCTGTGGTTGAGACGGAAAGATTCTGCCTGGGGATCTCAAGCACAATAGAAAGAAACGCTGATGTACAGATAAGTAAGCTGGGCTGAGTTGAGTGGGGGACGGAGGGGGGTGATGCTGGGACGCCAGAATCACCGTTGAGCCTTCTTGAGGTGTCGTGGGCTAGTCGATGAAACACTGAGGATGGAAGGTGCCCACTTGAAGACCCCAGAGATGTACCCTACTTAGCTCAATCCAGACGGTTGTCATGCTGATGCACTAGGGAGGCCGCACTATCGTTGATCCCCGGAGCTAGCATCGCAGCCGTTGTGTGTGCTGATGCGCCAGGGAGGAGAAAGAAGCTGATCCCTGGAGCCAGCATTACACTTCAGCCATTAACACCAGACAGAAGGATATCTACATCATCATATGGAAGGAAATGTAAATGGATGGAGACACATATGGATTACATTAGTTTACTGTAAAGCTACGTCTTAGTTGGTGCTTATCTTGGCGAGAGCCGGGTTCAAATCAGCATGAAGTTTTAACATCTACTCTCGTGTAATGGAAATCATCATTACAATATAACATTGCGACTACATGAAAGGAGGTTTTACTGTTATAAAAAAAAAGGGCCGGCCCAAGCCCTTAATGGGGCCCTAAGCAGAATTTTATTTGGGGCCCCCTCTGTGCCACCAATACGATTGACTATTGTTAAATCTTGTTAATTCGCACACCCAGTATAAATTTTATTAGTTGTAGCTGTGTTGCTTACATCATGTCTGCCTGTCATGTTTTTAATTGTACCAGTAGCAAACCCACAGGAGTGATCAGGTGTTAATATTTAAAGTCTTACAGTAAGTCTTACAGTAATACAGTTCACACTGGGATATTTACTTTTTTAAAAAGTAGTCTCTTATGCTGAATATGCTCACTTTTCCCCAGGATTCTTTGATGAATAAAAGGTTCAAAAGAACAGCATTTCTCTGAAATAGAAAGCTTTCAAAAAAAATCCTAAAAACATTGTTCAACACTGATAATCATAGATGTTTGTTGAGCATCAAATCATCATATCAGAATGATTTGTGAAGGATCATGTGACACTGAAGAGTAATGATGATAAATTCTGCTTTGATCACAGGAATTAATTACACTTTACTATATATTCACATAGAAAACCTTTTTATTTTCGAAATAAAATCTTCCAAAATGTAGGCTACACAACTTATAATTTCAAGGGAGAAACTGGAAGCTATGCAGTCTACTCTGTCCAAAACATGCAGCACAGACAAGATATTCGCACTAAACCATATAGCGCGTTCTCAAATCCATCCATTCATAAAAAGGTTACCGGGCAACTGACGAGTGCTGATTTTTCCGCACTTTGGACTTTGAACCCTGCGTAACAAGCGAATAGTGTCCAGCCGATGGCGCTGCGAGCTCGTGCAGCGCTGTCAGAATCAATCCGTGCATATATTAGAAAACTTTTTGCAATTTCTTGCAATAATTGTTTAAGGCCATTTCGCGATTTCAATCATCATAAAATAACTTTGCCGGAGAGTAATTTATTGTGCTCTTGGGGGCCCTCTGGTGGCCAAGGGGGCCCTAAACAGCCGCTTAGTTCGCTTATGCCTTGGGCCGGCTCTGAGATGAAGGTTTTAGAATAAACACGAAACACATGTGATCGCTGTCATGCGGTGAATCCAGCCAATCGTGGAACAGCTGTGTCGTCATCAGAGTCCGTGCAGCCTCTTGCAGCCGCTCTAGAGAAACTGCTCCGGCTGTATTAGCCGACTGCTCTCGAATCACTCTTGCGGGTCTTTGTCACGTGGCGTCGGCGCTGCATCAAGTCGGACAAAATTTCTAACCGGCATGCACTGCTTCAAGTCAGCCGCCGATCGGTCTGCGCATCGCTGGGTGAAGTCGAACAAGCCTATTCAATCGAATGGGAACGCACCGCGCGAAGTAACCGAATGTTCGGACGCGCTTGTGACAGTCAAGAATTAATCGAACGTTCAAATCGAATTATGATGCATTCAAATATATATACGCATTCTTATGATGCCCTAAAATCCAGTCAAATATGCGAGCATTCTTATGATTCTCTAAAATCGAATCATGTATTTGAGTGTGCATATTGATGAGTCATTCAAATTGATCCCAATGTGCCTACTATCCACACTAAATAGTATTGAATATTACTGATGTCTATTTAGGATGGAGATGAGATGCAGGCTATGTATTCAAACACGCTTATGATTCCTTAAAATTGAATAAAATATTTGAGTATGCTTGTGACTCTCTAACATTGAGTCAAATATTCAAGTGTGCATATGATTCGCATATGATTCTCCCAATTTGAATCATATATTTGAGCATGCATGTTTATGATTCATTAAAATTGAACCAAATATTCAAACATGTTTATGATTCCATAGTCATATCAAATGTTTGAGCATGCTTATGATTCCTTAAAAATCAAATCAAATCTCTGATTCTCTTACATTGAGTCAAATATTGAAGTGTGCATATGATTCTCCCAAATCGAATCATATATTTAAGTATGCATTTTTACGATTCATTAAAACAGAACCAAATATTCAAGCATGTTTATGATTTCTTAAAAATAAAACATAATTTTATAACATTGAGTCAAATATTCAAGTGTGCATATGATTCATGTATGATTCTCTATAATCAAATCATATATTTGAGTATGCATGTTTATGATTAATTAAAACAGAACCAAATATTCAAGCATGTTTGTGATTCCCTAAAATCATATCAAACGTTCGAGCATGCTTATGATTCCTTAAAAAGCGAATTAAATGATTCTCTGACATGGAGTCTGCATTACTCTGCGTGTTGGCATCTTTCTCATGGCTGTTGTGACCGGAGATGCGTGACCCTTGTATGTTATGTGCCCTCCTCAGGAGATGAAGCGGGTCCGGACGGAGCAGATCCAGTACGCAGTGACCCAGTACCTGAAGAGGAGGCAGTACATAGACACAGATGGCTCTCTGAAGGGGGCCAAGCTTTCCCAGTCCGCTGAGGAGATGGCTGCCAGTCTGACGGGTGAGGAACGTCATGTTTAAATGAACCCTGAAAAGTAGTAATGGCGCTGCTCATCTCTCTCTCTCTCTCTCTCTCTCTCTCTCTCTGCTGTGAGCAGTTCAGACGGAGTCGAGCTGTGCGAATGTGGTGTCCGCCGCCCCGTGTCAGTCAGACCCCCAGCAGTACGAGGCCCAATTCTCCAGACTGCGCTCCTTCCTGCAGGGTGAGCGATGAGACACACGCAATGCTCTGATGCACAGGGGGAAGTGCTCTGGTTTTAACAGCCCTTCTCTTGCTCTCAGAGGCAGAAGCACCTCTAGTGAAGGAGGTGAGCGGTGTCTTGTTTCCGCTCTTCCTCTACCTGCACCTGGACATGGCGCGGTGTGGCCTGAAGGGGGCGGTAGACTCGTTCTACGGGCGCTTCCACTCGCTCTTCCAGCAGGACCCAGAGCAGAAAGCCATCGTGGACCTGCTACGAGGAGCCCTCACACTGCAGGTCTGTTACTCTTGCTGTTGAGAAGTATGTTTAGTTATAGTTTAATTAGCTGGTTATGGCACTTGCGTCTGCCGCGAATGCACTGCAAACGCTCTAAAGAACGCTGAAGACGAGCAGAAATGAGATCCACAGCTCTCGGCTTGCAGTACTTCAGTCACGCTTGTCAGGAAAATGAGTGAAACACATTTTTATCAAATCATGCGTCATTAATAGCGGTTCACTTCCGCGATTTTAGTACGATTGCGTTCACACAAGGGCGTGGATTTGGTGGGGGGTTGAACGTTGGTATGCTGCCTGTTATTTTTTATTTTTTTATGTGCATTGTTATTGGATCATTTATTTCTATCTATCTATCTATCTGTCTGTCTGTCTGTCTGTCTGTCTGTCTGTCTGTCTGTCTGTCTGTCTGTCTGTCTGTCTGTCTGTCTGTCTGTCTGTCTGTCTGTCTGTCTGTCTGTCTGTCTGTCTGTCTGTCTGTCTACATCATACCTAGTGGAATCCACAGAAACTTTCTGAAGGGAAGAAGACCAAACAGATAAAAAATGATAGATTTTCAAATAACAAATTAATTAAAATACAATATAATATATGCAATATTCCACCACTGTGTTCAAATTTAGAGTGTTTTGTGTAAAATGAGACCATTTTTTATCAATTTACTCCAATGTATGTGGGTAGGGCGCTCTTTTAAATTCAGATATGCCTTATTCTCTAAAAAAAATCAAAATATGCTGCAGAGCAAAGGGAAACACATCGGCTCTTGAACAACTGTAAATCATTGATAATTACAGACACTATTGAAAAATGAAATGGCAAAACAGACGGCTGCTTTGGTGACTTGTTATACTGATAGTGAAAGCTAAATACATTGCAATGGATTAGCTAGCTAAAATATATGTGGTGTGTACTTAGCTATTACACAATATTCTCATACCTCATTCTCAGTGCATGTTTTATAAAAATGTTTTGCATCCCTCTCTGACCAGCAGTTAAATATAGTCTGCTGTGCAGCACTTCTCTTCATTTTTGGCGCTAACGTTACCCGTGTGCTCTCACGTTGTTTTGGTGAAAGTGCGACTCATTGGTTGGGCATTACCAATTGGTTCAATGGAGGGGGAGTATTTTTGGTCTGATTTATGACAAACTCATATTTGATTAGGAACAAAATTATTGTTACAAAATAAATGAATTCTACATATTTTTCATTTGATCTACTGTGATCTACAGCTCTATTTATTTTCATGTTGAAATATTGAGGGGCTTGTAACTGATGGATTTGAATATTGGGGGGGGTTACCTCCCCCCCATCCCCCCCATAAACTACACCCCTGCGTTCACATCAGCAGCGAACCGTACCGGAGTTCACATGAACCGTACCCCAGACCACCCTTTTTAAGCGGATTCTGGTACGGTTCGCGGGTGCGCACGAGAGTTCGGAAGACCGCGTTCACATCATCCAAACGAACAGAACTCTGACGTCAATTGAACCCGGGTGCGACCCAAACTACTAGTGGGAAAGCACCCTAAAAGTAACCTAATAAAAAAAACATAATTGTGCGTGTATATATTATTTATTTCTATACTTCCTGTGATAGCTGTTACCGTGCAAAATTATAAACAAATAAAAAATCATTGGAAAATCCACATTGCATTGTGGGATGCAGTATTCCAAGCCTTAAGGGACGTTGTCATGCTTTATCTGTCATGCTGGAGCCTTTTTTTGTCTTCCAGGATGTGACCTCAAACCCTAAACTCTGCTCCCTCCTGGATCACAAGTACGTGGTGCACCTGACGGATCAAGCGTACAGCTACCTGCTGCGGTACCTGCAGAGCGACGACAACAGCGCCATCTGCTGGGTGCTCAGCACACACGTGCAGGTATGAGCGGCCCAGAACACCTTCAAAACACTGCTAGACAGGAAGCACTCAAAGAACCTGAGCTACTGTATACATGTCTTGGCTTAGGTGGAGGTGACGGCGGCACGCCGGACTGACTACCAGCTGTACGGCGCAGGGATGGGAGCGGGAAACACGACCTCCTCTTCCTCTTCCTCCACTACATGGGCAGCACTGGATGGGTCGGAAGGGGCGGAGCGTGTAGAGGTCACGCCGGGGTTACCTCAGAACGAGGCGGCGTTGGAAGCGCTGCAGGACTGCATAAAGCGTGTGCGAGAAGGTCCGCCCTCGCTCACCACCGTCTGCTTCTACGCGTTCCAGCACACGGACCAGCAGCTGAACACGGCCGAGGTGTCGGCTGACAGCCGCTTGCTGGCGGCGGGGTTCGATAATTCTGCTGTCAAGCTGTGGAGTCTGCGGGCGAGGAAGCTGAAGGCTGGGCCTCACAGGGTCGACGTGTCTAAAATAAGACTTGCCTGTGATGTGCTGGAGGAGGAGGTGAGTGACAGCTGTCAGTCTCTCTTGTTTTGGGTAGCTACACTCTCAAAGAAAAAAAAGAGTACAAAATTGTACCTTTTAAGGCACTTATTATTAAGTGGCCGTCACTGGGGTGGGACCCTTAAGGGCACATTTTTGTAGCTCTAAGTCGGGGGAAGGCAATTTCGGTCCTAGAGAGCTGATGTCCTGCAGAGTTTAGCGCCAACCCTACTAAGCCACCACAGGATAAAACTCATGGCTCCCAGCATGCATTGCAGCATGAAGTATGTAACCATTGTTGAGATTCATTTGCTGATTCTTGATATCTGTGTGCATCTTAACTTCCCCCCCCTAGAATGTGTTTAAAAATCAAAATTCAGAATGGTTAATATTATTTATTAATATTTTTAGTCAGTGATGAGTTTAGTCAAACATTTTTCTTCATGATAATTTTTGTTTATGGTTCCTTTTGATTTGAGCAGATTATGAGTTGTGTTAACACTGTAACAAAAACCACAAACTCACATAAAAAGCCAAGAGTCAAACTGCCCAACTAAATGAAACGCATCAATAAAACATCAACATCTAAACCTCTGTTAATTCTCAATAAGAGCTTCTATAGATGTCTTTCAGGGTTGGAGCCAAACTCTGCAGGACATCGACTCACTAGGACTGAACTTCATTCATATTAGCATCAGTATGAGCAATATAAATAAATATCAATATTTACATACATACATTTATGACATTTTAAAGCTTTATTTAATTGCATAAATAAAATGAAGCCATTTAGCTCCATTATGATTTTATGCATTGTGATTTTTATGACACATTCATTCCCAAGTTCTCAATTCAGTAGTGCAAACAATACAATGAGAGATTTAAAGGGTAAAGTTTTTATCATGCGTACAGTTTTTAATTTCTGGATTTAAATAATCAAGTACACCCACCTCCCTTTTTTATTTTATTCAAAGAAATCATCATTTTAAAAGTCTTTATCAAGTAGATTAAAATGTTTAAGTAAAATGCAGTAGAATTAAATTATTTGTACTAATATAAATGATAATAAATATCAATATTTACATAAATATAATCATTTTTTCGGTTTTAATTTTAACACAATATCAGACATATTATGAATATGTTAATAATGTTGTAAATATGTCAGAATCTCATTGGTCCAAAATCACAATCTCAAAAGATTCAAACAATATAAACACAAATAATTTGGCAAAACTAAAAATATTTGAGCTAATCATCAACATTTTTAAGTTTCAAAGTTTAAAGCTACACTATGTAACTTGTCCGTCCGCTAGAGGTTGCCTGTTCAAAACAAAGGCGTAGTTTGATGACGGCACGTTTGAGCGCAGAATCTTGGGACATGTGGTCTTCACCTCACAGCCGGTGGAAAAGAATCGGGATAGGACTCGGGCAAAAAATCATGTTCATGGATGCAATTATTAACGTTACTGTAGTCTGAAGCAGAGCAGGACCGAGTGTTGTGGAGCTGAGGAACCGCTGGAGCGATTGAAGAGCGGAACTGTTATTATGTTATAGTCGCCGGCGGGACTTTTATTATGACACGGCCGCCGGCACCACTTCCTCTTTTCCAGTCATGAGTATGAGGTAACACAACTCTGTTTATCGTATTAGATACATCTGAGTGTGTTGAAAAGGAAGTTATGACGTTCGCTCGGTGGCTGCTATGACACTTGTTCACACTGCTGTGAGAGTACAGCGTTTCTGCTAAATAAAACCGGAAACCGAGGGTAACGCAGATATGACTCAATCGACAGGCAACTCCCTCAAATGCATAGCTCACACGTCCCGGTTTCTTTCTTAAAGGTCCCGTTCTTTGTGTTTTTTTGAAGCTTTGATTGTGTTTACAGTGTGCAATATAACGTGTTCATGTTTTCGTGTGTAAAAAAACACAGTATTTTTCACACAATTTACTTATCTGTGTACCGCTGTTTTCACTCTCCTAAAAACGGCTGATGACTTCCTTGTTCTATGAAGTCCCTCCTTCAGAAATGCGTAACGAGTTCTGATTGTGCCAGCGGTTCCTGTGTTGTGATTTGACCGCAGCTTAGCGCACGTGGCACGGTTCCTGTGTTGTGATTCGACAGCAGCTTAGCGCACGTAACTTGCACGGAAAGGTCACGCCTCTTAACGGGGTGATGTATGCGCTCAATGATCTCTACAGCGTCCCTGGGAAAGCCAAACAAAGGTGATTTGACTCCGGGATGAAAATAACAGCGTCTCGACGACATGGCGACAAACACACTGAAACGCAACACTTCCTCTTCTCCACGTGGGAGAGCAACAAGACCACGCCCTCGTTTTCGCGTATTCTTGTGGGCGGAGGTTAGTCTGTTCTACTGACGTAATTAAAGCAGGCTGTACCAGGATGTAGTCCAAGCCAGCCGTTCGCTGTAGGCTTTGAAAGGGAACTTCTGTTAAATAAAATATCTCTCTTGGCATTGAACTTTGAGCTTTATAATTTTACAGGTATTATTTATGCTCTAACAGCAACATTACACACTAACTAAAGTTTGAACAGTGGGATCGTGAAGAACGGGACCTTTAAGATAGCAATTTTCTCACGAGTTACAAATAGTTGGAAACATTTGGGATATTCTAAGTACTCAGCTGAACAAAATATATAACACTAGCCTTGTGGTTTTTGGATATTTTACTGCAAAAATCTTACATAGTTCACCTTTAAGCAAGCAGAACTAGCAGATGTTTATTTTGTACTCATTAATTTTAATTACTCTTAACTTGAAATATTTGAGTAAGCTAATTCATACATTAAACTTAAAATTATCATGTACTCTCAACTTAAATATTTTTAGGAGTGGAAACTTTAGCTAGCTTTAACTAGCTAATTCAGTAAATGCTTTGATAGCATTAGCATGGCATAACAATTATTGAAAGAGTACAGCAGTATAAAACATTTAACATGTATCTGTTCTCAAACCAATCTCACGATCCACTCGTCACATGATGGAAACCCTGCAAAAAAAACTAAACAGAAACTCTGCTAAATTAGCATAGCAGAACATTAAACACGACTACTTGACATCAGTCTTGCACAATTCTATTGCACTTAATTTTAGCATTTACTCTCCCTTTTGAGTGTCATGGCAAAGCATGCTGGGAAATAAAAACCCAGGCCTAGTTTCAGTTTAATTTTAAGTCTAAATTAAAAGTTCACAACACTCAAAACAATTCAGAGTACCTGAAATGTGTCAGTTTTGTGAACTCAAAAGAAAAAGAAAGTTCTATACACTCATGAAAATGAATTATTTAACTTTAAGGTTTACAGTGAATATTTGCTATTATATTAATTATTTGAATGTGATATACATGACATGTATTTCTGTTTCTAATCAGGCCGATGATGAGGACGCCTCGGGCAGTGAGATAAAGACCCTGCGCGCTCACAGCGGCCCCGTGTACCGCACGGCGTTCCTGACGGACGGCTCCGGCCTGCTGTCCTGTTCGGAGGACTCCACCGTGCGCTTCTGGGATCTGAACAGCTTCACGAACACTGTCCTGTACCACGGCCACGCTTACCCCGTCTGGGACGTGGACGTCAGTCCCTGCAGCCTGTACTTCTCCACGGCGTCGCACGACCGCACCGCTCGCCTCTGGAGCTTTGCGCGCACGTATCCGCTCCGCCTGTACGCCGGCCACCTCTCCGACGTCGACTGCGTCAAATTCCACCCCAACTCCAATTACGTGGCGACGGGCTCGACGGATAAAACCGTGCGCCTGTGGAGCACGCAGCAGGGGGCGTCCGTGAGGCTGTTCACCGGCCACCGCGGCCCCGTGCTGTCGCTGGCCTTCTCGCCCAACGGGAAGTACCTGGCGTCAGCTGGAGAGGACCAGAGACTGAAGCTGTGGGACCTGGCGTCCGGGAGCCTGTTCAAAGACCTGAGGGGTCACACCGACAGCATCACCAGCCTGTCCTTCAGCCAGGACAGCAGTCTAGTGGCCTCCGCCTCCATGGACAACTCCGTGCGAGTGTGGGACATACGCAACGCCCACGGCTCCGCCCCCACCGACGGCTCCAGCAGCGAGCTGATTGGACAATACACGGGCAGCACTAGCAACATCCTCAATGTGCAGTTCATGGCCTGCAACCTGCTGCTGGTGACTGGCACTGCGCTGGAGAAACAGGAACAGTGAGAGTGTGTGTGGGGGTCATCTCTGCAAAACATGTCTAGGGCATATTTCACCCCAAAATCAAATCAATTATATTTTTGTAAGGAAAAAAGACACCTTTTAGCACCATTCGGGACAAACTCGGTCCCAAGTTAGCATAATTGTAATAGAAAAATGAGACGTCAAGTGGAGGTATTTGATGTACTTTAATGCATCCGAATATTTCCCAATAAAAATGGTGTAATACAATAATTAAAAATTCTGCTTATTTATAAGTTCATAACAATTCACTGTATTTTTTCTAATCTGCATTAAAGTACAACTAATACTACCTTGATGTGTAAATATGATTATTACACTCTAAAAAATGCTGGGTTAAAAACAACCCATGTTGGGTTGAAAATGGACCCAAAATTAACCCAGCGGTTGGGTTAAATGTTTGGTTAAAACATCCCGTTTGCTGGGTTAGTCCATTTTCAACCCAACTTGGGTTGTTTTTAACCCAACATTTTTTAGAGTGTATTATTACATTAAGAATTGGGTGGGCAAACGTGTTCACAATTCAAATCTTAATGGTACCAAGAGGCTTGATTTTCTTTGCGCAAAATTTTTTTCTTGTGAAATACGTCCTGGACATGTTCATGACAGGTTTAGTGAGATTCACCCTTGTGTGTTTTGTAAAGCCAGAAGTGTTGATGTTTTCTTTCATTTTTGGTCGGGATGTGTGTTAATGCCTCTCGAGGTCAGAGGTGCACTGCTGTTTTCATATAGATGTAAATATTAGACAAGTCGAGTCATTTTCCATGTCAGGATTTTTAGTTCAGCTGTTTTCCCTTGTGACTTTGCCCTTTTGTTGATGGCCCATGTTTATTATTCTGGAAGCACGTCCAACACTGCTCTTCTGGATTTTCACCATGAAGCCAGACAAACAGGATTCATTTGACTTAATGCCTACATCCTTGTTTTGTCTTGCATCAGTTTAACATGGCATCTAGTTCCCCACAGATTGGGTTTACCCGGTTTTCTCAAAGGGTAAATTGAAACAAAAGATTAATTTACATGCCAGTTTTGTCTGACTCATGGAAGAATGAATGGACTGAGTGATGTTTGACTGAATCTGATTTCGCAATCCTGCACTTGGTTTTGTATGAAGTCAAGTTCCTCCGTCTCCAGCACTATCTTTTCGTGTCCGTGGTGGTCAACAACACAATCATGGGATGTTTGTCTGGAACTGTGAAGATGAAGAAAAAATGCTTTTGTATTGATCGTTTCCTTCAAAAAAGAAATGATTTTGACTCGTTCTGATACTTGTAAATATATTTTTGTTACATTTCATGGCTGTCCCGATCTCATTTGTGATGTTTATTAGCATTCTAATACAGTAATACCACAGTAAACCTCTCAAGCGGCGGCCGATCCGCCTCCTCACAAACAGGCGTGGCCGCTTTCACCCTAACCAGTTTCTGCTTTTGATGGGTGTGACGCCAACTTGACAAGCCTGTCCATCGGCCAGTGTGGCTGCAGTGTTTGTCTCGCACATACACACGCTCACTGCTCCTGAAGACAAGTGTCTTCTGTGTCCTCTACAAGTGTCCTCTCTGTGGTTTTTGGAGCTGATTTGAAGATGCCCTACACTGTGAATCAGACGAGTGGCTCTGGGCAGGCGACCCTAGTGGAGAGCACGCAGGCGGACGGGAAGACGTTTGAACAGCTCCGGCTGGAGTGTTTGCAGAAAGGGAAGTTGTTTGAGGATCCAGACTTTCCTGCCGTGGAAGACTCAATCTTCTTCAGCCAGAGGGTCCCGGTTAACTTTGAATGGAAGAGGCCGGGGGTAAGTGAGCACTTCATGATTCTGCAAGAGCACTCATTTTTGACACCTGGATAAGGTTCCTGCAGAAATGAAGAGTTGATGCGTCTCGGGTATGGCAAAATGGGGTAGTCTGGGATATTTGATGCACTTTTGACTTCAATAACTCCAACTGCGATATCAAACAAGACTTGTTCATCCAAAGAAAATGAGACCCCAATTTGATGGAGCAAGATCTCCCAATGTTGCTCAAAATGGGATTTTACTTATTTACATATAAATGGGCACTACAGAGGGAATTGTGGGTGAATTTAAGGGTGTTCCCTGAAATCTATTGGATAAAACTGAGCATAACCCTATAAATGTGTGGAATTATCAAATCAAAAGATTCACCTCAATACTAAAGTAGGATGAAATTCTTAATATTTAGTCACTTTAGTGGCGGATAAAGACATTAAATAGTTTTTGAATGGGGGTGAAGCATTTCCTTCTCTGATGGTACTCCAGTTCATGTTTACATGAATGAATGGGAGTGGTTTTCACGGTTAGTAATTACTAACTGATTTGCTAATATAAAACGTTGACATGACTTTTGACTGTTAGGGCAGACGACTGATTTTCTTATGCATGCAATTTACATGTTAGTATGTGAGTATGTACATTTTAAAACCTGTCGTGCAAGTTTGCAGAGTAATTCCAGGCATCGAATCAATTTCCCAAAAGCGTTGTCACAAGTGATAACAATCACTCTTCAAAATAAAGGTTCTTCATTGGCATCGATGGTTCCATAAAGAACATTTGACATCCGTGGAACCTTTTTATTGCACAAAAGGTTCTTTGATATTTCAAATGTTCTTCAAACTAACGGTTCTTTTAGCTGATCACTGAGAGGTTCTTTGAGGAACCCAGAATGGTTCTTCTATGGCAGGGGTGTCCAAAGTCGGTCCTGGAGGGCCACTGTCCTGCAGAGTTTAGCTCCAACTTGCCTCAACACACCTGTCTGGAAGTTTCTAGTATGCCAAGTAAGACCTTGATTGGCTGGTACAGGTGTGTTTAATTGGGGTTGGAGCTAAACTCAGCAGGAGAGTGGCCCTCCAGGAGCAGGATTGGACACCCCTGTTCTATGGCATTGCTGTGAAACCCCCCTTTTGTCTTTACGATCAACTTCGCTCACGATGCTTTTGGGAAACACATCCTAGGTGTGCTATATTTCCTGACATTTCACTTTCTTTTGAGGGTCAATATGTAACATCATAACAAAAGCTCATATTTGTGCATTGAATACATTTAGCCTTTGGAGACGGTTGGCATGCAACAGGTCAGGAATGCAGGTGGAATGTCGGCATGCACAGAATGTACATTGTTGTACTCTCAAAAAAAAAAAAAAGAGTACAAAATTGTACCTTTTAAGGTCATTGGGGTAGTGCCCTTAAGGGGGCAGGGGTAGGCAAGTTCGGTCCTAGAGAGCTGATGTCCTGCAGAGTTTAGCTTCAACCCTCCTAAGCCACCACATTATGAAACTCATGGCTCCCAGCATGCATTGCAGCATTAAGTATGCCACCAGTGTTGAGATTAATTTGCTGATTCTTGATATCTGTGCGCGTCTAAACTTCCCCCCCCCCAGAATGTGTTTAAAAATCAGAATTCAGTGAGATCTGTGACAAGAAAGTATTATTGGTGGATATAATATTTATTAACATTTTTAGTTAGTGATGAGTTCAGTCAAATTTTTTCTTCATGATAATCTTTATTTATGGCTTCTTTTAATTTGAACAGATAATGTGTTTTGTTAACACTGTAATAAAAACCACAAACTCACATAAAAAGCCAAGAGTCAAACTGCCCAACTAAAGGAAACACTGATCACTATAATGGTGACCAAACATTTTCAATAAAACATCAACATCAAAACCTCTGTTAATTCTCAATAAGAGCTTCTATAGATGCCTTTCAGGGTTGGATCCAAACTCTGCAGGACAGCGACTCTCTAGGACCAAACTTGTCTACTCCTGCTCTAAATAGAGGAAAACAATGGTATAATTGTACCCTAAGGACCAATTGTGTACCTTTTAAAGATACAGTTATCCGTTTTGTTCCCCAAGGAACACAATTGTACCTGCACATAGCTTTTTTTTTCTGAGAGTGCGATTGTTGGAATATAAAGTCCTGGTTTTATTTAGTTATTGGGCGGATTAAGAACAGGTTATCAGTGGTTGTGATGAATTATATAAGATGATCCACACCCCTCATGCTTGTGTGACTTTAAGGACCTCTGAATGAAACTACAACTGCATTTCATTCCAGGGTGTTCCCTTAGAACGACCTTAGATATGCGCCGAGTAAAGAGTGTGGGCTCGTGTTAGAATGTGAACACACCTCACACAGGCATCATGGGCGTTCACACATCTCCCTCTGTCTTCAATCAAACGCTTCATTAGTAACAGCTGGTCATGTGATGTGTCGTAACTTCTGGAAATGTCTGTGAAAAAGGTGTTAAAGTTTAACAACAGCAGAATGAATAGGAGCAGAATTTACTGTTGTATTAACAACCCACACTTTCAAAATACTTCTATTAACAATTGCCCTCGCACACCTGCTGGTAATGGATATGTGCGTAAAAGAAAGAACCAAAAAACAAAAGTCCCACACACTATCTATCTACTCACAAAAGTATCAAAAATAGCTTTATCTGCAACGTTTCGGTCCCATGTATACACTATATTGCAAAAAGTATTGGGATTCAGGTGTTCCAGTCACTTCCATGGCCACAGGTGTAAAAAATCAAGCACTAGGCATGCAGACTCTTCTACAAACATTTGTGAAAGAATGGCTCGCTCTCAGGAGCTCAGTGAACTCAAGCGTGATACCGTGATCGGCTGTCACATGTGTAATAAGTCCATTCATGAAATTTCCTATCTACTAAATATTCCAAGTTCAATGCATTAGAGTCAATACATTGCAAATTTTTTGCAAATTTTTTTACCACGTAAAATCACAGAGCCTGGTCAGCGCATGCTGAGGGTCACAGTCAACAGCTCCAGACCTTCAAACCTCATGCGGCCTTCAAATTAGCTCAAGAACAGTGTGTAGAGCTTCATGGAACGGGTTTCCATGCCCGAGCAGCTCATCCAAGCCTTAAATCACCAAAGGCAATGCAAAGCGTGGGATGCAGTGGGGTAAAGCACGCCGCCACTGGACTCTAGAGCAGTGAGATGTGTTCTCTGGAGTGACCAATCACGCTTCTCTGTCTGGCAATCCCATGGACGAGTCTGGGTTTACGGGTTGCCAGGAGAACGGGACTTACCGGACTGCATTTTACCAAGTGTTAAGTTTGGTGGAGGGGGGATTATGGTGTGGGGGTTGTTTTTAAGGGGTTGGGCTTGGCCCCTTAGTTCCAGTGAAAGGAACTCTTAATGCTTCAGCATACCAAGACATTTTGGACAATTTCATGCTCCCAACTTTGTGGGAACGGTTTGGGGACGGCCTGTTCCACCATGACTGCGCACCAGTGCACAAAGCGCCGGTCCATAAAGACATGGATGAGCGAGTTTGGTGTGGAGGAACTTGACTGTCCTGCACAGAGTCCTGACCTCAACCCGACAGAACACCTTTGGGATGAATTAGAGCGGAGACTGAGAGCCAGACCTTCTCGTCCAACATCAGTGCCTGACCTCACAAATGCGCTTCTAGAAGAATGGTCAAAGATTCCCATAAACACACTCCTAAACCTTGTGGAAAGCCTTCCCAGAAGAGTTGAAGCTGTTATAGATGCAAAGGGTGGGCCATCTCCATATTAAATAAGAATGGGATGTAATTTAAAGTTCATGTGCATGTAAAGGCAGGCATCCCAAAACTTTTGGTAATATAGTGTATGCCGGATCATGGTCATGGGACTGAAGCATTGCAAATAAAGTATTTTTGATACTTTTGTAAATAGATAGTGTGTTTTTTAAAAATACCTCTAAAAAATGTTGGATGGACAGTGGACGGGTAGATAGACGGATGGATGGATGGATGGGTGTTATCAGATTTGATCAATTGATTTATATTTATCTGTTCAAATTCAGGAAATCTGCAAAAACCCACAATTCATCACAGGAGGAGCCACCAGGACAGACATCTGTCAGGGGCAGCTGGGTAATTTGTTTTCTTGTTTCAGGTTACTGAAATGTTTTTTGGAAAATGAGACCCTACTCTGAGCAAAACACCTTCAATAAACAAAGAATTAAATAATTTATACAAATCATATGTGACTCTGGAGCACAAAACCAGTCATAAGTTGCATGGATATACTTGTGGCAATAGCCAACAATACAATGTTTGGGTCAAAATTATCGATATTTCTTTTATGACAAAAATCATTAGGATATTAAGTAAAGATCATGTTCCATGAAGATATTTTGTAAATTTCCTACCGTAAATATATTGAAAAATTATTATTAGTAGTAATATGCATTGCTAAGGTCTTCATTTGGACAACTTTAAAGGCGATTTTCTTTATATTTAGATTTTTTTGCACCCTCAGATTCCAGATTTTCAAATAGTTGTATCTCAAATATCAAATATTGTATTTCCTAACAAACCATACACCAATGGAAAGCTTATTTATTCAGCTTTCAGATGATTTCTCAATTTCCCAAAATTGCCCCTTATGACTGGTTTTGCGGTCCAGGGTCACATATTATAAATGGCCATGCATTAAATGTTGTCCTTCATATATGACCGTACAGGAGACTGCTGGCTGTTGGCAGCGGTTGCCTCCCTGACCCTCCATGAGGAGACGCTGAAGAGGGTCGTACCACATGACCAAAGCTTTGATCGCGGCTATGCCGGTATCTTCCATTTCCAGGTGAGTCCCGCTCGCTGAAGGTCTACAGGTTCCCGATGGCATTGAACCCTAATCAAACTTACCTTGTTGTGCAGTTCTGGCAGCATAATAAATGGATGGATGTGGTGGTGGATGACAGACTCCCGTGTGTGAGGGGCAACCTGATGTTCCTCCACTCCGCTGACCAAACTGAGTTCTGGAGTGCGCTAATGGAGAAGGCCTATGCCAAGTATGCACATAGTTTACAAATAAAATGGCTTCCTGTCAAATCTAGTTTTGGGATGTCAAACTCAATCCTGTGCGTCTTTCAGACTGAACGGCAGCTATGAATCCCTGAAAGGTGGAAGCACCATGGAGGCGATGGAGGACTTCACCGGAGGCGTGGGGGAGATGTACGAGACGAAGACCGCACCCAACAACCTCTTTGTCATCCTCAAGAAAGCCTTGGATAGAGGGTCCATGCTCGGCTGCTCCATCGACGTAAGCGAAGCTGGATTCAAAGTGAGATCAATAACGTATTCTTTCGTTCCCGATTTCCTGATGTTTGTGTTTTCATATTGCTAGATCACAAGTTCTGCTGAATCCGAAGCCCAAACCACTACAGGTCTGGTTAAAGGACATGCTTACTCCATCACTGGAGTGGAAGAGGTAACCACAGCAACTCTCATTCAATCAAAATGTTTGTTTATTGTTATCTTCTCTCTTTTTTTGCTCTGATTCAGTTGTCTCTCTCCATTTCGTCTTGTCTCAACTAGGTCAACTACAGAGGAACAAAGGTCCAGCTGATTCGTGTCCGTAACCCCTGGGGTCAGGTGGAGTGGAACGGGCCCTGGAGTGACAAGTACGCATCCACTAATGATGATATAATTCATGAAAGAAGTCTGTTTATTAAATATTATAAAAAATCTTAAAATAATTGGCAAGAAAAGAGATCAGACAGAGTCTTGTCATATACGGTTGCAAATGTCTAGTAGAATGCAATATGTACACATTGCTCAGAATGTGTTATTGCATCTTTTTATTCAACAGAGCATTTATCTTAACATTTAAAAAATGCAATTCATTAGACCAGTTAGGTTTACATTACAAAAAAGCCCCAAAAAACAATGGTATTAGCAAATATACAGTGTTGGAAAGGTTTCTTTGGAAATGTAAAAGGTTATAGATCACAAGTTACCCTATTTAAAATATAATAAGTGGTGTAACTATGTCAGTTACTTTATTAATGTAACTGATTACATTTGATTACTCTTCTAAAATTCTAACAAATGTTTTCAACCGTTATATTTGCGCCCTTGTCTAATTCCTGAATTATATGATTTTTACATTTCCAGCACATTTTTATCACTTTCAGCTGCAAATTTGAACAAGAGAACCAATCAAAACCGCTTTACTAAATTACATTTAAAATAGCAGGAGGCACTGTGCACATTAACAACTGGCAAAGCAACACATTAATATTAGGCAGCGGCCATTTACACTAAGTGAAAATAACATATTTTCTTAGCGATAGATATTTGACTGACACCTGACTTTGATTGGATTTTACTACCCCTTACTATCAATATTTTGACATTTGGGCATTAGTGTTTAGCTATCGACCTATGTTTCCAAAATTCTGACGCTGGTTTCGTCTCGATCGGACTAGCAGTTTCCAAGATCTCAGCTGATGTTTTTTAAGCGCTAAATTACCACGCTGCACAAACCATATGCTGAAACCTAGCAATTCTGGTATCATTGGACTCGGCAAGGATTCAGGAGACAAAAAAGCTACTCCCATTAAAATAAGTCAACCACACCCAAAGTTATAAGCATTTGAAAAATAAAATTCTCCACTAGGTGGCACTGTTTCGAAACTTCTCAGGCTCCTTCAGGGCATCGCGCTGATGACCCATTCCGTGTTTCGTAACAATGTGTTCATAAAATACAGCATTTTAGCACATAATTCAAAATGGCCGACAGCCAAAATGGCCGATATGGTAAAATTGGATATCAGTCGACTCGGCATGAAGTCCTGAATCTAAGGAGACAAACGGTTCAGAAGTTATAAGCAAAAATAGTAATTTTTCGTATCTCCGGACCAGTAGGTGGCACTGTGCTGAAACGCTGCAAGTCACTTCAAGTCATGCTTGTGATGACATGTATACAATAAAGCGTTGCGGAGATATAGCCTTAAGTGTATTTTCGCAACTGCTACGTAAAAATTAGTTTTCACTTTTTTCAAAAACGGTTTGAGAAACCAACTTGAATTGCATAACTTTTTGTAAGCATGGTCTGAAGATGATCTGATTAAATTTTCGTGCAAATCGGACAAACCGTCTAGGAGGAGTAGGTTTTTTCGGAAAAAAAGTAGGTTTTTTCAGAAAATTCAAAATGGCTGGAAAAAATTTGTTTCGTCATTGAATCGTCTTGGGCCAAGGAATCGAAGGAAAAAGGAATTTTGTTTCTAGTCCTTAGGGTTCAAAAGTTATTAGCATAAACATGAGTTAAACTTTGGACTGGTGGTGGCGCTAGAGGGATTGAGTCCAAATTTGCTATGAGTGTGCCAAATTTCACAACTTTTTACCATACGGTTCTATGGGCTGCCATAGACTCCCATGGCGGAAGAAGAAGAAGAAGAATAGGAACGCTAACAGTTTCAATAGGTGCCTACGCACCTTCTGTGCTTGGCCCCTAATTATTAAAGGAATGCCGCCTTAATGGGACAATAAAAGCCCTCCCTACACCTACCCCTACCCCTAACCCAATAAATGCTTTTATTATTACTAAACATTTCGTTAGGCACTTTATTTCCATTTTTAGAACATTTTCTTTATTTTTATTGAACGTAAATGCCTTTCCGATGTAATTTGTGATGAGAAAAGGGATAAAAGCGAGTTCTGCAAAAGGCGAATTTGAATTTGAATCCGGTCGAAGCCAAGATCTTTAAGCCTCACACTTTACTGATTAAGCCACTGAAGATGTTGAAGTATGAGTGTTTAAAAAAAAAAAATCTAGTTTGGGCCAACCAGGCATTGTTAGGTGGAGCTAGTGTGAATAGCACTTGCCACCAAGGCATGCTATTTGCACTTGATGTGAATAGACACTCTTTTTATTATTATTTACAATATTATTTAACATAACCTAGCTTTTTACAGAAAATATTCAGATGTAACCCCCTTTGTAATCGTTTTTTATAAGTAACTGTGATTGAATTACACATTACGTCACATTTATTTTGTAATCCGTTACATCTAACTAGTTACTCCCGAACACTGCACATATACAACAACAAATTATCAGTTAAAGGTATTAGTATAAATAATAATAATTTCATTTTACCACTCATCAGTAAATAATATATTGGCTGTTGTTTAGTACTTATTTGCAGCTTATCAATTGTGTGTTGATACATATATTTAATGTGTTTAGATTCTACGTAAATACATTTATAATTAATCATTTTTAATTACGTTAATAACAAAATATATTACATTTGCGCTAGGGATGTCAGAGTAAATGCTCCAAATCTTGTATCTTCAGCTCTAGGGAATGGAACACCATTGACAGTGCAGAGAAGAATCGATTGCTTCATAACTCCCTGGATGACGGAGAGTTCTGGTACGTATGGCCCAGTTCACATCAGGCTGATTCCTCTGAAACCGCTTCACGGAAACGCCTCTGAGAAATTTCTGCTGAACAAGCGTCCAGTAAGCTCTTCCAGACCTGCGGTACTAACCTTGCAATGACTTCTTGTGTTGCAGGATGGAGTTTGAAGACTTCAAATCCAACTACGATAAGATCGAGATCTGTAACCTGACTCCAGACTCTCTGTCAGATGACGGTACGAAGAAGTGGGAGGTGAACCTGTTTGAGGGCAACTGGATCAGGGGCTCCACTGCTGGGGGCTGCAGGAACTACATTGGTCAGTATAACGCAGCCAACTTTGTGTAGATTTCATCTTGAAAGTATGCATGTTTATCCATGCTATCATATAAACATGAGGCAACAGTAATTTCATTCTTTAGTGTTGCATAGACCAACATTTGCGTTCCTCTTGATCTTCTCAGACACATTCTGGACAAACCCGCAGTTTAAGCTTCGTCTGAAAGATCCAGATGATGGTGATAAGATGTGTAGCGTCATTGTTGCCCTGCTGCAGAAGAACCGCCGTCGGCTCAGGAAAGAGGGGCTCGACATGGAGACCGTCGGCTTTGCCATTTACGATGTGAGAGAGATAAAATGTTGATGAGTTTGGAGAACTTCTAGAAGTGCTTCTAGGTCCACTGATGTCTGACCTGCTGACTTACCGTACCCATAGGCTCCTGATGATCAAGACCACCAGGGGAAGGACTTTTTCCGCTACAATGGCTCTAAAGCGCGGAGCCGTAGTTACGTCAACATGAGGGAGGTGTCCGAGCGCTTCCGACTGCCCCCAGGAAATTACCTGGTGGTGCCCACCACCTTCCAGCCGCACAAAGAGGCCGACTTCCTTATCCGGATCTTCTCTGAGAATAAAGCTGGAGCTATGTATGTCTATCCAACATACTCTTCAGTTTTATCAGTCGTATTTTGTATATAATGATAGTAAACTAAAGAATATTGTATAGAACTAGAAACTAGAAACTAATAATTTAAGAATATGGGGTTAGCTTTAGTGCATTTTGGAAACATGTTTCCTTAAAATAACATTTCCTATGAGAAACTGAATCATATCTTAGGCAAAAACGAACATGTATTAATATTTTTGTTAGGAAGATGGTGGTCAGTGAGGTAGTTCCTCTAAGTATACTCAAAGCATTTATTTTCATTATATTCAGTAGATGTATTTTTACAGCACATTGTTGATATAATGTAATATGTTTTGTGTTTGCAGAGAGATGGGAAACACCATTCAAGCTGATTTGCCAGAAGTGAGTCAAAAAAATGTTTTGTGTCTTTGAGCAAGACCCGTTAGTTGTCATAGTCAGATACAGTTTGGGTGTAAATAGTTCGACATGCGCTGATGTTGTATGTTAAAAGTGCATGTTTCTGTCTAATTTGTGAAGCCACCAAAGCCAAACCCACCTGAGGAAGAGACCGATGAGGAGAAGGGCCTGAGGAGACTTTTTGAACAGATCGCTGGATCGGTAAGACACAGAAAACTATGGAAGCTTGTTTCCTTTCCGCCACATAATAATAATAATAATAAATAAAAATATGTATTCAATAATAATGTAATAAATACGTATTATGAAGCCCCTAAAAGGGTCACAACATGGAAAGAAGATGGAGGAAAAAATATTTGTCTCTCGCAAATGTTTTGCGTTCAGCAGAGAAACTTTGCGTGCTCTTGCAAAGAGCTCAAAAGGTTTTCAGAGGAGTGAAAAACATTTATGAGAGAACGCAAAAGCATTGAGTTATTATTTTTCCTCCCATCTCATATTCCACCACCAGAGATGAAAAGGTTTTTTGTTTTTGGATTTGCAAGCAAACGCAAAGTTTCTTGGGGGAAAGCAAAACGTTTTGCAAGCAAACACAAAGTTTCTCGGAGGAACGCAAAACGTTTTGCAAGCAAACACAAAGTTTCTTTGGGGAACGCAAAGGATTTGCAAGCGAACGCAAAGTTTCTCAGGGGAACGCAAAGGATTTGCAAGTGAACGCAAAGTTTCTCGGGGAAACGCAAAGGATTTGCAAGTGAACGCAAAGTTTCTTGGGGGAACGCAAAGGATTTGCATGTGAACGCAAAGTTTCTCGTGGGAAGTTTAAGGATTTGCAAGAGAATGCAATTGTTTCTCGGGGGAACGCAAAGGTTTCGCGAGCAAATGCAAAGTTTCTTGGGGGAACGCAAAGGTTTCGCGAGCAAATGCAAAGTTTCTTGAGGGAACTCAAAGGATTTGCAAGCAAACGCAAAGTTTCTCGTGGGAACGCAAAGGTTTCGTGAGCAAATGTAAAATTTCTTGGGGGAACGCAAAACTTTTTGCAAGCAAATGCAAAGTTTCTCGGGGGAACGCCAAGGATTTGCGAGCGAACGCAAAGTTTCTCGTGGGAATGTAAAGGTTTCGCAAACAAATGCAAAGTTTCTTGGGGGAACGCAAAGGTTTTGCGAGAAAATGCAAAGTTTCTCGTGGGAACGTAAAGGTTTTGCGAGCAAATGCAAAGTTTCTCGGGGGAACGCGAAGGTTTCACGAGCAAATGCAAAGTTTCTTGGGGGAATGCAAAACGTTTTGCAAGTGAACGCAAAGTTTCTCGTGGGAACTTAAAGGATTTGCAAGCGAACGCAAAGGTTTCCTGAGTAAATGCAAAGTTTCTTGGGGGAACGCAAAACGTTTTGCAAGCAAATGCAAAGTTTCTCGGGGGAACGCAAAGGTTTTGCGAGCAAATGCAAAGTTTCTCGGGGGAACGCAAAGGTTTCACAAGCAAATGCAAAACGTTTTGCAAGTGAACGCAAAGGTTTCCTGAGTAAATGCAAAGTTTCTCGGGGGAACGCAAAACGTTTTGCAAGCAAATGCAAAGTTTCTCGGGGGAACGCAAAGGTTTCGCAAGCAAATGCAAAGTTTCTCGGGGGAACGCAAAGGTTTCGCGAGCAAATGCAAAGTTTCTTGGGGGAACGCAAAACGTTTTGCAAGCAAATGCAAAGTTTCTCGGGGGAACGCAAAGGTTTCGCGAGCAAATGCAAAGTTTCTTGGGGGAACGCAAAACGTTTTGCAAGCAAATGCAAAGTTTCTCGGGGGAACGCAAAGGTTTCGCGAGCAAATGCAAAGTTTCTTGGGGGAACGCAAAACGTTTTGCAAGCAAATGCAAAGTTTCTCGGGGGAACGCAAAGGTTTCGCAAGCAAATGCAAAGTTTCTCGGGGGAACGCAAAGGTTTCGCGAGCAAATGCAAAGTTTCTTGGGGGAACGCAAAACGTTTTGCAAGCAAATGCAAAGTTTCTCGGGGGAACGCAAAGGTTTCGCGAGCAAATGCAAAGTTTCTTGGGGGAACGCAAAACATTTTGCAAGCAAATGCAAAGTTTCTTGGGGGAACGCAAAAGTTTTGCAAGCAAACGCAAAGCTTCTCGGGGGATTGCAAAGGATTTGCAAGTGAACGCAAAGTTTCTTGTGGGAACGTAAACAATTTGCAACCAAACGCAAAGCTTCTCGGGGGAACGCAAAGGATTTGCAAGCAAACGCAAAGTTTCTTGGAGGAACGCAAAACGTTTTGCAAGTAAACGCAAAGTTTCTCGTGGGAACGCAAAGGATTTGCAAGCAAATGCAAAGTTTCTTGGGGGAACGCAAAACATTTGTACAAGAACGCAAAGGCATTGACTAATTGACTATTTTTCCCTTTCATTTCATTTTTTTTCCACCATCAGTTGCTTTTTGGGGCTCTTTATTACCTCACAATTCTGAGAAAAGGTCATAATATCAGGATATAAACGTAAATAGTTTTATATAACTGTTACTCTCGCAAAAAAGAGATAGAAACTAGCAATTGTAAGAGAAAAAGTCGTAATTAATTACCTTTCATCAAAGTAATCAAAAACTCCAGTCAACCGTCCATCTGCCGAAGGGGTTTCCCAAAGGGAAATGCAGGGTGTTCTTAAGATGATGGAAAACTAATAATTACATCATAAAAAAAATCTAATTAAAAACAAAAACAATCCAAAGAAAAAAGCGTAATAAAAAATATTTTGGTAACACTTTAGAATAATGGTCATTAGTTAACATTAGTTAACTACATTAGTTAACATTAACTAATAATGAACTGCACTTATAAAGTGTTTATTAATATTTGTTAATGTTAATTTCAACATTTACTAATGCATTATTAAAATCTTGTAAACATTAGTTAATGCACTGTGAACTAACATGAACAAACCATGAACAGCTGTATTTATATTAACTAACGTTAACAAAGATGAACAAATACAGTAACAAATGTACTGCTCATGGTTAGTTCATGTTAGTTAATACATTAAGTAATGTTAACTAATGACCATTATTCTAAAGTGTTACCTTCATTTTTTAAATATTGATTTCAAATCTTTGAGGGTACTTTAAGAGTATATATTTTGGGTCAAATGGTTTCGGCTGACAAACAAGTTTGGGAATCCCTGGCTTATAAACAGTTCTGTGGCGGTACAGTGATGCAGTAGTTCATGCGGAGTGCGTCCTCGTCTGGTCACAGCCTGTTTTACACTGTTCCCAATGTTTCTGTGCAGGATAGCGCCATCAGCGCCAGAGAACTGCAGCACGTGCTGAACAATGTTCTGAGCAGAAGTGAGTCTGTCACCATTTTCAAGCTTTTAACCCAAGAATAATTTCTGTATTCAGTGATAAATATGAATGCTAACATGTCAGGTAACCCGGTCTCTCTGCAGGGAAAGAGGTGAAGTTTGATGGTTTGACCCTCAATACCTGCCACAGCATCATAAACCTGATGGATGTATCCTCCATGTGTTGTTCATCTGAAAAAAAGACAACTAACCCACTCCTGTCCCAAGCTTAATTACAGAAACTAACAGTGAAAGTCTAATGAACTGTCCTCAAGTTGTAGGGAATATGACTGTAATACTGTACAATGTGTGGCTCAGTTTTCCTGAACCGAGAACAGGTGGATGGCTCAGGGATGCTGGAATTCGAGGAGTTCAAAGTCTTCTGGGATAAGCTGAAGAAATGGATCGTAAGTTGCGGAATCATACATTTACTCGTCGGTTGGTCATGAACTTCCATATTTCTCTGAATGAAGTATCCAAGTTTGTGTCTTGCTGTTGCAGATGCTGTTCCTGTCTTACGACACGGATCGGTCAGGACGCATGTCTTCCTACGAGCTCCGCAGTGCCCTGAACGCTGCAGGTACACACACAGGACAGGACAGCCTGCTGATCAACTAGAACATTTCGAAATTATTAGTAAATAGGACTAGAGTAATTATTGGTACACGAGCCATTCTTTTAGATGCAACAGACCCCCAAAATATGTTCGTTGAAATTAATAAAAATTAATATTATAATATTATTTGAAAAATATTTTCATTCTATTAAGTTAATTATTGCTTTTTTTGTATATTCATTATACTTAACGTATTTTTTATTTATTTTAAATCAAATACTTTTATTTTTTATTAATATATACAGTGTGATCAGACATAACATTATGACCACTGACAGGTGAAGTGAATAACACTGATCATCTCTTCATCAAGACACCTGTTAGTGGGTGGGGTATATTAGGCAGCAAGTGAACATTTTGTCCTTAAAGTTGATGTGTTAGAACCAGGAAAAATGGGAAAGCGTAAGGATTTGAGTGAGTTTGACAAGGGCCAAATTGTGACGGCTAGACGACTGGGTCAGAGCATCTCCAAAACTGCAGCTCTTGTGGGGTGTTCCCGGTCTGCAGTGGTCAGTCTCTATCAAAAGTGCTCCAAGGAAGGAACAGTGGAGAACCAGCGACAGGGTCATGGGCGGCCAAGGCTCATTGATGCACGTGGGGAGCGAAGGCTGGCCCGTGTTGTCCGATCAAACAGACGAGCTACTGGAGCTCAAATTGCTCAAGAAGTTAATGCTGGTTCTGATAGAAAGGTGCCAGAATACACAGAGCATCTCAGTTTGTTGTGTATGGGGCGGCATAGCCGCTGACCAGTCAGGGTGCCCATGCTGACCCCTGTCCACCGCCGAAAGCACCAACAGTCCGATCCATGGAGGCTCCACCTCGCAACTTACAGGACTTAAAGGATCTGCTGCTAACATCTTGGTGCCAGATACCACAGCACACCTTCAGGGGTCTAGTGGAGTCCATGACTCGATGGGTCAGGGGTGTTTAGGCAGCAAAAGGGGGACCAACACAATATTAGGATTCATAATGTTATGCCTGATCGGTGTATATTAGTGCTGTCAATTGATTAATTTTTTTTTACTAATGAATAAAAAATTTTCTTTAATTAATCACGGTTAAAAACATTGGAGTTTTTCATATTTGTTTGTGTTTTCTTCATTCAGGGATGCAGTTGAACAATAAGATTCTGCAGTTGCTGGGTCTGCGGTTCGCAGACGAGAATTTGGAGATTGATTTTGACGATTACCTGACGTGCATCGTGCGTCTGGAGAACATGTTCCGTAAGTGATTATATATTTCTGGAAGTCTCATTGCTGATGAATGTCTGCTTTGTCTAAGCAAGCATTTGTTCTTTGTTGGGCTGCAATTTTTCTCTGTGATTTATTAGTATTATTCAGTTTCTTCCATAACATGTGAAGTGTAAATAAAACCCAAGCACTTAAACACAAATGTTGGCATGTGTTACAGGAGTTTTCCAGGCCTTTGATAGCAAAAAGAAAGGAGCGATCAGTCTGAACATCCAACAGGTAACGCACCATTTTGTATTTACATTAGTAAATTTAAAAAGGCACAAAGGTATTAATTTATTTATTTTGCAATAGTTTCTATACATTGACTAGAATATAAGAATGTAAAGCATTAAAACTCACATACTTCTTATTTAGTAGTTTACTTTTAAGTTGCTCTCATTCTACTAAACTATATGTTTCAGTTGTGCTGTTGATAATTTCAGTATTTTGTAATATGCAGTCAAGTCAAATTTATGGAAAAAAAAAACTTAATTTCTTCACAGTTCCTGATGTTATCCATCTGAGGATTCTGAGGATTCAACCAAATTCGGAACCAAAAATAGGAACAGTATGATGATGAAGTCAGCTGTGCCACTGTGCATTTTCACTGTTATTCTGAACAGTTCTACACCCACACACACACACACACACATACATCTATCTTTCTGTGGACATTCATTGATACAATGCAATCTCTAGCTCTTTACCCTAAGCATACCCATCACAACTAACTGCCTAACCCAAACCCTTACCCTAAACCTACACTTGACCTAATTATAACTTGATCCCTAAATCAAGTCTTGACCCGCAAACGACTTTAAAGGGCTCTCAGAAACTGAGGACTGGCCTAAATGTCCTCATTTTACTCTCTTTGTCCACATGCCGATGGTCTAAATCTCAAACCACTCCTCACAAAGATAGTTGTACAAGTACACGCACGCACGCACGCACGCACGCACGCACGCACGCACGCACACACACACACATATATACACATACTTGTGCACACACACACACATATATACACATACTTGTGCACACACACACACACACACACACACACACACACACACACACACACACACACACACACACACACACACACACACACACACACACACATACACACACACACACACACACACACACACACACACACACACGGGGTCTTTCCCATTGATACTTACGACAGATTCATGTGAAAGTTTTACTCTGATTGTCTTTGTGATATAGTCTATAATTTTGTGTTCTTGTTTACTGTTATTTTTTTGTGATTTGAGGCATATTCACTCTTTATGGATTTTGCAAGAAATTGTGATAATTGCAAGATGTTTTATTCTTCACAGAGCTGCTAAACCACCAAGTTTTCATCTTGAAAGGTGCATGCATAATGAACAAAATCGGGAATATAAATGAATAAAAATGGCAATAAAAATGACTGTGGCGTTTGTTATTGACAAGCTGTGACAGAGCTACCAATGACTGAAATATACTTAATAATTTGTTTAATATTAAACAAAGTCCATGCATTCTGTCAGTGAATCATCACCAGGATTTTTTTTTTTTTTTAAATAAATAGGCAATGCATAAAAAAAACAGTAGGAACTTACAAATAAAGGACATTCATTATTGATGATAAAGGTGTTATTAATATATATATATATATATATGAACGCAGTTTTACATAAAAATTAACTTTAAATTCCAAATACTCAATTAAATAGAACTATTTCTTATTTTTATATTTCTTTTATATTTCTTATATATGAGACTTCAAGAGATAGTTCACCCTAAATGTAAATCTGAGAGATTTGTCATTTTTCTGAATGTTTATATGTGAATAAAAGCCTAAATTCAATCTGTTCATAATATAAAGCGATAGTGTCTCTTCAAAAAATGTGGAGTAAACCACTCAATTCATATAGATTAGATTTACAATCTCTTTATGAATTTTTTGAAGCGTCAAAGTGGTAGTTGCGTAGCTGTCAATGGAGGAACAGAAATCGCTCAGATTTAATCAAAAATACCTTCATCTGTGTTCTGAAGAGGAACGAAAATCTTATGGGTTTGGAACGATACAAGGGTTAGTAATTAATGCTACCCCTTTACTACCCCTACTAACTACCCCTTTAATAAACAGAACAAACAATATTTAAATAGTCAAAACATCAGGAATTTGCAAAAGCAATAATGGACATATTCATATAATAGGAAAACAATTAGGAAAATTACTAAATAAAAAGTGCAAAAAGCCTATGTAATGAATGTAAATACAAGTTTGCCATATATATATATTTTTTTATATTAATGCAAAAAGATACAGAGATGACATGTTTATAATACAGTTTGTAATACAGTACACAAAATGTATCAATAATATGTTCAGTGTCATCAGAATATAAAGGCTAGAAAGAATTAGTTAAAGATTAAGGTAAAAAGAAGAAGAAAAAAGTGAAGATAGAAAAAAAAGATTGCCATATATTTTCTACGAAATGCAAGTTTGCAGGGCAGCGTCATCATCACGTCACGTCGCCCCCATCTAGAATAAACCAAAAGTAGATCAGGAGTGTTTTCTGGAACCAAAATTTTTGCGTCTGTATTTCTGTATCTCGCGTCTGTATCTCGCTTCAGTATTTGATTATAAACCCCGTATTTAAAAAAAATGCCTTATATATGAATATTAACGTGTTGTTTATAACAGTTATCGCATGGACTGTGCTGCTCCCCTTCACTCTGTCGCGATGGTCGAGTCTCCAAAATGGCCGCCGTTGTCCATGTGTTTCGAGCTGACAGAAGAATCCCTATGATTTGATTCCGCGTTGTTTACTTTTGATAACATTGATGCCATTAAAGTCACTTGATATCTGAAATATAAACGACCAGATAATACATTAAAGTGTAAGAATGGTGAGTAGTTTTATTCTTGTTTACATATTTAACTGTTATGCTAGTAGGGAATCCTTGTGTGTTTTTGTAAATCACGTTTCACTGTTAATTGTTTATAACGGTGTTATTTAAACACTAAGTAACTTACAGTGACCTTGTTTTAAAAAATAGACTTGTTCATGGGTTCAGGTTATTTCTGATCACATTTATTTCGTGTTATCATAATAATGAATCTGTTTATTGTAAAACAGTTGGCCTATAGATTCATTGGTAACACTTTACAATAAGGTTGTATTAGTTAACATGAGTTAATGCATTAGTTAACATGAACTAACCATGAACAACACCTCTGTTCAGCATTAGTTAATCTTTGTTAACGTTAGTTAATAAAAATCCAGCTGTTCATGGTTTGTTCATGTGCATTAACTAATGTTAACACGATTTTAATAATGTATAGTAAATGTTGAAATGAACATTAACAAAGATAAATAAATGCTTTATAAGTGCAGTTCATTATTAGTTCATGTTAACTAATGTTGTTAACTAATGTTAACTAATGAACCTTATTGTAAAGTGTTACCGATTCATTATCATTCACCCTAAAATGACCCTGGAGTCACAGAATATGGCATATGTGTGTGTTGGCTGAATTTGAGATGTGATCTGTGTGTCTCCAGCCTCACAGAAAGAAGAAGTCCTTCATCAATAAGAAGAATGCTGTGTCCTTCCATCTGGTGCACAGAAGTCAGAAAGATCCGCTGGCCGCAGACGAGACGGCCCCTCAACATGTCCTTCTGCCCGCTGCCAAGGTACAACAAATTGTTAAACAGTCATGACATCCATGTATCTGGAGCACGACACTGAAGTTGCTGTCTTTTCCTGCAGGTGGAGGTGGAGAAGAGGAGGGAGGAACAGCGCAATTTTGGAGTGTTTTTCGATGATGACTACAATTACCTGCAGCACCTGAGGGAGGCATGCCAGCCCGCAGAGCTGGTCTCTGCCCCTCGTGTCCGCAGACACGAAAAGCCAAAGCCTGCAGAGGATGAAGAGGACATGGAGGAAGAGGAAGTAATCGTCCCTGTAAGGCAGAACGTCGGCTACCAGATTTACATATCTAATAATGTCCTTCTGACACTGATTGTATCATTTTTCAAATGAATATTGCACCTTTATTGTTTTGTGTTGACATATTGCCAGTGAAAACAGGAAATTGTGAAAGATTTTATAAGTGGTTCACATCACAGATATGAATCAGGGTTCATTACTTGTTATTACTAATCACAAGTAAGTGGTATTAGGCCCTGTTTACACCTGGTGTTAAAGGATTAGTTCCCTTCAAAATGAAAAATTCCTGATAATTTACTCACCCCCATCTCATCCAAGATGTTCATGTCTTTCTTTCTTCAGTCGAAAAGTTTTTTGAGGAAAACATTCCAAGATTTTTCTCCACACAATGGCAAACGACTTCAATGGCAACCAACGGTTGAAGGTCCAAATCAATGCAATTTCAAAGGAAGGGTTTCAGAGGCTCTGCACGATCCCAGACGAGGAATAAGGTCTGATCTAGCGAAACAAACCCGTTGGTTGCCATTGAAGTCCAATGTGTGATGAAAATCCTGGAATGTTTTCCTCAAAAAAATTCATTTCTTTTCGACTGAAGAAAGAAAGACACGGACATCTTGGATGAGATGGGGGTGAGTAAATTATCAGGAAATTTTCATTTTGAAGTGAACTAATCCTTTAAGATGCGTTTTGGTCGATCGGATCACAAGTGGAGTATAAAGAGCAGGGGTCTAAAACATCCAGAGGTAGTTGGACCGGATTGTTTTCCTAGTGTAAACGCTCATGTTTTCGGACTGTCTTCCAGGCGGGCTTTAAACTTTGTCAACTAAGTTTGGTTTGAAGATGAAAAACGTCCCAAGCACAATGTTCTCTCACCATTCCTGATTTCTAACACACACACTCACAGCGTTTGGCTGGTCTCACGTCTGTCAGAGCAGAAACTAAAGCTGATGCTCTCTGTGTTTTTCCGTCGTCTCCGGGCAAGTTTATATGTAAATCGCTTGAGCTTATTTTGTCCATTAGATCTAAAGTTCTGAAAAAGCCCATAGACCCCTTCCCTCAAGAAGTCAGGACAGAAGTGTTTGAAAGTTGACAAAAGAGACAGGAATGCATCTCCCTCGTCTACTTGTGATCCAATCGACCAAAACACCTCTTAAAGGGGTGGTAAACCACGATTTCACTTTTCTAACTTTAGCTAGTGTGTAATGTTGCTGTTTGAGCATAAACAACATCTGCAAAGTTACAACATTCAAAGTTTAAAGCAAAGGGAGATATTTGCTTTTAAAGAAATCAATTTCTAAGGACTACAGCAAACGGCCGCTAGGGACTACTACACATTCCTCCAGAGTCTCTGACATCACCAGCCCCAATATTTACATAAACCCCTCCTCCTAGAATATGAAATAAGGGGGGGCGAGGCCATTTTGTATCTCCGCGGGGAATAGTTGTTGTGGTAGGCTAGTTAGTAGGCTGGAGTGTTGTTGCCGCAATGCCGACGAAATGCTGTTATTTATATTCGGATTGCAGGTCCACTTTGTTCAGCCTTCCTAGGGACGGGGGTGCGTTGCAGTGCGTTTAACATACACTATGTTATATGCATGCGTGTATGAGACATAGGGGAACACGGTCGCATTTGCAGCAGATATATGCTGCCCATCATAAATCAAAGCACGAGACAGACAGGGGTCGGAGGAGAAGACCGGAAAATGTGACGTAATGGACAATATTCGTCTGTATTTGCAAAACACGAGCCGCGGTTCAGCTGCGCGAGACAAACGGTGTGAATGCACAGCGGGCGCGCGCGGCTCACGCTGCACATTTCACGGAGGAAAGCTTCCACAATCTTCACGAGTTCAATGCAGGATTCTTACAACGGCTTGTCCTGAAAGATGGATTTAAAAACAGAAGCTGTTTACGGGCCACAACCTGTAAGTTTTATTTATTTTTTGTCGATGTGTTTTCCTGTAATAGTTCGTATTGTTAATAGCACGTTGTAGCAAGGAAGTAAACAGATGACAACGCTCATTTGGCTCTGCAAACCAGTTTGTTAAATGCTTATTCATAGCCTACTTAACGTTATCCGACAAACACCTAACGTTACAAACTTTGTAACTTTTTAAACTTTTTAAACTTTTTTAAACAGCGAACTTGGCATTAGTGTAAATTATTCTTTGATTAGAGCTTTTGTGTATTGTTTATCTACAGGCATGCTAAACATGGTTCTGTGTTTGATTTGGATACTATAGTAAAGCCAATGTTTAGTGTTCGTTCTTGCGACAGATATTTGGCAAATCGTTATAAAAATACAAAAGTAACGGTGCCATTCAGTAGCGATCACTATAGATCTGCAGTCTTTACTCTTGAGGACTGAACAGGTTCTGCTCGATCATCTTCACTAAAATTGTCTGGGTCTAATTCGGGCTCAAATTGGTATGGTTTTATTGACGCCATTGTACTACCCAAAGCACAGTCTACCGGTAAAGGTAAGGGGCGTGACGTTTCCGTCAAACGCGCACTAGGTGGTTAGCGAATCACAACACACTGGGCCAGCTAACCAATCTGAGCCCATTGCGTATTTTTGAGGGACTGGCTTCATACAACCTGGAAACCATCAGACCGTTTTTACAAGGAGGGACAGAGCAGTGTAGAATAAAGGTAAAATATATGACAAATAATGCAATTTTTTAAAAACAAAGCATGAACACATGTTACAGTGCACCCCACAAACACAATCAAGCCTTCGAAAGAATGTTTTACCACCCCTTTAATACCAGCTGTAAACAGGGCCTATGAGGACAGACATTTCATGAATATTTTGGTCCATAGACCTTATTCAGGGTAGACTAAAAGTTTTCAGTCCTGTCAAATATTAAATATGGCAGTACCCCCTGACTAAGGTCCATTTTCCTTGAAGAGAAAGACCTTAAATGTTAAATGTGGACTTGGATGGATCTGTGGTCACTTTTGCTCAAATATTTGGTAGTGTTTGACAACAAACAGTGTTACAGTCCGGTAGTGTCTCTTGCAGATGATATTGTTTTTTATGACCTGCTGAATTTTTATGTTGATGTGTGTCGTACCTGCAGGTGGCCTCCATCAACCTGCCCTCGTCTGTGTTTGCATCAGAGTTTGAAGAGGAAGTGGGTTTATTAAACAAAGCAGCTCCTGTTTCAGGTGAGTCGGGTGGAGATCAGAATCAGTCCTGCTCATGTGATTGCTCTCACAAACCTGCAGAAAAACTATTATTTAATTGGCTTTATTTAAAATCATACCTCATATTGATCAAATGTGACTGCAAAGGCATTTATAATATTACAAAAAAGATGTACATTTCAAGTAAATGCTGTTCTTTTGACCTTTATATACATCTAATATTCCTGAATAAATGTATGACGTTTACCATACAAACATGAATCGGCACAACTGTTTTCAAAATTGATGATAATCATAAATGTCTCTTGAGCAGCAAATCATCATATCAGAATGATTTCTGAAGGGTCATGTGACTCTAAAGACTGGAGTAATGATGCTGAAAATTCAGCTTTGATCACAGGAATAAATTACATTACATACATTCACACAGAAAACAGCTATTTTAAATTGTACTAATATTTCACAGTATTACAGTTTTTACTGTTTTTTTGATCAAATAAATGCGGTCTCTGTGAGCAGAAGAGACTTCTTTCAAAAACATTTAAAACTTTTGAATGGTAGTGTTAGTATGATTTTTTTTTTGCATCAGTAAATATTGTTGAAGAGATGGCCGAGTCCAAATGTGACAGTGTAGTTTTGCATCTTGCATCTTTCCAGGGCCGCGGTTGGATATGGATCCTGATATTGTTGCTGCGCTGGATGAGGACTTTGATTTTGACGACCCCGAGAACATGCTGGAAGATGACTTCATCATCAAGGCCAATGACATCATGGGTGACAAGGGGTAAAACTGAAAAATGACATAAAATGTGTAACAGGAATAAATGAGCCAGTTCGTTGTTTATTGAATTTAATATTTTAATGGATTAGTTCACCCAAAAATTAAAATTGTCATCATTTATACCTCATGTAAGACTTTCGTTCATCTTCAGAACACTAATGAAGAATTTTTTTATGAAATCTAAGTAATTTCTGTCCCTCCATTGATAGTCTACGCTAGGGCTGTCCCCTATTCATTAGTCGACTAGAAGAGGCTTGGTCGACCAAAATTATATTAGTCGGTTAGTCGCAGAAATAAAAAATGGCTCCACAGGAAGTGGCGAAATCACGCAACCTGTGACGGACAGATCGTTAACGGCAAGAAATCCAAACATTCGCCCATCATTCATCAACAACCTCAAATAATGGCTTATCACTTGAAATGCAAGTAGCAGCAACTTAACAAGTCTGCTTGCACTAATATTAACCTAGATAAATGTGCGCTTTTATTAGGTGCATATCAGTGTGTGAGGAGAGCACGATTACTGCATGACATACAGGAGACGGCACGATCACTTAAAGTTGCACTATGTAACTTTTCCGTCCGCTAGAGGTCGCCTGTTCAAAACAAAGGCGTAGTTTGATGACGGCGGTCATGAGTATGAGGTAACGCAGCTCTGTTTATCATATTAGACACATCTGAGTGTTTTGATGATATGACGTCACTCTGTGCGTTTGCTCTGCGGCTGCTATGACACTTGTTCACACTGCAGTGAGAGAAAAATTTGGGATATTGTAAGTACTCAACTGAACAAAATATATAACACTGGCCTAGTGATTTTGGATATTTTACTGAATTTTTTTTACATAGTACACCTTTAAGTTAAAATGACGGAGTATTCAAAGTTTGGTCATACAGGAGTAACGCAAACTGTAAAAAGTCTTTAGACGAGGGCAGCCCTAGTCTACGCAACTACCACTTTGACGCTTCAAAAAGTTCATAAAGAGATACTGAATCTAATCCATATGAATTGAGCAATTTTGTCCACATTATTTTAAGAAGAGACTTAATACGCTTAATACGATGAACAGATTGAATTTAGGCTTGGAAGATCAAAAAGATCTTCATTTGTTTTCCGAAGATGAACAAAAGTCAGGGTTTGGAATGACATGAGGGCGAGTAAATAATAACAGAATTGACATTTTTGGCAGAACTAACCCTTTAAACGTTTAATGTGTTTGGTTTTGTGCTGGTGCTATGTAAATGAAATTGAGTCAGTCAATGACCGCATCAGATGGCATCAGCAATTTCCTTTGTTTTTGACCTCAGTGGTGATGATGATGATGATGAGTGGGAGGACACGGATGAGGAAGATGATGATGAGCAAGATTATGACTCGGCGGGTCTCTCGGATGAGGAAGGCGGCCAGAGAGAGTTCATGTTTGGCGACTGCGAGACAAAGAGTCGTTTTACAGAGTACTCGCTCACGTCCTCCGTCATGAGGAGGAACGATCAGCTCACGCTGCTGGACGACCGCTTCGAGAAGGTCAGTCAGCACATTTGAGGAGCATAAGGGCCTGTTCACATTCAGCACACATTTCTCTGTGAATGTTTGATGCAAAGTTACATTTAAAAATCATGTTTTTGAAGGTATACTTCTTTCTCGAGGCAAAAACACTGAATGACTAAAACCTTGCTTTATTTTTAATGTACACTTCTATTATAAAGCATGATTCCGGTGATGTAAAAACATTGATTGAGTGTTTGTGTTGTTGAATAGTTTTACGAGCAGTTTGACGATGACGAAATCGGAGCGCTGGATAACGCGGAGCTGGAGGGCTACATTGAGCCGGACAGCAATCGACTGGAGGAGATCATCAAAGACTACTTCATACAGAAAGAGAAAGAGTGAGTGTGTGACTGTCACAGCATCTCTGTGTGTGTGTGAGATCACTCCCCTCATCACTTTACGTGTGTGTGTGTGTGTGTGTAGATATCAGAAACCAGATCAGCTGGGTTCTGCGGAGCTGCCCTCTCTGAGAGAGGAAGACGAGGAGAATGAAGACGATGACGATGCAGCGATTGATAGAATGGTCATAGAGCCGCCTGCAGAGCGCTGGGACTGTGAGACCATCATCAGTGAGTGAATCCATACAGTTCATCAGTGCAGTGCACTTTCTGATGCCATATGGATGTGAATGGATTATTATTTTAATATATTATTTCACATACATCATATATTGCAATACATAATGTATATATTTAGGGTGTAACGATGGCAGTTGATCCGTAATCCATACGTACCAGGCACCACAGTTCGGCAGGCATGTGATTCGCAAAGTTTAACCGTCATAGAGTGAAAGCTTATCATTTGCACGTTTATAAGTCTTGCAGATTTACACTTTCAAGAGATTTTAAACCATTCAAGTGCAAGGAGACGCGAAAGAGAACTCAATTCATGCTGTTTTCTGTAGGGCTGGGCACAGAACGGCGATACTTTTATGGTATCGAACGAAAAACTCCGATACTATGAGTATCGAAAAATAATTTATCTTTCGGTGCCAAATTTCGGTTCCAAAAGCCAAGTGGCTTTTATACACTTATAAAAGTGGATGCCGAGTCAGCAAAGTGCAACATATGCGATAAGTATTGCAACCAAAGGTGCAAAAGGAAAACTTTCTGTGAGACGTAAGTTCACAAACAGCGCGAGTGAATCACCGCGTGCGTGCGCGCGCTCTCTCTCTCCCTTTCATAATGCTCAAATGGCTTCACATCAGCGCATCGCATCTGCACTAAAATCGAGCTGCACAGTTGACACAGGATTTGCCACTTGCACAATCGAGGCAGTGTCGCATCGTCACTAAAGTTTATAATTTGCATTTATTTTTAAGTCTTGCCAGTGTTCAAACCGCTCAGCACACACACACACAGACCATCTCACAGAAAGCTCGCGAGTACAAATTGCGCTGAAATGGTCAAATACACACAAATGTACTATGTGCTAAATTACCGTCTTGACGAGTATGCACGTAAACCCCGTCGTGACTCGCAAGTGAACATTTGTGCAGCTGCATGTAACCGTATCCGTGTTCGCTCTTAAAGTGACAGCAGTCGTATAAACTGCTGCTGTCTCCGAGTTTCTCTTTGTCTTGTGTTGTTTGATTAACCTTTATGACACTCACTGCTCTTGAATGAATAACTTTTGCAACCTTAAGTGTAAGGATTAATCTAGTTTAATTTATTCAGGGAAGACCAATATTAATTTACATTTGATTTCTTATTAAATGTCTTTAGTATTTCTTACCGCAATATTAATGTTAGACCTACCTGAAAATTTGTCTTTAAAAACAAAAATGCACTGCATGATAAAATATTTAAGTGAGAGAATTATATACATTTATATGACAAGTCACCAAGGGGGGGGGGGGGGGTTCCCCCATTGTCAGAAATAAAATTCAGGCCTTGAATGTCTGTAAAATTCCCTATAAATAATTCTACATGATAAAAAGAAGGCTTCAAATAGATCGGTATCGGTGATCATATCGGCAGATACTGCTTACTGTGATCGGCTCCAAAAATCCTGATCAGAGCACCCAGAGCACAACCAGTTTTGTAAATAATGTTACCCTGAGTAAGAAGTGTTACCAGAATTTGTTTTAATTAAGGTGAAAAATAAAAGTATTGTGTTTAATGTATTTTTGTTGATGTTGAAATGGATTTTAAAACATATTGTATCGAAAAAAGTATCGTTAGGAACCGGTATCGAAACTGAGGTATCGAAATTGCCACCGGATCGAAAGATTTTGAACAATACCTAGCCCTCGTTTTCTGTGAAGAGAGCGAGAGAGCCGTAAATACCGGAATGAGTCCTCTTTCGCATCTCTTTGCGCTTGAATGGACACATATACACAAAATCGAGTGGTGCAGGTATGATGTCTCTTTGTAGGCCAACCGGCAGTTACCATTGCACTGGTTCCCTCGACAAAAACCCAATAGGATTTTCCAATATAGGCTTTTGGATTATCGCAAAAAAAACAAGCTCCTGTGATCAACAAATGTTTATGATACTTACATGTTTAGTCCATAAAGATAATTATCACAGATGAACACAACTTTTATGAATTTTGAATCCTAAATGCAGTCGCCAGAAGTAAAAAGCTAAAGGTAGACTATAAACGAACTACACCACGGTCACTCGACTTCAACATCACCATCACTAAAGCTTCCCACAACTCTTTCAGTTTTTATCTCATAGATCGTTTGAGTTAGTAGTTTATAAGAGCACAATTATGATCATAATGAGGCTGTAAAAGCGGACTGAGGTTACCTGTTCGGCGTGATGACGTTTAATCTCCTCGACAGACTCTGATTAGGGTTGTGTATTGCCAAGAAACTGCCGATACAATACGTATCACGATACAGGGGTTACGATACGATAAATTGTTATATGTTGCGATATTGTAAGAGAGGCAATATATTGCAATATTTCTTTCTTTCTTTCTCTTTTTTTTTTTTTTAGAAAGATCGAATTTAAAAGATTAATGAACACAACCATATGCATAACCTGACAAGTAACTATTTCATTTAATTAATACAGTATCATTTATATCACTAATCACTATTTTGTGCAAGAAATAGTAAAATGACTGCAGGATTCTTTATGTGTATATGTTTTAAAGGTTCACAGTATAGCAGTTTTTAATTTCTAAACTATTTAACAACAGAAAGTGCATAGTTCATTCCATGACTGAATGACTGTTTGTTTTTAATTTAATACTGTAAAGCTGTTTGCTTTAAAGCAGTCTATTGTATAAATGAACTGCAGAGCTGGTGCCTCCATATCCACATCGCTATGATCAGACGCTTTCGTTCTGCTGCCACCGCTGTCAATTTTGTTGTGTGTTTTTGTTACTGAGAGGAAAATTCCATCGAAATGCTTCTCAGCAGCGCGGATGACGTCGGGATGTTAAGCAAGCTCTCAGATTCAATGCGTTTCCCGAGTATTGGATTTTAACTTGGCCTATTTTGCAAACAAAATTACTTTCCTTAGTGGCTCTTTATAGCTGAAGCCAAAATGAGTCCACACTTCATTTCTGTATACCACGGGAGCGGAATAATTCTATCGTCTTGTGAGCTGGGTTTGCTAATGCATAGCGATTCACGCACCTTCACCTTGCGCTTCTCCGGCTGTGCGTCAGTTACGTTCTGAGATAACACTGCCATCTAGCGGTTGGCTTTTATACAGTCATTGGTTTAAACCGAACACGAAGCCATGAATCTTGGATGTAAATAAATAAATATATAAATATCGAAACAGTATTTTTGAGAATCGACACATAACAGCTTTAAAAAGTCACAAGTCGGGGTAACACTGATATATTTTATGTCATAGAATAAAACGTGAAAGTGTCTTGAGCTTGTGTTCACCACAGACCTTATTCCAGCCATTTAACCAAAAACCCATTGACTTCAGGACGAGGGAAAGTGCTAAAATACTAACTCGCTTCAGCTTTTTAGCCTACTAAGTGATGTACAATTTTGTCTCTAGTGTCTTTGGACAGCTCTTTGGTCTTGGCCATGTTAGTAGTTGGATTCTTACTGATTGTATGGGGTGGACAGGTGTCTTTATGCAGCTAATGACCTCAAACAGGTGCATCTAATTTAGGATAATAAATGGAGTGGAGGTGGACATTTTAAAGGCAGACTAACAGGTCTTTGAGGGTCAGAATTCTAGCTGATAGACAGGTGTTCAAATACTTATTTGCAGCTGTATCATACAAATAAATAATCAAAAAAAATCCAGAAATCACAATATATGATTTTTGAACTATGTCTCTCACAGTGGACATGCACCTACGATGACAATTTCAGACTCCTCCATGATTTCCAAGTGGTAGAACTTGCAAAATAGCAGGGTGTTCAAATACTTATTTTCCTCACTGTGTGTATATATATATTCATCTAAAGGATTATTAGGAACACCATACTAATACTGTGTTTGACCCCCTTTCGCCTTCAGAACTGCCTTAATTCTACGTGGCATTGATTCAACAAGGTGCTGAAAGCATTCTTTAGAAATATTGGCCCATATTGATAGGATAGCATCTTGCAGTTGATGGAGATTTGTGGGATGCACATCCAGGGCACGAAGCTCCCGTTACACCACATCCCAAAGATGCTCTATTGGGTTGAGATCTGGTGACTGTGGGGGCCATTTTAGTACAGTGAACTCATTGTCATGTTCAAGAAACCAATTTGAAATGATTCGAGCTTTGAGGAAGAGTACATGGTGGTCATAAAGGGATGGACATGGTCAGAAACAATGCTCAGGTAGGCTGTGGCGTTTAAACGATGCCCAATTGGCACTAAGGGGCCTAAAGTGTGCCAAGAAAACATCCCCCACACCATTACACCACCACCACCAGCCTGCACAGTGGTAACAAGGCATGATGGATCCATGTTCTCATTCTGTTTACGCCAAATTCTGACTCTACCATCTGAATGTCTCAACAGAAATCGAGACTCATCAGACCAGGCAACATTTTTCCAGTCTTCAACTGTCCAATTTTGGTGAACTCGTGCAAATTGTAGCCTCTTTGTCCTATTTGTAGTGGAGATGAGTGGTACCCGGTGGGGTCTTCTGCTGTTGTAGCCCATCCGCCTCAAGGTTGTGTGTGTTGTTTCTTCACAAATGCTTTGCTGCATACCTCGGTTGTAACGAGTGGTTATTTCAGTTGCTCTTCTATCAGCTTGAATCAGTCGGCCCATTCTCCTCTGACCTCTAGCATCAACAAGGCATTTTCGCCCACAGGACTGCCGCATACTGGATGTTTTTCCCTTTTCACACCATTCTTTGTAAACCCCAGAAATGGTTGTGCGTGAAAATCCCAGTAACTGAGCAGATTGTGAAATACTCAGTAACCCGTCTGGCACCAACAACCATGCCACGCTCAAAATTGCTTAAATCACCTTTCTTTCCCATTCTGACATTCAGTTTGGAGTTCAGGAGATTGTCTTGACCAGGACCAAACCCCTAAATGCATTGAAGCAACTGCCATGTGATTGGTTGATTAGATAATTGCATTAATGAGAAATTGAACAGGTGTTCCTAATAATCCTTTAGGTGTGTGTATATATATGATTCAAACTGTTTTGTGATCCGTTGCACCACTAGTATAAATACACAATTCAACCGTTTGCAGTCTGAAAGAATTATTTTTGTTTTTGATGGGGTATCTTCTGCTCACCAAGGCTGCATTTATTCAAAAATACTGTAAAAACAGTAATGTTGTGAAGTATTATTATAATTTGGAATAGCTGTTTTCTATTGTAATATCTTGTCAAATGTAATTTATTCCTGTGATTAATTCTGTATTTTCAGCATCATTACTCCAGTCTTCAGTGTCACATGATCCTTCAGAAATCATTCTAATAAGCTGATTTGATGCTCAAGAAACATAATTGTGTTCACTCATTAATATCAATGTTGAAAACAGTTGTGCTGCTTCATATTTTTGTGGAAACCGTGAGACTTTTTTTTTTCTAGGATTCTTAATAAGTGAATCGAGATTTCATAAGAACAGCATTTGTTTGAAATGGAAATCTTTTGTTACATTATAAATGTCTTTACCGTCACTTTTGTTCAATTTAATGTCTTAATCTTACTGACTCCAAACCTGTATATAATTCAGAGTCTGAGAGATGCTGGGGTTTCAGGACTTTGAATGACGCTGTAAATCAGGGGTGATTTGATCATGTTCATCTTTCTCTCTCTCTCAGGCACTTACTCCAACATCTACAACCGGCCCAAACTAATCCAGGACCCTCCAAAGGTAAAGAAAAATGCCTCACATGTCTCATTCGGCTAAGGGTGAAATACACTGGAAATTCAATTTCCAATTCAAATCCGCATACATTTTGCATGGGAAGCAAATTTAAGATGTGGTCTGAGTTACGTGTATGGTTGTTTTCACCTACAACACAGACACAGAAGCAAACATACTATATTTGGACCAATAAGATTGTGAAGTTGTGAATTTTTTGTTTGTTTACTATCTTGTATTCGTTAATTGATCGTATTAATCTTAACAAATATTATCCTGCCATATGATGTCATGCAGTTAATGGATATTTAATGCATTAATTCATCAAGGTCATTCATAGTATATGCGACTAATAATACTGTTATAATGGGTCACATGCAGGCTTATGTCGTTTACTTTCTCTTTACAATAGTTTGCATGCGATGTATTAACCAAAACAAGTTTCAGAGTTCAAAAGATGTTTGTTTACAGGGATGGACGGGTTTACAAAAGGATTTATAGAGCTTTAAAATGCATTAGCTGATAAACACTGAAAGGACATAATGCAATCAGTAGACTCGTGCATGCCGCTTGTAACGCTAAGGTTATGGGTTTGATTCCTAGAGAATGCATTAACTGATTCCATGTATATTTTGAATGCAATGCAAGTTGGTTTGGATAAAAGCATCTGCCAAATCTGCATTCGTTGTAAATGTGTGTTTGCAGCCCAAGCCGATCCGAGTGTCCGATAAGACAGGGATTCCCCTGGAGGTTCTGGCGAAAAGAGGCCCGACGGCCAAACAGGTGGAGAGGATGGAGAGGATAAACGACTCGGACCTGCCCAGAGTCTCAACGCAGCCCCGCTCGCGAGAGGAGAGCGCAGAGGAGAGGAGAGCCAGGAAACAGGCCATCAAGACTGAGAGAAAGGTGCGTACGGCAGTGTTACGCTTGTCAAATCTGATGTGGCATGCTGAACATTCTTTTAAATATCCATTAGGGCTTTTCACACTGCGCTTAACCCTGGGTTATCATCGTTCTAAACGCCACTTGTAACCCCGGGTAAAGGAATGTTTCACACTTGTAATTGAAGTGCAACACATAGTGATATCGAATCGAATCGATGATAATCAAATTGAATCGTGAGACCAGTGACAATTCACACCCCTGCTTTTTACCTGGGGTTATGAAACCCGCTTTTTTGCCGTGTTATCCCCACATTCTGATGCCAACTGCAAATTGCACACTCATATTTGCGTGCTTTGGACAGTCAAGGAAACGCTTAACATTGTATATAAACAGTAAATTCAGCATTTGAAAGCAAAAATATCAAATGCTGACAGAAAATGTGACAATTTGAGTCTTCTTTCTTACCTTTTATAGTCTGAAGTATCCATTCCGTATAAACTCGATAGTACAGTCTGCAATACGAAGATGGGATTTGGAGTGTACATGTGATACATCAGGTTATGAATACCCAGGGTTAACTGTTAACTCCGGGTAAATTAAGATCAGTGTGAAACGTGAAGCAAGATTACCCGGGGTTTAGAATGACCCAGTGTTAACTATTTCAAGTGTGAAAAGCCCTATTGATTAAAACGGAGATTGTGATGAACTGAGTCTGAGATAAATGGTGTTTATGCCAAGCGCCAACCGCTCGCGGGTCTCTCGTGAAGCCAACACGAAAGTGACTTAAACTGCAATTCATCGACTGGCCGCTAGAGACAAAAAGGAGTCAAATCTGTATGTCCCTCATGTTAAAATGCCCAACTTTACAGCAGATTTTTTTTTTTTACAGTACAAAAATGTGTTTTTGGTCTATACAGCTAATTTTGCCCTTCATGAAAACTGTGAGGGGGGCGAATATATATTTTTTAAATACAACTCATCCTTTTAAATTATATTAAGCCTTAAAGTTTGGCATAATTAAGGGCGTGGCCACTTGACTGACAGGTGGATTGCCACTATGGTTGAGCTCGGTGGGCGTGGTTTCAGCAACCAGGCAGCTCAGCTCCACACACGTCCCGCCTCTTTGCCCATTTTCAGTTATCCGGGAGTGACGCGCTGCCAAGATGGCGCTGGCTGGCTCTGCCCACTTTAGGCTTCAAAAATGCTCTTCAGAAACCTACGGGTGAAGTCACGGACACTAAGTCCGTACTTTTTTACAGTCTATGGTTTATGCCAAATAACATCCTTTTAGTTCTTTTGATTACAATATGATAACAAACGGGGGAAAAAACAACATCAATGGGGGAAAAAAGGAAATCTGCCTACATCATGACATGATTATAATACATCACCATCTTTTGTATTTTGTTTAATTCTTGTGATTTTTTTTTTTTTTTTTTTAATCCAGATTTCTTAGCTGTTATAATCTCCACTTGTTTATATTTCTGTTAACGTTGAGCACTATTCATATTTGAAGCATTTGCATTGTCTATGTACAGGGTTCCCACGCTTCTTGAATGTACTTGAAAGTTCTTGAATTTCAGACACATGGATTCAAGGCCTGGAAAGTACTTGAAAACAAACATAGGTCCTTGAAAGTGCTTGAATTAAGCATGAACTGCATTTTGTTAGAGTAGCATGGTGCTATTACAAAAATTGGCCTTCATGCGCTGCCAAAGCCAGAACAAAACAGCATTACGGGAGGAAGGAATATATTTTTGCTGTTCCATAAGCACCATCTACTGTTCAGAACCCTATTCGGATGGTAATTGTTTCTCGTGGGGTCATAAGGTATTTTCATCATTGACAGGGGCTAGTCTGGGATTTTATTGCCGCCCAAATCCAGAAGGTCAGTGTTTTTCTCCCACACCCGCATAAAAATCCCCGGCCGAATTACCTACTGTTTTTAGACAAACACCAAGGACGTGTGGTCATTTAATTGCCGTCCGAATCCACATCTCAGAGTTTTCAAGATGAGATCACTTCAAAATGCACTGTTTATATCCTTTTTGACCCCTGCAGGCCACCGTATGGTTGCGCTTTGCTGTAATTTGGATGCATTTTAAAGATCTAGACTTTCATTACTGAAATGCCGGCAAGTATTTACAAGGGCAATATTTCATCACTGCGCAAAAAATAATCTGAAATCTTTTCATTTAATTGGAAAATTCATGTATACAATATTATTTCTATATTTTGATGTTTTAATTAAGTAATGATTTATAAAAAAGAAAACTAAAACTAGTGTGAAATAAATGTTAAAAGCAGGAATAAGAGCGCTGCAAACTGCATCTCTCGTTAAAACTCGCTCGCTCTTGTACACCAGCCTCTTTCCTCATTGGATTTTGTAAAATTGCAAATTTTTCCTCATTGGAAATTGTATTTTAGTTGTCAGTATATGCCTTAGCGTTACTGCATTAATGATAGACACCGGTACAGTAGGTATTTGATATATTGGCAATAACACACCCACCTTTATCGTATTTATTGTGCTTGATTTAAAATAAAAGGTGCTTTAAAAAGTCCTTGAAAGTCCTTGAATCTGGTGTTCATGAAAGAGTGGGAACCCTGTATGTAAAATCGGCCCTGGATGGTGAATAACCCCCTGACAGCATGTTAGCTAAAACGCACCACTGCCTTACCCTGGCGTTCACATTTATTCCTTCATTGTTGCAGGAGAGGAGGACCGAGAAGAAGGCGAATAAACTGGCTTTCAAACAGGAGAAACAGATGCAGGAGAAACAGCTGGTTAGTTTAAGAGCAAACGTCCAGGGCCTGAAGCTCTCGTAGGAGACGGTCCCAACACCAGACTATAGGACCTTACTGAAGACACGTCTGTTGCTGCAGTAAACAATGACATCATTTACCTTACCAGGACTTCCATGTTTTATTTTCCTCAAGCAGATGTTTATGAATAAGTGTTGGATACATCATAATGAATGGGATCTACACAAACTGTTCTATTTATCAGGCGTGGCTGTTTAAAGGCAATTATATATGAGCAAAAATGTAATTAAACCTATTCATCAAATTCTTAAAAAGTTATTTCAACCAGTTACGAAAACCAAAATAGAATCCCAATACCGCTTTTATAATAAAAACACTCAATTGCATTTTCACCAGTGGCACAAAATATTGAACTTAAATCAGCTGCCTGTACGCTGGACAGGATCAATTCTCAATTCATTACGACTACAATCTCTTGTCCCATCCATGATTGGGCAAAGTGCACAAATGTCATTCACAAAATTGAACAATAAACAACTTTGACCTGAAATAAAAGTTCCTGTTTTCATCTGGAGCGAACGTGAAGATCTGCTACAATGACCGTGAGCTCTAATATGTTCCCATCACGGCATAATTACAGTATTCATGTTTTTCTGAGTTGTTGGAAATTTTAATTTCCAAGCTGGAAGTATTTAGGTAACTTGTGCATAGACTACTATTCAAAAGTTTGGGGTCGGTAAGATTTTTCTTAGAAGAAGTCACCAAGGCTGCATATATTTGATCAAAAATACAGAAAATGTTTAAATATTACAATTTAAAATAACCGTTTTCTATGTTAAAATGTATTTCTGTGCTCAAAGCTGTATTTTCAGCATCATTACTCCAGTCTTCAGGTCACATGATCCTTCAGAAATCATTCAGATATGATGATTTAATGCTCAAGAAATATTATTAATGTTGAAAAATTGTGGAAAACATTTATATTTTGATCAATAGAAAATGTCTTTTTAAATGTTTTGTCTTTTTTGATCAAATTAAAGTATCCTTGCTGAATTAGTTAAAACAACACTGACCACAAACATTTGAACGGCAGTGCACATTTCTGTTTTATTAGAGCTCACCTGGTGCAGTTCATATTTTACAATGTAATAAATACAGATTAGAATTCATGTAATATTTTTGTCATTTTCAACAAAACTGCTGGATGACTGATCCGGTTGGTGTTGTTAGTGTTATTCTGCCTTGGAGGTAATTTCGCCGAGACTTGTGGGAATTGCGACACGAGTCGCATGACAGGAGCAGCACTCGTAAATGACGTTGTAAATCTTTGTTCAAAGGCCAAAGGAATAGAGTCTGACTGACCTGAAGATAAAACGACCATATGTGGCAAACAAATACAAGCAGAAATGCTTAAAAAAAAAATTCCCTGATCTAGTGTCAAAGGTGTCGATTCAAATAAAAGGAGTGCCGGTAATGATGACAAATGCCAAACACGTTTTTTCCACGAACTGGAAAACATCTGGGGAATTCCATTTTGTGATGTCATGTGAAGGCTTGTATTTGTACGAACAGTCCCAACCTGTGTCATGTTCCCAGAACATTCCGGAGACGGGTGCTTTCACTGTCTGTATGGGACTTTCCTTCACTTCTCGACCTCTGGAAGCCATTCAAAGAGTGCCTTGGGGAGTCTCTAGCGCCCATAACCTTTTACCATATCTCCAGGACTCATCTCCAGACTGAGTGCGTGTGGACAGTCGTAGCCACCTTCATCAAGGTCATTAAGGCCGTACAGACATACAATGGCCAAATCACCGTTTCCCTCATCCTCGTCACCGGAGCCCGGCTCCTCGCCGCTGCGGCTTGATATCTCTGTTAAAGTGGTTAGTTCTTTAGGTCCCTCGTCTGGTTCGATCTGCAGATCGCTTTCCACGATCTCCGGCTCCAGTTTCAGCGGTTTGCACAGATGTGATTGTGTTGGCCAGATATCCTACCAAACCAGAAAGAGACCGATTAGAGTCGCCCAGCCCTGGGAAGGAATGCTGCCGGCTAACAAGCTCACACCAAAGAGATCAGGACAAATCTGATTAAAGGGATAGTTCACCTAAAAAGATTGTTTGGAAGCAGACAACACTGGATCCCATTGGCTTTTATCATAAGGACGTAAAACAATGAGACTTCTGATCTTTTGTGGTTTGGTTTGGAACCACGAGGTCGAGTAAATGATGACAAAAATGTCATTTTTGGGTGAACTGTCCCTTTAAATCAGACATGCGTGTGGTTTACTAGCTCACATTTACTAACACATTTGGTGGTAGCATTATTTATATAGTATTCTAGTATTTAGTCTTTTTTTTTTTAAATGGCTTTTATTTTATTATTTATTATCATTTGCATTTTAGTAATTTTCTAACGTTTCTTAGTAGTTTTCGTCTAATATTTATATTTTACATCAGCTTTATTTCAATTATTAAAAAAACATTTTTAATAGTAAATAAAATGTAATGCTTACATTTGAATGGTGATTAATGTTTTTATTAAGTAGTATGCATATACTATTATAGCATTTAGTAATATTTTGAAATGGCATTTATTATTATATTATCAGTTTTTTTTTATTAATATTAGTTTTTATTCATTTTGTCATTTGTATTTTTTAGCTCTATTTTAGTATTTCAAATTAAAACTCATTTTATTTCAGTTTCAACTTTTAAGGTTTTCATATAATATTTCATATTATGTATTATAAAATATTTAATACCGTACTGTTCCAAATATAAGGTGACTGTGTTTGTTTATCGGTCTGGCAAGGGGATATTATGGCGCGCTACTCAGTAGAAACACATTTTTGACGTACTATTCTTGGATAACACAATATAAATATTAACGATCAAGCAGAGAGAAAATGACACCAGCGCAAAAACAGTGTGTGCGACTCACCAAAAAGCCTTAAATGCTTCATAAATATCCAGTCATACGAGAGCAGCGTCTAATGTAATTTCGACTGTATGTCTAATGTAATTTACTTGTTATTTATTTTGCTTGTTATCAGAAATAATCTACTCTAGAGGAACTTATTCTGGCTGCGTTTAACGTTACACTTGGCATTAACATGCGAGCACCGTGATCATCAGTCAATCAGGACACGGCGAGTTTACATTTGTTCACATCAAGTGGTCGCCATCTGGATAACTGATCGCATTTATGTTTCCCGCAAAATATTTAAATGTGTCTTTATCACGGAGAGCAAAACAACTTTCGCTTTGTCCTCTATTAATGACAGTGCCCATAGAGCACTGGCTTTTGTGATGCATTCATACAATCAATCTCAAATAGGGAACTTTATCTAACTTGCATGTTAACTTTACCAACATTAATCTTATGTTATGAAACGAAGAAACATGTTATTCCGATGCATTGCATGCTTGAAGGCGAGTGCGCAAGCATTTATAGATACTGTACAGAAAACGGCATTACACGGTCTTTAAAGTCCTCATGAAATCAAAATTGACCATATTTACTTTGTTAGCGCAAATTGCTAGTTTTGTGGTGAACAATCCATCCGTGAAAGTCAATCCGCATCAAAAAATTATTTGGCTTCGTAATCTTTAATCAAAATCTGAAAATGCTCCTCCCCTCTACATTGGTAGGCCATTTTTGATGTCTGTTTGACGGCGTGGGCTTCGACATGCCATCATTAAACTCGCCCATCCAGATCACAGTAACTTGCGTTCAGATCTGCCTCCATTTCTGAATGAAACGCCTGCGTTTCTATATCCAATCAGGTCACGGGGGGGAGGGGGGGGGGGGGGAACAAACCACGCCCTCTGTTCTGCTCATTTAGTATTCCGTTTCTCTCGGAAATACGTCAAATCACTGAAATAAAGTCGGTTGCAACTTCCGGTTCACTGGGACTTTAAAGGGTTAGTTCACCCAAAAAAATTAATTCTGTCATTATTACTCTCCTCATGTCATTCCAAACCTGTAAGACCTTTGTTCATCTTCGGAACACAACTTTAGATATTTCTCTTCTTCTCTCTACGGTCTTACGGTTTGGGGTCGACATGAGGGTGAGTAATTAATGTATGAATTTACATTTTTGGGTGAACTAACCCTTTAAGGAGGGCGTTTCCCCCACTCTATATTGCAGACCGAAATGGGAGATTATTTATAATAAACATGCTGAAACAATAAAAACATGTAAATTAAGATAATGCTGCCCAATTAAAATGAAAGATGATAGCGCATAAGAAATAACACAGCCTCTGTTGTTGTTGTTTCTTTGCGGACGTCTACCGGAAGTTAAGTTTGGGCCACAAAAGCGCGCATGCACAGTAACGTTTGTTTATGTTGTTGCCGTTGAAACCGTCTATAACTCACACTGTTGTCATAGCACCCAGGATAAGCACATACACGCACCCTTTTGTAATTTTGTAAATAATACAATACTATAATGAGGTAAACCTCCTGAGGTGAATGTGTTGTACCGGTTGTCTTGACAACATTGCGTTTGCGCACACACTCACCGGAGCGCTCACTATTTCGACTGAATAATACGGTTTCTTTCTCTCAAAACCTTATAATATGCCTCCTGAACACTTTCCATATATGGCACGCGTCTCCCTGTATCATTGCGTGATACTTTTGTATCCTTTTGTAAAGTTGTACCCAATCCCATTAAAATCCTGTAGAAATGATCCTACAGGATATTTACTGTATGTATTGTCTTATAAGACGATTCTCACAGAATCCAATAGGAATCTGATAAGAATTGACAAGACATAAATATATCCTATAAGAACGGTTCCAAAATATGATAGAAATTCCTGTGCAGGTTTCTTATTGGAATCCTTTAGGATTTTTTGACGATAGTTTTAGTTAACAATAACAATGCTGATGCTGATTGGTTGCTTGTTTATAGTAAATTGTTTGTGCAACTATTCTTACACTATTTGGTGCTTTCAATGCAATCCGGTAATTACGTGAGAATGTTTCACTGAACAATTTACACATAAATATTGAGACAACAGCAGCAACTTACCAAAAACCTGGGACGCACAGAGATGGCTTTCTTCTTAATTTCCGAGTTGTATTTCATCACTAGCAGCATAATTATGACGGTTAGGAAAAGCAACGTTAAGACGACCCCCAGCACTGGATACAGGTACACGGTGAACGATGGATCTGGGTGGAAGAAAGAAAAACATTATCCTCAGCTGTGCATGTATGTCTTTTAATATCCTTTGGTATTGCTGGGTTTGGGTGTCATGCTCATGCGTGAGCTTGTACAGTGTCTGATTTGTCTCATTATGTTTGTACTCCAACTTTTTTATTTATTTTAAATATAACCATTTAATCAGTTGATAAAAACTTGAATTTGTGACGGATTTATTAGTGCTTTATTAGAGAAAATTACTCACTGCTCTTGACTAAAGAGCTGTTCTAGCTTTAATAAGGATGAATCTATATTTAATTAATCATTTATGCAGTGCAGACTGTTTGATAAATTTATTCAATTTCTATATATTTCCAAACTGTTAGACATTAAAGGCCACTGGTAAATATGACAATATGGGTTTATGTAAGGATTGTTTCACTTAAATTAAAAGTTTAAATTATTAAATTAAAATATTTTTGAAGCCTAATAAATGTTAAAATATGTATAGATTTCAATTAGACTACAGTGTTGAATGGCTATAATGTTTAAAATTATTGGGAAAGAAATAATTGTAATCAGTGATACTGGCCTTCACTCATAAAAACATGCCAATAAACAAGTATTTAAAATATACTGTCTTTATGTTGTTTCTACATGAATCTGGAGATTAACTGTGAAATTATTACATTATAAAATATATTAGAAGTGTTTGAGTGCAAGAAAAAAATGTGTGATCAATCCAGTTCATTTTTTAAACGATTGACAGCACTAGTAAAAATATAATGAATATGTAATATAGTGCATATGCTTAGCAAAATGCTCCTCTCTAGAGTTTATTTTTCTAGCTGTCTATCAAGCTTTTCTGAGGTAAATGTGGCGTTACGTGGCTTATTGTTTACAAGCTGATTTATTGACGTATTTGACGGTGATTTATTGATGGTATTGATGCTGTTGAAACCCAGACTAAGTGATTACATGAGACGTTATACATTTCAGTAAGTTGTACTGTATCTTTCAACATACCTTCTGATGTTTGTTAATGTTTATTTCATGCTATAACTAGAAGTAAAGCGCAAGAGATGATCAAACTGAGACTGAGCTGAGGCGCTCGCGCCACATTTAAGAGCGCTGTATTTAAAATAAAACTGTATTTATTGTTTGAGTTTCATAATAAAATTGACAGCATTTGAAAGCTGAAATGTGTTACTTTTCATATCAAAAGTAACAAAGCTCAAAGCTTGTTGAGACAAAGCTCAAAGCTTATTGGCACGCTACAAATGTTTTGTTCACGCATCACCTGAAAACAGACTAAACAGATTTTTAATTCATTCTCATTTTTATGAACCGATTTTGATTCTTAAACCCAAGAATTTATTAAATTAAATTATAAAAATGAGAATGGATCAAAAATCAAGAAAACCATATTTGAAATAATACTAAAGTCCTCATTGATATGAACTAATAAAATATATGTAAATAAAAGCTCTGTTTGCATGGATGCTGCATTCCCTCGATCATCTGCTGTAGAAATGAGTGGAAGTTTGTTTGGTTGCATTTGCACTTACAGATTCTGATGTCTCCTTGGAAACAGCGTCTTCTAGGATTGAGTTCTCTCTGTCCGATATTTCCAGTCAGATTGACACAGTAAATCCCTCTGTGCTCGGAAAACTCAATGGACGTCTCGCATGTTTTAGTCTCCATTTTACAGGTTAAGGATTTCCGAACCTGTGTTTTAAAAAATAAACAGTTCACAAAAATGAAATGATTTATGCACTGTATTTCATTCAGATATACCATTATAAATTCATTATAAATATATATAAAATCAATATATCAAACATTTATAATGTATTCATCAAAGAATCCTGAAAATATATATCACGGTCTCAATAAAAACTCAGAAATAAGTTTCTTGAGCATCAAATCATCATATCAGAATGATTTCTGAAGGATCATGTGACCTGAAGACTGGAGTAATGATACTGAAAATACCGCTTTGATCACAGGAATACATTACATTTTAACATACATTCACATAGAAAACAGTTCTCTTAAATTTTACAGTCTTTTCTGACTGTCCTCCAAAAAAAACCCACGACTCTTTAGTTTGTTTTTCAAGCACCTTAAAACGTTTATTTACGTTTTAAAGTCATGCGCCCTCTAGCTGTCTGACGTCATGAAATGACGAGTTAAAAAATCGTACCGACCACAAACTTTTAAATGGTAGTACATGTTAATATTTTCATGAAGGATTTACTTTTAGAACAAATAATTTCTTAAAGGGGGGGTGAAATGCTGTTTCATGCATACTGAGTTTTTTTACACTGTTAAAGACTTGGATTCCCATGGTAAACATAGAAAAAGTTTCAAAAATTAAGTTGTACGTTTGATGGAGTATTTATGTGCCAAAAATACTCCTTCCGGTTTCTCACAAGTTTCAGAAAGTTTTTTTCGAGTATGGGTCTGTGTGACGTCAAATGGGCCGGAATTTCCTTATACGGGTCCGTCCTAAGGGCACGTCTTCTGTGCGTGCACCCGTAGACCAGAGCGAGAGAGTGAAAGGAGTACGCCCATCAAATCGCTTTGCTCGGCTGCGCTGCAGTCGCAGGACTTCACGAAATCAACAATGTCACCAAAAAAGTGTGTTTTTGGTTGTCAGGGCAAGACAACCCTGCACAGCTTCCCAAAGAACCCAGCGTTAATGGGACAGTGGATGGAGTTTGTTTTTCCGGAGCAGCAACGGAGTTGTGCAAGTGTTTTGTTTGTTCCCTGCATTTCGGCGAAGATTGTTTAACAAGGCCCAGTTCGACGCCGGATTTGTAGCTCGTCTAATGCTGAAAGATGGAGCGGCCCCAATGATTTAGGTTCACGGTTGTGCGTTGGAAGCAGGCGGTGAGTAAAACTACTTCAAATGTCTTAGTGTTGTTAGCTATCGACACGTTCATTCAAATGCGTTACTATTCCATTGTTTTTCTATGTAAACACGCACTAGTCTGACGTGCAAAGCCATTCCGCTTGCTACTGCTAACATTAAATCACATATAATAGTCCATAAACCAAATTATGTCCTCATAAACCATGAGTAAACACACACAAATGTAAAACTTGCGCATGACAAGCCGCTAAGCAAGTATATAAGTTACAGTTACAGTACATACCATTATAGAGACGTCCTACTGTAGTCGTTGCTGCTTCTCCTGTTCAATTTCAGCCTCTAGATCAGATTCTGGATCATATATGTATGGCTAAATCTGATTGATCTCCGTGGTTTATTTAGGATAATGTTTTTTTCCTCACGTTTAAGGATGCCACCGCTTTCAGACGCTCTCAATGCAATAGCTGCGTGTGCTCGTGACTCTTTAGCTCCGCCCACACGATCCACCTCCAGCCCCTCAGTTTTTATCGGAAAGACTCTGTACAGCGTATCTTTCTTTTATAAATATAATAAAACTAAAGACTTTTCAGTGATATGAAGGATGCAATACTACTCTATAGGCACTCAAGATTGACATGATATAGACTGAAACTGAGTGTTTCACCCCCCCTTTAATTTTTCAGTTGTTTCCGCACAAAAGGCTATCATGTGACTTCAGAAGACTGCAGCTAGAATATAGCGTTAAAAATCACATGGGCTACTTTTTATGGTGCTTTTTTGAGCTATTAATATTATTAATAGCTCAATACTATTAAAAAGCTGCTGAAGTTTTTGTGCGAACCATTCCTATAAGTGGACAGGAAAGTGAATGTTACCTTTTCTGCTTCAACAGTGTATTCCAGATAATCACTGAGGTTCCTCAGAGCCGGCGTGTTTCTGTACAGATCCAGAGGGTTGATGAACTGGACGTGAAGTTTGCCGTCTTTGGGTAAAAGTTCAACCTCAGGAAAATCCAGATGACCTGAACGCACAGTAGTACTGTTAGATCACACTGCATGTGTTTGCTACAATAGATGATATTTCAGAGTTCATCCAATAATCCAGGCTAAACATACACTTGATTTTGGCACTGGTGACATCTTTATTGAAGCTGAAAATATCTGATTTGCTAAGCACCGACTGGTTTCCCCGCGTGGCATTCACATTGACAAAGTAGTAATTGTTCCCCGAAAAGAACAGCATACTGGATATGTTCAAACTTTGCTTTTGTGTGCTATTCTGTAGTATCCTGGAACACAAATAAACAACAGTAAGGTCAAGAGGGCAACAAAAAACACAAATGAACAGCCTTGTAGTTTGACTAGTATTTTACAATGATTCAGAAGTCATTTAATCAAGCTAATGAACATTTAAAGACTATACAAGGCTGTGAAAGATTGAAGCTGTTTTATTCACATCATTTACCTATTATCATGATTGACTGATGCTTTCACCTCCACAAAGAAGCGTATGTCCTGACTGAGATCGGGATATTCCCATCGTACTTCAACTCCATAGCTGTCACAATGTATGGACACATTTGCAGGAGGAGACAGGGGACTCACGGCTAGAAGAGAGTTCATCATATTAGAGTCTGACCACCTGATTTTCATGTGTTATGTTACATTTATTATTATGCTAAACAACGCTCAGAATTCACATTCAGAGTAAAAAGACATTGTGACATAAATGACAGAGTCGGTAATGACATAAGATTGTATAAATGTACTTAATTGTTATAAAACAAATTACGGAACAATAACAAAAACACGCCAACAAACGATGACTTCCAGTGGTAAGATGACTGATGGATGATAGCTGGTGTTTGTTGGGACAGTATGAACAAGTCTTGACAGGCTCCCTGTCCCCATGTGACCCTTCCTAGCCAGCGCTCGCTCTCTGCGCGGGTCTTTACAACGCCAACCCTCTTCAACCGTTTTTTCCCTTCCCGCTGGCTATATCAGCCTAACACGCACACACGCTCACACTTGCCGTATGCTAACAGACGGTGTTTAACCACACGCACATGATCATCTGCTTGTTCTAATGTGACATATTTATGAGTATTTAGCATTAATAAAATGCGAGGAAGCCGTTTTAATCTCCTGGCCCTCATATGTTTCTTCTCACTCTCACACTCACACTCGCGTGAGCTATTTTTGTGGTGTTTTTTTTGGGTGTATTGAAGCCCTCAAACTCGTTTTCCCAGTTCTGACTGTTGACCGAAAACCATGGCTAGCAGTACCATCATCACTGAGAAGAAATGTGACGGGAACACACACACACACACACACACACACACACATCTCTCAACGCTGAAACTACTTTCTGAGAAATCACAGAATAGAACAGGATCTGTCGTGTCAGTCACAGTCTGTCCTAATACTCGTTTCATAAGAAAGACTTCAACTTCCTTAAACCTGCCTGGACTTCTGAGAGCTCTACAAGCGCCCACTCAAAATATCTCACATTACAACATTACAAAAGGGTTTTACTTCCGGGACCAAGCTATTGCTCTTTGGATGGGGTTGAAATTGAGTCGTGACAGAAATCAGATCTATTGGTGTAGTAAAATCATTTACTCAATCTAAATGGAGGCCATCACAGCCATTTATCTCATCAGACTTCTAATCAGATTCATTGAACTTTGACCTGCTGTATGGATGTAGTTAATGTGTAGAGTACAGTATTTCTGTCCTGATTGTATTTCTGGTCAAAAGTCTCGACAGTGAAGCGCTCTTAAATCATGCATAAAAGGAATGGGTGACATGTTCAAATGACAGGACTGGCGGTAAAGAGGCAGGTTTGTGCACCTGTCGGGCGAGTTTTGGGTAACATTTTATTTTGATGGACATTCTGTTGACTATAACTTTGCAACTACATGTCCAGTAACTCTTATTAGAGTATTAGTAGACTGTGTGCTTACTATCTGCTAACTCTTTAATGTGATGGCCCTTCAACAGACATTCTGCTGCTGACTACACTCTAAAAAATATGGGGTTATTTTTTCAGTTTGGGTAGTGACCCAGATCCTGGGTCAGGCGTAACAACCCAGTGTTTGGGTTGTTTTTGTGTTACACAGATCCTGGGTCAGACGTAACAACCCAGTGTTTGTGTTGTTTTTGTGTTACACAGATCCTGGGTCAGACGTAACAACCCAGTGTTTGGGTAGTTTTTGTGTTACTCAGCTCCTGGGTCAGACGTAACAACCCAGTGTTTGGGTAGTTTTTGTGTTACTCAGCTCCTGGGTCAGACGTAACAACCCAGTGTTTGGGTAGTTTTTGTGTTACTCAGATCCTGGGTCAGGCGTAACAACCCAGTGTTTGGGTAGTTTTTGTGTTACTCAGCTCCTGGGTCAGACGTAACAACCCAGTGTTTGGGTAGTTTTTGTGTTACTCAGCTCCTGGGGCAGACGTAACAACCCAGTGTTTGGGTTGTTTTTGTGTAATCCAGATCCTGGGTCAGGCGTAACAACCCAGTGTTTGGGTTGTTTTTGTGTTACTCAGCTCCTGGGTCAGACGTAACAACCCAGTGTTTGGGTTGTTTTTGTGTAATCCAGATCCTGGGTCAGGCGTAACAACCCAGTGATTGGGTAGTTTTTGTGTTACTCAGATCCTGGGTCAGGCGTAACAACCCAGTGTTTGGATAGTTTTTGTGTTACTCAGATCCTGGGTCAGGCGTAACAACCCAGTGTTTGGGTAGGTTTTGTGTAATCCAGATCCTGGGTCAGGCGTAACAACCCAGTGTTTGGGTAGTTTTTGTGTTACCCAGATCCTGGGTCAGACGTAACAACCCAGTGTTTGGGTAGTTTTTGTGTTACTCAGCTCCTGGTTCAGGTGTAACAACCCAGTGTTTGGGTAGTTTTTGTGTTACTCAGATCCTGGGTCAGACGTAACAACCCAGTGTTTGGGTAGTTTTTGTGTTACTCAGCTCCTGGGTCAGGTGTAACAACCCAGTGTTTGGGTAGTTTTTGTGTTACTCAGATCCTGGGTCAGACGTATCAACCCAGTGTTTGGGTAGATTTTGTGTTACTCAGCTCCTGGGTCAGGTGTAACAACCCAGTGTTTGGGTAGTTTTTGTGTTACTCAGATCCTGGGTCAGATGTAACAACCCAGTGTTTGGGTAGTTTTTGTGTTACCCAGATCCTGGGTCAGACGTAACAACCCAGTGTTTGGGTAGTTTTTGTGTTACTCAGCTCCTGGTTCAGGTGTAACAACCCAGTGTTTGGGTAGTTTTTGTGTTACTCAGATCCTGGGTCAGACGTAACAACCCAGTGTTTGGGTAGTTTTTGTGTTACTCAGCTCCTGGGTCAGGTGTAACAACCCAGTGTTTGGGTAGTTTTTGTGTTACTCAGATCCTGGGTCAGACGTATCAACCCAGTGTTTGGGTAGATTTTGTGTTACTCAGCTCCTGGGTCAGGTGTAACAACCCAGTGTTTGGGTAGTTTTTGTGTTACTCAGATCCTGGGTCAGATGTAACAACCCAGTGTTTGGGTAGTTTTTGTGTAATCCAGATCCTGGGTCAGGCGTAACAACCCAGTGTTTGGGTAGTTTTTGTGTTACTCAGATCCTGGGTCAGGCGTAACAACCCAGTGTTTGGGTAGTTTTTGTGTTACTCAGATCCTGGGTCAGATGTAACAACCCAGTGTTTGGGTCGTTTTTGTGTTACTCAGATCCTGGGTCAGGCGTAACAACCCAGTGTTTGGGTAGTTTTTGTGTAATCCAGATCCTGGGTCAGGTGTAACAACCCAGTGTTTGGGTAGTTTTTGTGTTACTCAGATCCTGGGTCAGATGTAACAACCCAGTGTTTGGGTAGTTTTTGTGTAATCCAGATCCTGGGTCAGGCGTAACAACCCAGTGTTTGGGTAGTTTTTGTGTTACTCAGATCCTGGGTCAGGCGTAACAACCCAGTGTTTGGGTAGTTTTTGTGTTACTCAGATCCTGGGTCAGATGTAACAACCCAGTGTTTGGGTCGTTTTTGTGTTACTCAGATCCTGGGTCAGGCGTAACAACCCAGTGTTTGGGTAGTTTTTGTGTAATCCAGATCCTGGGTCAGGCGTAACAACCCAGTGTTTGGGTAGTTTTTGTGTTACTCAGATCCTGGGTCAGGCGTAACAACCCAGTGTTTGGGTAGTTTTTGTGTTACTCAGATCCTGGGTCAGATGTAACAACCCAGTGTTTGGGTAGTTTTTGTGTAATCCAGATCCTGGGTCAGGCGTAACAACCCAGTGTTTGGGTAGTTTTTGTGTTACTCAGATCCTGGGTCAGGCGTAACAACCCAGTGTTTGGGTAGTTTTTGTGTTACTCAGATCCTGGGTCAGATGTAACAACCCAGTGTTTGGGTCGTTTTTGTGTTACTCAGATCCTGGGTCAGGCGTAACAACCCAGTGTTTGGGTAGTTTTTGTGTAATCCAGATCCTGGGTCAGGCGTAACAACCCAGTGTTTGGGTAGTTTTTGTGTTACTCAGATCCTGGGTCAGGCGTAACAACCCAGTGTTTGGGTAGTTTTTGTGTTACTCAGATCCTGGGTCAGATGTAACAACCCAGTGTTTGGGTAGTTTTTGTGTAATCCAGATCCTGGGTCAGGCGTAACAACCCAGTGTTTGGGTAGTTTTTGTGTTACTCAGATCCTGGGTCAGATGTAACAACCCAGTGTTTGGGTCGTTTTTGTGTTACTCAGATCCTGGGTCAGATGTAACAACCCAGTGTTTGGGTCGTTTTTGTGTTACTCAGATCCTGGGTCAGGTGTAACAACCCAGTGTTTGGGTAGTTTTTGTGTTACTCAGATCCTGGGTCAGGTGTAACAACCCAGTGTTTGGGTAGTTTTTGTGTAATCCAGATCCTAGGTCAGATATAACAACCCAGTGTTTGGGTAGTTTTTGTGTTACTCAGATCCTGGGTCAGACGTAACAACCCAGTGTTTGGGTAGTTTTTGTGTTACTCAGATCCTGGGTCAGATGTAACAACCCAGTGTTTGGGTAGTTTTTGACCCAATGTTTTTGTAGAGTGTAAAAATAACTTTGCATGTACAGGTCAACTTATTCTAACTCCAACCCTAACTGTCTACTAATACTCTACTAACACTAATGAGAGTTAGCAGACATGCAATGCTACTTATGGTCAACAAAATGTGTTGAAAAGGACAATCAAAAAGTACAATCGAGTTTTGATACACCTGTGTCTGAGATTCATCTCAAGTGTGGGTGCAATAAAAAGAAAATAGCGCCCGCAGCCCTTTGGACCTCGCCAGCACATAAAACCATGCTCTTATAATTCTTATCATGTTAAACATCACTGTAAAACCAGCTCTGAGAGCAAAGACCTTTAGAAAACAGGATTTCAATATGGGGTTTTCTATTGACTGATTCATATTCAATCCTGAATACGTGCATGATGTCATTGAATACTGCAAGACAATCAACGTAAAAAGCATGCAATGTCTTTGATGCAAGTGATTAGAATATGTTGAATACATTTGACAGACACTTTTATCCAAAGCGACTTGTACTGCATTAACATATATTTATATCAGTCTTGCATTGCCTGGGAATCGAACCCCTTGACCTTTGAGTTGCAAGCGCCACACTCTATTCAGTGTAAGTTTAGATAAATTAAGATTTTAAAAGTAAAGTAATCTAAAGTCAAAGTTCACAACATTTTTTTATTTTGTGACACCGGATGGGGTCTGCTTCTTTAACTTAAGAATACAAATGTATATAAAAATAATATTTTTACATCTAAATATAAAATAAAAAAAGTAAATTATAAATTTAATCAGTATTTATTATTCAAACTAATAATAATAACTAATAATAATACTTCAAGCTAATACATAATTATACCAATATTACATTAATACAATGCTAATAAATTAAATGAAATAAAATAATCTTACCCTCTGATGTGGATTTATGGATTAAGATCAATACAGTGACACTCATATAGATCTGTATCCGCATTATCGCCAGCGAGTTTTAATCCAGTATTCACATATTATCTTCGAGTAAAACAAGAAGTTAATCCTGTCAAAGTGATTGTTCTTCAAGTGGAGTACAGTCCATTTTCTTTCAGATCCGTATGATTCCTCAGCGATGAGACACCAGTGGCCAGCCCGTGCGGTTCCAGCGAAGCGGGGCTCTTCAGGGAAATGACGCGTGTGTTTCGTTCACTCCCTAGGGCAAGACAAAGGTGTTTACAGGTAGCTACAGGTAACTCACTCACTTACTCACTTGTCACATGTTAAGTAATGAATGAGAATCATTTTACCGGAAGATTTTTACCTTCATCTATGGAGGATCATATTTCATCTCTCGGTTTAAATGAGATGGTGCCCTCTAATGTTATAGGACTATATTACGTTTAGGCTAAATGTGATATTACTCTACACCAGGGGTCTCTAAACTCGGTCCTGGAGGGCCACTGTCCTGTAGAGTTTAGCTCAAACCCCAATTAAACACACCTGAACCAGCTAATCAGGGTCTAACTAGGGCCTTGCAAGACACTAGCTGTGTCTCATTTCATTAAATTTTGAAGGCTGCATCCTCTGGAGGACACATCCTGTGAAGGATGCGGTATACGGAGTGTCCTTAATCAGAATTAAACGAGACGTCCTCCGTAGGACACACAGGCAGGAAGTATCACGTTGCTATGCCAACACGTTCACCGTGGAGTTGCGCTCTCACACCAGTTATATGAATGAAAATTATTTATAACTTGAAAATGACTATGAAATGTTTTGCCTTGACAGCAAAGCACTGTTCTAAACGTTTAAAAAATAAAATAAAATATCACAACACTTGTAATCCTGTTTACCACAACTATCTATTTGAGGTATATACAGCTTAAAAACAAAAACAAGCTTTAAACTACTTAAGTTTAAACACCACATTTCGCTTGCATGTATATCTGCCGGCGGCGCCATTTTTTCAAATAATATTTAAAAAACATGACGGTTGTTAATGGCGACGCAAAGAATTGTGGGTTATCTGAAGCAACGAAGGATACACCTCATGCACACTCCGAATTCCTGAAAAGAAGGGCGCATTTGAAGGTCGCATTCGGAGAGTCCTACTTACTTTTTTGAAATGAGACAGCCTTCAGACGCATGCAGCCTTCAAATGCGACCTCCGGAGGATGCAGCCTTCCGAAATGAGACACAGCTACTGATTAGCTGGTTCAGGTGTGTTTATTTGGGGTTGGAGCTAAACTCTGCAGGACAGTGGCCCTCCAGGACCGAGTTTGGAGACCCCTGCTCTGTGGTCGCCTGAGTGAGAAACATTGCCAGATTCTTCACTTGGATCTGTGTGTTATTGTTTCTCAATTAATATGCTGAGGCGCCAATATTTGAACACTTAGTCAGCATGCAATCATTCTTTTTGTTTAATGGAATATTGCAGTATTTAGTTATTATAAATTATTTATTCGTGCATATCATTAGGGCCCAAGCCCTGAAAGGGCGCAGAAGCCCTATTGTTCTTCTAAGGATAATTTAGTTTTTTCGACTTCACGGGCACTTTTGGGGCCCTTACCATGCTCAAAAACTCTTGAAACTTTGCACACACATCAGAATCTGCGGCCATCAGGGCCGGACCAAAGCTGGTACCCGGGCGTGGCAGGGGGGCTCGACAGCGCCCCCTTAAGTGGGGTCTGAAAACTTGGTCCATATATCAAACACACTTGCACGTACATGTATGAAACTCGGTACACATATGGAGCTCATCTGGCCGAACAACTTTTTTTGCTCTTTGTTATACGTCAGCCCAACAGGAAGTGAGCTATTATGGGTTGTTCGGAAAACGCATGCTCTGGAAATTGATATACTCCTCCTAGAAGATTCACCCAATCAGTGCCAAACTTTTTTTATTTATTTATTTATTTTTTTTATTGCAAGAAACAGAATTACAATAAGGCAATTCAAATTCAGAAGAAAACTCTAAATAACAGAGCACAACTAGATATAAATGAAACAAAAAAATAAATTAAATAAAAAAATAAAATAAAAATTAATTTGGGTCTTCCAAAAGTTTAAATTTCTTCAATAAATCAATTGTGGACCATTGTGGATTAATTTTTGCCATAATCCCAAGTACCTCATCCCGGGTTCTTTCTTCAGATTTCTCTTTTAAGCCGCGGAGTTTAAGATTCCAGCGTCGTTTATAACGCTCCAGTTCCTGTACCCGCTCCTTCAGCTCTGCAGTTTCCTCCACATATTTGGACATTTCTTTTCCAATGTTCCTGGACGTGGATTTACAGTCCTTGATTTCCTTTGCATTGAATTCAACACTTTTTGACAGTTCTGCGATCACTACCGTGTTCTGTTTTAGCTGCGTCCCGAAACCCTCCATCATGGCCTTCAGATTGTTTACCGCTTCGAGGATGGCGGCGTTAGAAACCTCAGGCTGATCGTCCACTTTTGTTCTTTTTTGAGGCACTGGAATTTTAGTCGGTGTTGACTCCATCTCTCTTCTTACACCCACCGACTGAGTTTCCATCAGTTCTTCCTTGTCAGAAATTGCATAGTCATGAGACATTAATGGGCCTACACCTAAGGAGGCAACACCTGCTGAAGCTTTCGGTCTCGGCATGTTTAAAGTCACGCGAAATCGGCTAAAAATTGCAGTTACTTATTTCTTACTCTTTCAGCGGTCATATAATTAACAAAAACAAACAAGAAGGACAAAACTACATGAAAATTGGGACTGATGATCTGAGTCACATAAAAGTGCGTGTGCTCAGTACGCCATCTTGCCGAACCCCCCATCAGTGCCAAACTTGGTCAGCATGAAGTGAACATTTTGAGGATGCTAAATTGCGAGCAGATTTTTGATATCTCGAACGGTTTGGCCGTGGCGAGGAGACAAATTTATGGCGAGAAAAGTGAAACAGGAAGTGTGTTATAAATTCTGCAAACATTGACTGATTTGGATGAAACTTCAGCTGTGTGATCGTTTTAAGAGGCCGATCACATGGGTCTCCCTATAGTGAGTCAAAGTTATAGTGCCACCAACTGGCAGCAGGAAGTGTGTCATTTTCTAAATGCTTTATAATCATCATCTTATTTTTACCCGATTTACTTCAAACTTCATCAGAATGATGTCAAAACATGGCAGATGTAAACCTGATAAGCACTTCTTGATAATCTAAATATTGTTGTCATGGCAACACATCAAACTATAATTTTCTTTTTCGATGCTTTTGAGACTCTTACAATGCTTCAAATTACATGAAACTCGACACACACATCATACATGCTATCCAGTAGATATGGGCAAAGACTTAAAAACGGGCGTGGTTCGGAGGAATGAGAGAGAACACCGCCCCATCACCATCGATGGAGCACCGGTGGAGAGAGTCAGCAGCTTCAAGTTCCTCGGTGTCCACATCACAGAGGAACTCTCATGGTCCGTCCACTCTGAGGCCGTTGTGAAGAAGGCTCATCAGCGCCTTTTCTTCCTGCGACGACTGAGGAGGTTTGGAATGAGCCGCCACATCCTCACACGCTTCTACAGCAGCACCATAGAGAGCCTGCTGACTGGCTGCATCACCACCTGGTACGGCAACAGTACCGCCCGCAACCGCAAAGCCCTGCAAAGGGTAGTGCGCACGGCCAGCTGCATCATCGGAGGTGAGCTTCCCTTCCTCCAGGACATTTACGCCAGGCGGTGTGTGAAGAGAGCTCAGAGGATCATCAGAGACTCTAGCAACCCGAACCATGGGCTGCTCTCACTGCTGCCATCAGGCAGACGGTACCGCAGCATTAGAACACGCACCAGCCGACTCCAGAACAGCTTCTTCCCACAAGCAATTAGACTACTTAACTCCTGATCCATCAGTATCATAACACACACTGGACAGAATATCACTCAGCACAAACCACTGTAGATACACACACATTATATACACATTTATTTATCATATAGCATCTATTGTACATCGGATTTCTATTTGTGAACATATTGTATACTGTACATTGTATATTATTACTATATCTTAATGTATACTGTTATTGTTTAATGTATGTTTAGTGTATATTATTTAAAGTATATGTATATTGTAAGTATGTGTATATTGTTTAAAGCTGTGAGAACTACACTCACATTGTGTAAATTATTTATTGTTTATTGTAGTGTATACTGTGCTGTGAGTAATTGTGTGCGCATCAGATGTGTAATCTGTTGTTGCTTAAATGTTGTACATGTCATGTCATGACTACTATGTTTGCTCGGACTGCACCTAAGAATTTCACCTACTGTTGCACTTGTGCATATGGTAGAGTGACAATAAAGTGATTTGATTTGATTTGGGTTCAGGGGCTCAGTGGGGGGGGGGGGGGGGGGGGGTTAGTTTTATCTACAGTCACCAAACTCGGTATATACAGATCCTTCTCAAAAAATTAGCACATTGTGTTAAAGTTCATTATTTTCCACAATGTAATGATAAAAATTTAACTTTCATATATTTTAGATTCATTGCACACCAACTGAAATATTTCAGGTCTTTTATTGTTTTAATACTGATGATTTTGGCATACAGCTCATGAAAACCCAAAATTCCTATCTCAAAAAATTAGCATATCATGAAAAGGTTCTCTAAACGAGCTATTAACCTAATCATCTGAATCAACTAATTACACCTGGGATTCCTGAGGCTTTTAAAAACTCCCAGCCTAGTTCATTACTCAAAACCGCAATCATGGGTAAGACTGCCGACCTGACTGCTGTCCAGAAGGCCATCATTGACACCCTCAAGCAGAGGGTAAGACACAGAAAGAAATTTCTGAACGAATAGGCTGTTCCCAGAGTGCTGTAATCAAGGCACCTCAGTGGGAAGTCTGTGGGAAGGAAAAAGTGTGGCAAAAAACGCTGCACAACGAGAAGAGGTGACCGGACCCTGAGGAAGATTGTGGAGAAGGACCGATTCCAGACCTTGGGGGACCTGCGGAAGCAGCAGACTGAGTCTGGAGTAGAAACATCCAGATCCACCGTGCACAGGCGTGTGAAGGAAATGGGCTACAGGTGCCGCATTCCCCAGGTCAAGCCACTTTTGACCCAGAAACAGCGGCAGAAGCGCCTGACCTGGGCTACAGAGAAGCAGCAGTGGACTGTTGCTCAGTGGTCCCAAGTACTTTTTTCGGATGAAAGCAAATTTTGCATGTCATTCGGAAATCAAGGTGTCAGAGTCTGGAGGAAGACTGGGGAGAAGGAAATGCCAAAATGCCTGAAGTCCAGTGTCAAGTACCCACAGTCAGTGATGGTCTGGGGTGCCATGTCAGCTGCTGGTGTTGGTCCACTGTGTTTTATCAAGGGCAGGGTCAATGCAGCTAGCTATCAGGAGATTTTGGAGCACTTCATGCTTCCATCTGCTGAAAAGCTTTATGGAGATGAAGATTTCATTTTTCAGCAGGACCTGGCACCTGCTCACAGTGCCAAAACCACTGGTAAATGGTTTACTGACCATGGCATTACTGTGCTCAATTGGCTGGCCACTCTCCTGACCTGAACCCCATAGAGAATCTGTGGGATATTGTGAAGAGAAAGTTGAGAGACGCAAGACCCAACACTCTGGATGAGATTCCTGCCTGATCGATTGCTCCTGTCTCCTGTGTGCCTCCTGTGTGCCTGTTTGTAGCTCTGTACAGCCTTGCTCACGTTTGAATCTTTATCTTGATATTTCCTCTTTATTCTACTGCTAAATATAACTTACTCATCACCATAAATTGTTTAAAAATTGCCTATCACGTTAAATTTGACATCGCTAGCTTTTAATCTAAATCACCATCACACGTTAGCATTTCGCTAGCCTGTTAGCTTGTCATCTCTGCACCCGGGTCTCCTGCTCTCTGAGTTCATTAGTTGGATTAGTAAATAGTGTCCAGCATACGATTGTGGTAAGTGGTAAATTGGATTAATCAACAAATACGGTAAGTCATGTCTTCTCCTGTCATTATCACTTGCACTTCATGCTGCATGTTTAGTATAGGCTTCTCCGCTGGCGAACAGGGCTTCACATGTGATAAATGTAAGGAGATAGTTAGGCTGACGGAGAAGATTTCAGAATTAGAAACACGCATCCATACTTTATCTGAGAGTAGTGAGGATGTAACAGCTTTAGACACTGATTTGGATGTGAATAGCTTAGTGAACTCTGTACATTCTTCGGTTCCGGCTGCAGGGCCCTCGCAGCAGGGCAACTGGGTGACAGTGAGGCAGCATAGTCGCAGACCAAAAAAACGCTTTTCCGTTCCGGTTAGAACATCAAACAGGTTCTCCCCTCTCAGTGAAGCACCCACTGAGTATCCTGTTGAAAGTGCCCTAGTCATTGGCGATTCTATTACACGGAATGTGAAGATACCAGCCACCATAGTCACTTGTTTACCGGGAGCCAGAGCGCCTGACATCAAAGCAAATTTAAAAGTGCTGGCTAAAGCTAATCGTAAATTCTCTAAGATTATTATTCACGTCGGCACTAATGATGTTCGACTTCGCCAGTCGGAGATCACCAAAATTAACATTAAAGAGGTGTGTGAACTCGCTAGTACGATGTCAGAGGCTGTTTATTGTTCTGGTCCGCTCCCCGTTAGAAGGAGTGATGAGATAGTTAGCAGGCTATCATCACTCAATGGCTGGTTGTCTAAGTGGTGTCTGCAAAATAACATAGGGTTCATAGACAATTGGAAAAGTTTTTGGGGCAGACCTGACCTGTTGAAGAAGGATGGCATCCATCCCTCCTGGGGTGGTGCCGCTCTTCTCTCTAGTAATTTGGCACATAGTCTTAGAGCTAAACCTTGACTCACTAGGGCCCAGGTCAGGAAGCAGACAAACTGGCTAAACCGACCGTCTGCTAGCTGTCTCACGTCACCGGAGTCAGATAAATCCCAGCACATAGAGACTCTTTCCCGAGATATTATCATATAGAGACTGTGTCTGTTCCCCGAATTAGTAAATACAAAAAAACATCAAAACCATTCAACAGTAAAAATGTAATTGATGTCCAACAAATAAACAAAAGATATAATACAGATGAACAATTGATAAAGCTTGGGTTGCTGAATATTAGATCCCTTTCCCCAAAAGCGCTTATTGTTAATGATATTATTAAAGATAATAATCTAGATGTGCTCTGTTTGACAGAAACCTGGCTAAAACCTGACGACTACATTACCTTAAATGAGTCCACCCCCCAAGATTATTGTTATAAACATGAGCCGCGTCTGAAAGGTAAAGGGGGAGGGGTTGCTGTAATTTATAATAATATCTTCAGTATTACTCAGAAGTCTAGTTTCAAATATAATTCCTTCGAAGTTTTGGTGCTTTATGTAACGCTATGTAGTGCACATGACAAAACCCGTTCAACATTGGTGTTAGCTACTGTATACAGGCCACCAGGGCATAATACAGACTTTATCAAAGAATTTGCTGACTTTCTATCAGAATTAGTACTGGCCGTAGATAAAGTACTAATTGTTGGTGATTTTAATATCCATGTAGACAACGAAAAAGACGTATTAGGATTAGCATTTAAAGATACACTAAACTCTATTGGAGTTAGGCAACACGTGTCAGGACCCACTCATCGCCATAATCATACTTTAGACCTAATATTGTCACATGGAATTAATGTTGATACCGTTGAAATTCTGCAGCAGAGCGATGACATCTCAGATCATTACTTAGTATCTTGTATACTTAATTTAGCTAAAGTTGCAAAGCCGCCCCCTCGTTTCAAAAATGGCAGGACAATCACTGCCGCTACTAAAGATTGCTTTTTAAATACTCTTCCTCATCAGTATCATCTCCTCAGCAACCCAGATAGCATAGAAGAACTCGATGTTGCAACAGAAACTATTGACTCTCTCTTTTCCAGTACTTTAGACACAGTTGCTCCTCTGCGCTTAAAGAAGATTAAAGAAAATAGTCCAACGCCGTGGTACAACGAGCACACCCGGGCCCTTAAAACAGCAGCCAGAAAAATGGAGCGCAGCTGGAAGAAAACAAAACTAGAGGTCTTTCGAAATTCGTGGAAAGAGCACATGATCGCATACAGAAAGGCCGTAAAAACTGCTAGATCCGCTTATTTCTCAACTCTCTTGGAAGAAAACAAACACAACCCAAGGTATTTATTCGATACAGTGGCTAAATTAACCAAAAATAAAGCTTCAACTTCTGATGATTGTAAACAGCACAGCAGTAATGACTTTATGAACTTCTTCACATGTAAAATTGATAATATTAGGAAGAAAATTTTAACCATGCAGCCGTCTACTACAGTATCACATCAGACAGAGCATTGTAGTGTCACTGAGGGAAAATTACAATCATTCACTGCTATAGGAGAAGAAGAATTGGCTAAACTCGTTAAATCATCAAAATCAACAACATGTATGCTTGACCCTGTACCGACTAGGCTATTAAAAGAGATGCTACCAGAGGTCATAGATCCTCTTCTTAATATCATTAATTCATCTTTGTCATTAGGATATGTACCGAAAACTTTTAAGTTGGCTATTATTAAACCACTTATTAAAAAACCGCAACTTGATCCTACAGAATTAGTCAATTATAGACCAATCTCAAATCTACCCTTTCTGTCAAAAATACTTGAAAAGGTAGTGTCTTCACAATTATGTTCCTTTTTAGAAAGAAATGGTATCTGTGAGGATTTCCAGTCAGGATTTAGACCGTATCATAGTACTGAGACTGCTCTCATCAGAGTTACAAATGATTTACTCTTATCATCCGATCGTGGCTGTATCTCTCTATTAGTGTTACTCGATCTTAGTGCTGCATTTGATACCATCGACCACAACATTCTTTTGAATAGACTCGAAAATTATGTAGGTATTAGTGGAATTGCTTTATCATGGTTTAAATCATACCTATGCGACCGTTATCAGTTTGTAGCAGTAAATGATGAGATGTCACACCGATCGCAAGTTCAGTATGGAGTACCACAAGGCTCAGTGCTAGGACCGCTACTCTTCACCCTGTACATGCTACCACTGGGAGATATTATTAGGAAGCATGGCATTAGTTTTCATTGTTATGCTGACGATACTCAGCTCTATATTTCTTCACGCCCTGAAGAAATTTACCAATTCACAAGATTGACGGAATGCATAGCCGCCATAAAACATTGGATGACTGGTAATTTCCTGCAACTCAATTCAGAAAAAACTGAATTTTTAATTATTGGACAAAAAAGCTCCACAAGTAGTAACCTAGAATACTGTCTAACACTTGATGGCTGCTCTGTCAAGTCTTCGTCGTCAGTGAGGAACCTGGGTGTGCTCTTTGATACCAATCTTTCGTTTGAAAGCCACGTTTCTAGCATCTGTAAAACTGCTTTCTACCATCTTAAAAATATATCAAAATTACGGCACATGCTCTCAATGCAAAATGCTGAACAGTTAGTTCATGCGTTCATGACCTCAAGGCTAGATTATTGTAATGCTCTATTGGGTGGTTGCCCTGCTCGCTTAATAAATAAACTCCAGCTGGTCCAAAACGCAGCAGCTCGAGTACTTACTAGAACCAGGAAGTATGACCATATTAGCCCAGTTCTGTCAACATTGCACTGGCTACCTATTAAACATCGCATACATTTTAAAATCTTGCTTATAACTTACAAAGCACTAAATGGTTTAGCTCCCCAATACTTGAGCGAGCTCTTAACATATTATACTCCATCACGTCTACTGCGATCTCTAAATTCTGGCCAGTTGTTAATACCGAGAATATCCAAATCAACTGCAGGCGGTCGATCCTTTTCCTATTTAGCTCCTAAACTCTGGAACAGTCTTCCTAGCACTGTTCGGGAAGCAGACACACTCTGTCAGTTTAAATCTAGACTAAAAACACATCTCTTTACTGTGGCATACACATAAAACACTTTATCAATTAATTGATTGTTAGGCTGCATTAACTAGGTCAGCCGGAACCGGGAACACTTCCCATAACACCTGATGTACTCGTTACATCATCAGAAGAATGGCATCTACGCTAATGATATTCTCTCTGTTTTATCCCGAGGTTTACTGCAGTCAGCCAGATCCGGGCCGTATCCTAATCAGATGGTGGACCAGAGAAGACCAACACAGGACCCCGAAGTGTCTGCAGAGACCGTGTCAATTATCCTCCCCCTGCAACTGCCTCATCGACACGGCATCTAAATAAACCCGTCACCAGTGTGATGACTCCGATTGTTTCGAATATTAACATTAAATAATACTTAAATCGATATGTCATCCGCAATAAACCCGTCTCCAGCGTGTTGCCTCCGATCATTCGAATATTGCACTTTAATAATTATTTAATCAACATCATCCTCAATAAACCCGTCTCCAGCGTGTTGCCTTCGGTCCTTTGAATATTCCGATCTATTATGACCTCCGACCTGTAAAGCAGCCAGAATAATAATAATAATAATAATAATACGTTGTTTGTAAATTGGCCAGAGGAGAACTGGCACCCCGACTGAGCCTGGTTTCTCCCAAGGTTTATTTTTCTCCACTAGGTCACCTAATGGGGTTTTGGTTTCCTTGCCACTGTTGCCTCTGGCTTGGCGTGCTCAGTTGGGGACACTATATTTTTCAACTAAACATCGAAATAAATCTAATTAATAAACTGGTTTGACCATGTAAACTAGATTACTGATCTAATTATTGATCTAAAGCCCACACTGTCACCGTATGGAAATTGGAATGAGCTGATGGCATCAAATGGCTATACAGCTGAATAAAATTAGGCTGCATTATTTTGCTGTTTAATACTGTAAAGCTGCTTTGAAACAATCTACATTGTTAAAAGCGCTATATAAATAAAGTTGACTTGACTTGACTTAAGTCCGCTATCGAAGCATCCTGGGCCTCCATAACACCTCAGCAGTGCCACAGGCTGATTGCCTCCATGCCACGCCGCATTGAAGCAGTCATTTCTGCAAAAGGATTCCCGACCAAGTATTGAATGCATAACTGAACATAATTATTTGAAGGTTGACTTTTTTTGTATTAAAAACACTTTTCTTTTATTGGTCGGATGAAATATGCTAATTTTTTGAGATAGGAATTTTGGGTTTTCATGAGCTGTATGCCAAATCATCAGTATTAAAACAATAAAAGACCTGAAATATTTCAGTTGGTGTGCAATGAATCTAAAATATATGAAAGTTTAATTTTTATCATTACATTATGGAAAATAATGAACTTTATCTTTTTGAGAAGGACCTGTATATATATATATATATATTACTTGAATTTAATGGATCTGAAATGAAAAAAAAAATCAGGAACCAATAGAAAAATCTAACTTTTATTAAGTTACATAACAAAACCTAAAATATTTTTAACAATAAATATAAATAATATATTTATATTTAAATATATTTTGGTTCCTCCAGGCCTTTTAAGTTGAGGCAGCTTCTTCAACTCATCACTTTTAGGAACACGTGCCCCAGGTTGTCTTCCTGGTGTATTGCCTTGGCATGATGGCTATTTTACAATGTTTATGACATTAAAAATAAAACATATGTAATGTAATATTACATTAAAATATGTTTAAAACTAAACTTAACTTGTGCCTCATGTCTCACTTTACCCCACAGCATTTGTCTCACTTTATCCCACCGCCACATTTTTAGCAAAAACGATCTCTCTTAGCAATTCGGGCTAATCTTCAGCTAGCATCATCACATGGTTTTATATGTTGGTAGTTCATCAACATGTGTGATATAAGCTTTTCTGAATCAATTTGCTTTGGCACAACAGCTGATTAAGTTGACAGCAAGAACATTTACTTTTGCTTGCAAAATAAAATATTTTTGTGAGAAAAAAAAACATGCTTGCCACAGCACCATGAGGTCCTCTCCTTCATGGCCAAGGGGAAATTGGAGAGGCTTGAAAACATAATGGTCATATGACCACAAATGTGTTCTGTTGACCAGATACAGGGGGTGTCTCACATTACTGTTTTTCCCCACTGTGTAGTAGAGATGTATGCCATTTCGGAAGCAGCCAGTCACTCTTAAAAATGCATACTAATTAGCATCCATTTAATAGCAAACACTATTATAAAATGTTGGACAATATTCCAGAATTTGGTAGTTTTTGTGTTACCCAGATCCTGGGTCAGACGTAACAACCCAGGGGTTGAGTTTAGGCCTGTCGCGATTGGTTGACACAATCAACTGCGTCAACGCTGTTAATTAGTCAACGTCAATATTTTTAGTCGACTGGGTAAGTTGGGTATGATATGAAATTGTATTAGTACTGGTAGGCCTACTTTAAAAATGACAGCACTCTAATAAGAGCAGTATTTCTTAATCTGCGTCGATGTGTGACAGCAGGAATGAGGACGTGTGTGTGAGCTCTACTTCCACCGTTCACTAAACAATGGAAGCAGAACAGTCAAATATATACACGCAGCTCAGGAAAAAGAAAGCAACAGAAAAGTGCGGCGCGGCTGGGATGTGCTCGCGCTGCCGGACTCTGACCTGAAGCGTGCGCAGCCGCACACATGCCTCGCGACCCCAGTTTCGCGGATTAATGGGTTTTTTAATGGTAAAAAAATATGTAAAAATGCACGTCCTGGCGAGTATTCGGGTAAACGTAGTCGGATAGGTCTTTAGTGAACGTATACAGAGTTGAATGAGAAATCGGTATTTGGTCCATGCAGCTCTTAAAGGGCCGGACCTAATATTCTGTGTGAAGCAGGGCAGGGCAGGAACATGCCGGCGAAGTGAGTTTTTAGGGTTTTTTAACCCCTAAAAAAAAAAGAAAGAAAGTTCTGTCATATTATTCAATTACTTTTACTGTTTTTTTGCCATGGTATCGATTCAGTATCGGTATTGAGGTATTTTAGTCATAATGTTGGTATCGTGACAACACTATTCTATATAAAAGTATTTGCTGATATTCTCTTTTTTTTTTGTTATGTTGGTTTACAAATTTTTACACTTTTACTCTTTAAGTTTTACATTTTGTCAAGGGCTTTGTTTACATTTATACTTTTTTATAGTACACTACTGAAGGCCAACGTTGCAAGTTAAATGAAATGTTTTTAAGTAAAATTGTTGAAAATTATTGTGATAAATTAGTCGATAGATTAATCGATAAATTAGTCGATAGATTAATCGATATAAAAATAGTCGTTAAGGGCAGCCCTAATTATCGTGTTTTTTTTGCGGCGACCACTTCAGGATAGAGCAGTGCAGCTCCGTCAAATTTTTATGCATTTTATGTCTTTGTGTGATGGAAACGCCTGATGCCTTGCTTAAAATGTTATGATTTTATTCAAAAAGATACAGAATATAAATACTTATGATGTTAAAATATATCCTCAGAACTGTACACTGATTGTTTATGGACAAGTTGTGGAGTCAGTAACCGGATATATTTCGGCTACGAGTGAAACGCAGGGCGGCGGTCTGAAGTTAGAAGTTTCCCCGCTGAACGTGATACAAGCTCCGGCACGAGATCCGTTACGGTGGAAACGGGACAACAGAGAACCGCATCTTTTGTAGCATTATAAATGTCTTTATTTGATCTATTGATGTCCTTGCTAAAAAAAAATCTTAAAGATCATGCAAGCATCAACAGTGACCACATGGCAGCTACAATAAGAGTAAGATGAGTAAGTTGCCAGTCAGGTATTAAGACGAAACCCTACAGTGCCAGTGAAACCAACACACACATAAACACTCACAAAGAAACAAAGAAAGCGGTGAGGAAGCCTCTTAAAGGATTACAGCTGCTGTGCTTTGTGGAAGCAGATGTGGAGTGATTGTGATCACTGAACAAACAAAGGGACAGGTGCGCGAGGAGACACTTGTGGCTGTGTGTTTATGATTAAAGTGTGTTGTTTCTGTGCCAAAACTGTCACTAAACGCCATTGGTTGAGCCAAATACAACAGCTTACGCCACTTCATCTCGTGTGAATGGGCATAAACAGAGTTTTCAAGCTATTGCAATTCTTTATTGTGCACCTTTATCTATATAACTGTATCTGTACCTGATAGATACACTGTAAAATCGAATTAGTTAGACTTACTTAAAAAAGCATGCAAACCGATTGCCTTAAAAAAACAAGTCAAGTGAAATAGGAATAGCATGACAAATGCTTAGTTAGTATAGTTCACTTACACAAGAGTTCTAGTAACTGAAAAATAACTGTAGAGAGTACTTGATCTTTTACTTTAGATTTACTCTGGACTTAGTGTAGCTACCATTGTTGTTACCATTGTTGTGTTTTGATGCTGAATGTTGAAGTCCGTGTGACCAGGTCGAGCATGACCAGCTGCGAGATATTGTCCAAATATAGACAGATTATATCAACCCAATTAAAAGTTTCACAAGGTGTTTATGACGTGGGTGTTAGCAATAAAATTGTAAACGATCATTACGACATGAAGGGAAGTATTACATAGGTTGCTTTTAAAAGGTGACTTAATATCTGACTATAGTTAATTATTCAGTCAGAAGTTAGGTCAACTTTTAAAAGCAACCTATTTATTACTTATCTTCCTTTCAAACCAAATATCTGATTTCTTGTTGCATCGCTGCATCAATAGGAAGAGAATTACAATAATATGAATGTTTCAAGTGCCCAACCAAAGGGAACACTGATCTCCATAATGATGTTTTTTTTTATTGTTGTTGTTTTTGCTTGACAAAATGGCACTCAAATCAATCAATTAATCTTAAAGGGGTGGTAAACCACGATTAAAATTTTCTAACTATAGCTAGTGCGTAATGTTGGTGTTTGAGCATAAACAACATCTGCAAAGTTACAACATTCAAAGTTTAAAGCAAAGGGAGATATTTGCTTTTAAAGAAATCAATTTCTAAGGACTACAGCAAACGGCCGGTAGGGACTACTAGACATTCCTCCAGAGTCTCTGACATCACCAGCCCCAATATTTACATAAACCCCTCCTCCGAGAATATTAAATAAGGGGGGGCAGGCCATTTTGTATCGCCGCGGGGAAGCGTTGTTGTGGTTAGTAGGCTGGAGTGTTGTTGCCGCAATGCCGACGAAACGCTGTTATTTTCATCCGGATTGCAGGTCCACTTTGTTCAGCCTTCCTAGGGACGGGGGTGCGTTGCAATGTGTTTAACATACAACATCATGTTATGTGCATGTGTGTATGAGACAGAGGGGAACACGGTCGCATTTGCAGCAGATACATGCTGCCCATCATAAATCAAAGCACGAGACAGACAGGGGTCGGATGAGAAGACCGGAAAATGTGACATAATGGACAATGTTCGTCTGTATTTGCAATACACGAGCCGCGGTTCAGCTGCGAAAGACAATCAGTGTGAATGCACAGCGGGCGCGCGCGGCTCCCGCTGCACATTTCACAGAGGAAAGCTTCCACAATCTTCACGAGTTCAATGCAGGATTCTTACAACGGCTTGTCCTGAAAGATGGATTTAAAAACAGAAGCTGTTTACGGGCCACAACCTGTAAGTGTGATTTATTTTTCGTCGATGTGTTTTCCTGTAATAGTTTGTATTGTTAATTGTACGTTGTAGCAAGGAAGTACACAGATGACAACGCTCATTTGGCTCTGCAAACCAGTTTGTTAAATGCTCATTCATAGCCTACTTAACGTTATCCGACAAACACCTAACGTTACAAACTGTTTAAAATCTCAACAGCGAACTTGGCATTAGTGTAAATTATTCTTTGATTAGAGCTTTTATGTATTGCTTATCTACAGGCATGCTAAACATGGTTCTGTGTTTGATTTGGCTAGTAGTGTTTGTTTTTGGTTAATAGTTCTTGCAGCAGATATTTGGCTATAATCGTTCTAAAAATACAAAAGTAACGGTGCCATTCAGGAGCGATCACTATAGATCTGCAGTCTTTACTCTTGAGGACTGAACAGGTTCTGCTCGATCATCTTCACTAAAATTGTCTGGGTCTGATTCAGGCTCAAATTGGTTTGGTTTTATTGACGCCATTGTACTACCCAAAGCACAGTCTACTGTAAAGGTAAGGGGTGTGACGTTTCCGACAAACGTGCACTAGGCGGTTAGCGAATCACAACACACTGGGCCAGCTAACCAATCTGAGCCCATTGTGTATTTTTGAGGGACTGGCTTCATAAAACCCGGAAACCATCAGACCGTTTTTACAAGGAGGGACAGAGCAGTGTAGAATAAAGGTAAAATATATGAAAAATAATGCAATTTTTTAAAAACGAAGCATGAACACACGTTACAGTGCACCCCACAAACACAATCAAACCTTCGAAAGAATGTGTTTTACCACCCATTTAAGTTGAGTTTTCTGATTAAACAAAGTATAGTATGTCAATAGTACAGATTACTAGATTTTTACAATTAAGTAAAGTTAACTCAAAAGTGTTAGTTAGAATCACTGTTGGATTTTATATACAGGGTTTCTGCAGGTCTTAAAAAGTCTTAATTTGACCTTCCACAATGTAAGGCCTTAAACATGTCTTACATTGGAGCAGAAAGTCCTGAAATTCAATATGATGGCATTAAATTAGGGCCCCATGATTTATGTGATGTAGAAAACATGGACGAAATTGCAGAATCCATTCATAAAAATGGAATTTACTGTATAATGCAGAATTTGATTTTTGGATGAATAAATCAAAAGTAGGTCAGTTCACTCAAAGGGATAGTTCACCCAAAAATATCAATTCTGTCATCATTTTCTCACCCTAACGTTGTCCCGTAAGACTTTCGTTCATCATATAAAGCGATCGTGTCTCTTCAGAATATTTGGAATTAACAGCTTGACTCGTATGTATTAGTTTTCCGATTTCATTAAAAAGATCTTCATTTGTGTTACGAAGGTGAATGAAAGTCAAATTTAATCTAACCATTAAGACCCTACATTTAATCGCAAAATTAAATTGCATGCACTGCAAAAAATGATGTTCCTCAGGATTTTTGTTTTCCAGTACACATATCTAAACATCCTTAAATCAAGACTTGAGATGCAAAATGAAGAAAGGAAGTCAGATTTTTTGAGAAATTTAACAAAATGAAGTGAGTTTATGCTTAAAACAAGAACAAACATCTGTCATTGGGTATGAAAATGTAATTTCAGTCTGGAAACCTGTACATTCATTTATCCTGCTTCTGTTACACATTTGCGGGGACCAATCAAAAACCGGCTTATCCACCTGGCGCGCTATTGGTGGGTTCAACACAATGACGGATAGAGAAGCGATGGGTTGTTGGTCTGATTGGTTGAAGGACTACCCAATTGCGTACAGAGTCATTTGAACTATGCTTGTTTATCACGCCTCTTGTGGTCTGATTGGTTGAAGGACTATCCAATTGCGTACAGAGTCATTTGAACCATGCTTGCTTATCACGCCTCTTGTGGTCTGATTGGTTGAAGGACTATCCAATTGCGTACAGAGTCATTTGAACTATGCTTGTTTATCACGCCTCTTGTGGTCTGATTGGTTGAAGGACTATCCAATTGCGTACAGAGTCATTTGAACCATGCTTGTTTATCACGCCTCTTGTGGTCTGATTGGTTGAAGGACTATCCAATTGCGTACAGAGTCATTTGAACTATGCTTGTTTATCACGCCTCTTGTGGTCTGATTGGTTGAAGGACTATCCAATTGCGTACAGAGTCATTTGAACCATGCTTGTTTATCACGCCTCTTGTGGGCTGATTGGTTGAAGGACTATCCAATTGCGTATATATATATATATATATATATATATATATATATATATATATATATATATATATATATATATATATATACTATATTTTAACTATATTAGTTCACAGTGCATTAACTGAAGATGACAACTAATTTCTGATTTTGTTTGTACATTCTGAAATTAACACTAAACAAGCACAATAAATGCTGTAGAAAGTGTCTTGTAAACTAATGTACTAAATGAAGCCTCTTTGTACAGTTAGTTTTTATAAAACATGCCTTATTTTATCAAAGGTTCTATTTCAGTTAGTGTAGGCTCATTTTGAAAATGTAAGCAGTTACTTAAGACAAACTGAGTGCTTAATGCAAATGTATTCTAAAGTCCTATTCTCAAAAGGAATGGATGGTTGGACGGATGGATGCCCATCAATGCAAACTTTCCATGAATTCTGTGCCATCTGGCTGTCGCGATGATCCCTCATGGAATGGTCATAAATGTGCCGGTACTGACGCACCAGCTCGGACAAAGTCGCCTCAAAATCGTACATCTTCGGATGCGGAGGTGCGCGCGGAGTTACAAAAAATGCGCTGCGCACCGCCAGGCGAAATGGGGTCTTGCGGAGCCAACGCGCGAGACCGCCCCCTCCGCATTGACGTCATTTTTGCCGCGCGCACCCTCGCGCTCTTGCGGCCGCGGCGAGTATAAACAAGGCTTAAGCCTAAACATACCCATCACACACACACACACACACACACACACACACACTAATGCCCGTGTTATACTCGCGCCTGGCTCCGCAGCGCGAGCTCCGCAAACTGCGCGCGCTCCTCCCCCAAACGAACGAGGCGTTTATAGTCGACGTGCGCGCCGTTGTAGTATTCTGTGAAACGACAGGGGGCGACTTGGAGTAATTGTTCTTAAATCCGTCGAAAGCAGGAGCGAAGAAGTAGTTTACCGGAACAGGTGAACAGGGCGTCCCGCAAGCCGTTCGTGGAACATAAACGAACCCACATGAGCCCCGTAACTTTACAAGAGAGACTGGCCGTCACACTACGTGTTCTTGCGTCTGGCAGTAACCAAAAATGTGTTGCCTCCAGTTACAAGTTGGGCTCGACCACAGTTTCGTTGATCGCAGTACAAGTACAGGACTGTCATCAGAAGGGGATGTATACAGTAATGTTGCCAATCAAAGTAAAAAAAAAAAAAAGTGTTAAATCTTGTGTGTTTGCTTTGTGCTTTAAAATATATTTTTCACTTTCATGTATAAGTTATCACAGTGTTTGTAATAAAACCATAAAACTGAGAGCGTGACATTGGTCGACATTAGAACAAAATAGATGGATGTGAAAACATGCATACACTGATATTTTTATACTATATATATATATATATATATATATATATATATATATATATACTATATTTTAACTATATTAGTTCACAGTGCATTAACTGAAGATGACAACTAATTTCTGATTTTGTTTGTACATTCTGAAATTAACACTAAACAAGCACAATAAATGCTGTAGAAAGTGTCTTGTAAACTAATGTACTAAATGAAGCCTCTTTGTACAGTTAGTTTTTATAAAACATGCCTTATTTTATCAAAGGTTCTATTTCAGTTAGTGTAGGCTCATTTTGAAAATGTAAGCAGTTACTTAAGACAAACTGAGTGCTTAATGCAAATGTATTCTAAAGTCCTATTCTCAAAAGGAATGGATGGTTGGACGGATGGATGCCCATCAATGCAAACTTTCCATGAATTCTGTGCCATCTGGCTGTCGCGATGATCCCTCATGGAATGGTCATAAATGTGCCGGTACTGACGCACCAGCTCGGACAAAGTCGCCTCAAAATCGTACATCTTCGGATGCGGAGGTGCGCGCGGAGTTACAAAAAATGCGCTGCGCACCGCCAGGCGAAATGGGGTCTTGCGGAGCCAACGCGCGAGACCGCCCCCTCCGCATTGACGTCATTTTTGCCGCGCGCACCCTCGCGCTCTTGCGGCCGCGGCGAGTATAAACAAGGCTTTAGCCTAACTCTTCCCATCACACACACACACACACATACACACACACACATGTTAGACAGATGTTCAGTCTAACAGCTGTTTTGTGAATGTTTACCCTGATTGAAAGAGAGAAAATAAAGCTCTGAGATTTAAATGGAGAGAAATGACATGAAATAAAGCAAATGGGAAGGAGATCTGATCAGTTTAGATCACCTCAAATACAGACCAAGTACTTTTTACTCACTGTAGCAGATGAAATCTTTATGGAAAATGTAACATTCATCTTTTGATTAATTTTAAAAGGACCACACTAGTCACTTCTCCATCCAGTTATATTATTTTTGTACATTTCAATATATCATGTTATTATTTTGATACACACACACACACACACACACACACACACACACACACACACACACACACACACACACACACACACACACACACACACACACACACACACACACACACAGTATGTATATTATTGTAGAATTAAGGACAGTGTCTGTAAATCTTCAGTAAATGTGGTTGCGTAACAGAACTTATAACAAAAAAACACAAAGTGAAAACACAAATGAAGACTTTATATTAGGGCTTAAAAACTGAAACAAAGGCACAACAGCGTCCCTGAACTGACCCCGCAGATTCGATTTTGATATTTTAAGAAAACAATAAACTTGAAATGCTGTTCATATTAAAATTGACAGCAAAAAATGAAAGTGATGTCACTTTAGGAGATTCTCCGAATCCTTTTACCAGATTGGGTGACGTCCTGTCTGAATGTGGAGATGATCAGAGAGTCCTCAGATTCAGACTCTGGTCTGGGTCACTCAGTGCTGGTCTGAGAGACCTGGTCTGTGCTGGAGTGGGGAGGAGGGGAGCGCTCGCTGACCCCATTCTGTGTCTGACAGAGCAAAGCCTCACGCCATGTGTGTGTGATTATGTTTGTGTGAAGGGTTAATGTTTCGGGTTGGCATTAGCATTACATACGAAGCTGACAAATCAGATGCATGTTTTAGATTTTTTAATTTTTTAATTCCATTTAGTTTTCACTCTTAGTTTTTATTGTTGTTGTTGTTTTGTATATATTATTTTTACTAATAGTATTTGTCAAGTGTTTTTCTTGTTTGAGTTTAGTTTCATATTTTTTTAATATATTTTATATATATATATATATATATATATATATATATATATATATATATATTTATATATATATATATATATATATATATATATATATATATATATATATATATATATATATATATATATATATATATATATATATATATATATATATATGTTTTTGTTTTTTTTACCAATATTCATATTTTTAGTAGCTATTGTAAAAAACACTTGATAACAAATTATAATAGTTCAGTTCAGTTTAGATTGTCAGTATTCTTTCTTTATTTTTTATATTTGATATTGTATTATTTTTTAACTAATATTCTTATTTTTTGTATTATTAATGTGTAGTCAAGTGTTTTTGTATTGTGTTTTAGATTATCAGCATATTTTTACTTATTTTTATACATTAGATATTTTACATATTATTTACATATATATATATATATATAATTTATTTTTTTCTACTTCCAGTTTAGTTTATATTTTCAGTATATTTTATTTAATCTTTTATATTAGATTTTGATATATATATTATTTTTTATTAAAAATATTCAAATTCTTTTTCTAGTTTGAGTTAGTTTTATATTTTCTTTTTTTATATATTAGATATTTTATATAATATTTATATTATTGTATTTCTTACTAATATGTTTTATTTTTTAGAATTATTCATTTGTAGTATATTTTTATATAAAAATTATTTATTAGATATTTTATATATTATTTGATTTGTTTTTATTTGTTATTTTTGTGCAATATAGCGTGTCAGTTTAGATGAATGTGGGGTTCAGGCTTTGCTGTCGTCATCCCTCTGGCTTGTTTTGTCTGGTCATGTGATTAAAGTGTCTCGTTAATAAACCTCTTTTTGCATGATTGCTTTATCCATGGCTTCACGGGACGTCCGGCAAACTCTCATTAATGGTCAGTGAATTTTCTTTGGAAAACCTTCACGTGTGCGTCAGAGATTTGGACTGAATTACACAGAAATGTCCATATCTCTAATTAAAAACACGGCCTCTGCTAAAGCTGAAATGCTCTGTCCCAGCCGTCCCCTACAAACCCAGATATTAGGATTGTTCTGCTTCTGAAATTCATCCGGAAACACATTTATCATTCATACAAAGCATCAGCACACACAATTTTGTGTTTTAAAGGAAAAAATCATGCAGCCAAATATGCTTCAAGTTACACCAACAAAAGTAGGCCATTTTTATGGTCATAAGGTGGAAATAGCTGCACATTTTCACGTTTCGACTTTATAACATTATAATATTGGGGACAGGTAAATGAGTGGAGGTACAATTTTGAAACATTTTAAAGCCAATATAGTAAACACAGAATCAGTGTGTATTCAGTTGTTTTGGAGCAGGACCTCAGACATTAATAAAGCAAATGTACTGACAGTGATCCACGGCATATCCGTAATGAGCTTTAGTCTTAATGAGACTATCGCTGATTGACTGTAGCTCAGCTCAAATGCCCGGGCAATCACGTTCCACATCGCATCACATCTGCACGTTTCTGTTCATTTTCTCCAGCCTTTTTAAAGATTTGATATGCAAATGTCTAAAGACATTAATTTGATCAAAACTTTGCTGAAAAACCTGTTGCACTCATGCCTTCTGTCCTATGATTGATAGTTTCTACTTTTTTAGTAAAGGACATTTCATTATAATTGTCAAATGTCCACCTTTAAGTCGTGGTACACGAGTTTAATATACTATGGCTCCCATCATGCACTGCGGCATGAGTTTCATATGCCAAACCGATCTCATGGCAATTCGTACATATTTTACCAGGTGGCTAATTTATATGAATTCGTATGACCACACTCGTTTTTTTCTAAATCGTACGTATTTGATGAGTTGCCAAATTCGTATGAATGACCCATCTCAAACCCCGCCCCTAAACCTACCCGTCACTGTTGTTTAGACAAAACGTACAAATTTGTATGAATTAGCCACCTCGTAAAACACGTACGAATTAGTCGTGAGATAGCGTTGTGTGTTGCATTCTTGATGTCTGTGTGTGTCAATTTGTTTTCACATAATGTATTTTAAAAATCAAAATTCAGAATGTCTGATCTGTGGTAAAGTATTGTTGGTGGAAACAGTCTATTAATAAATACGCACTTTTGGTCAGGGATAAGATTAGTGAATTTTTCACTAATATCACCTGATCATCTTTGTTTACGGCTTCCTGTGCAACAAATTATGTAGTTTGGTAAACACTGTTACAAAGACCACAATCTCACATAAAAAGCCAAGCGTCAAACTGCCCAACTAAAGGAAACACTGATCACCATAATGGTGACCAAATATTTTCAATGAATCATCAACATCTAAACCTCTGTTAATTCTCAATAAGAGCTTCTGTAGACATCTGACAGAAATAAAGTCAGTCTGGTTAGTAATGTGTGAAGCTGGTAATGCTGTTTGTGGAGTTGTTTAATCTTCAGTTGATTTCATGTAAAGCTGTGGCTCAAGTCAGTTGTAGTTCTTGTGTTTCTCTTTCTTTCAGTGATTATGCTTGTTAACAACAGGTGTTCATCACGAATGCTCAATCATCGCTTAATTAAACAATTATTATCCAGTTATCATGCTGGGAGCTAGTATTTTTTTTATATAACTCAGTTTCAGTCACTGTAATTTTCGGTAATATTTGTGTGCAATGAACATATAACTATTAGGTTTTACACTGTATTATTAGGAGATATACAGGTGCTGGTCATATAATTAGAATATCATCAAACAGTTGATTTATTTCACTAATTCCATTCAAAAAGTGAAACTTGTATAATATATGCCTTCATTACGAACAGATTGATTTATTTTAAATGTTTATTTATTTTAATTTTGATGATTATAACTGACAACTAAGGAAAATCCAATATTCAGTATCTCAGAAAATTAGAATATTACTTAAGACCAATACAAAGAAAGTATTTTTTGAAATCTTGGCCAACTGAAAAGCATGAACATGAAAAGTATGAGCATGTACAGCACTCATACTTAGTTGGGGCTCCTTTTGCCTGAATTACTGCAGCAATGCGGCGTGGCATGGGGTCGATCAGTCTGTGGCACTGCTCAGGTGTTATGAGAGCCCAGGTTGCTCTGATAGTGGCCTTCAGCTCTTCTGCAATGTTGGGTCTAGCATATCGCATCTTCCTCTTCACAATTTTCGATGGAGTTAAGGTCAGGCGAGTTTGCTGGCAGATTAAGAACAGGGATACCATGGTCCTTAAACCAGGCACTGGTTGCTTTGGCACTGTGTGCAGGTGCCAAGTCCTGTTGGAAAATGAAATCTGCATCTCCATAAAGTTGGTCAGCAGCAGGAAGCATGAAGTGCTCTAAAACTTCCTGGTATGCGGCTGCGTTGACCTTGGACCTCAGAATACATAGTGGACCAACACCAGCAGATGACATGGCACCCCAAACCATCACTGACTGTGGAAACTTTACACTGGACCTCAAGCAACGTGGATTGTGTGCCTCTCCTCTCTTCCTCCAGACTCTGGGACCCTGATTTCCAAAGGAAATGCAAAATTTACTTTCATCAGAGAACATAACTTTGGACCACTGACGCTGTCTGTTGTTCAAGAGTGGCTTGACACAAGGAATGCGACAGCTGTAACCCATGTCTTGCATACGTCTGTGCGTAGTGGTTCTTGAAGCACTGACTCCAGCTGCAGTCCACTCTTTGTGAATCTCCTCCACATTTTTGAATGGGTTTTGCTTCACAATCCTCTCCAGGGTGCGGTTATCCCTATTGCTTGTACACTTTTTTCTACCACATCTTTTGCTTCCCTTCGCCTCTCTATTAATGTGCTTGGACACAGAGCTCTGTGAACAGCCAGCCTCTTTTGCAATGAGCTTTTGTATCTTGCCCTCCTTGTGCAAGGTGTCACTGGTCATCTTTTGGACAACTGTCAAGTCAGCAGTCTTCCCCATGATTGTGTAGCCTACAGAACTCGACTGAGAGACCGTTAAAGGCCTTTGCAGGTGTTTGGAGTTAATTAGCTGATTAGAGTGTGGCACCAGGTGTCTTCAATACTGAACCTTTTCACAATATTCTAATTTTCTGAGATACTGAATTTGGGATTTCCCTTAGTTGTCTGTTATAATCATCAAAATTAAAAGAAATAAATGTTTGAATTATATCAGTCTGTGTGCAATGAATGAATATAATATACAAGTTTCACTTTTTGAATAGAATTAGTGAAATAAATCAACTTTTTGGATGATATTCTAATTATATGACCAGCACCTGTAGAGTGACAACTGATATTTATATGCACTTTATTTAAATAATCAACTATACTGTTATAAAGATCTCATTGATGTACATTACAAGCTCTCAGAATTTCATCTTGGACATAAATATGAACTGCAACAAATTGCATATTTTTGCTCAGTGCTTCTTATTCCCACTATATCATATAGGACATAAAAGTCTGATGTATCAAATATGATACAAAGCATAAGATTTATGCAAACTTTGTTCCAGTTCAGTTTGCCTAAGGCTCAATTAATATTTAAATATATTTCCTATGTGAGGCCTTACAGGGTTAAATTCCTCCAAAGCAAAAAGTATATCTTAAAGCTACAGCTGCCTGTTCTGAACCATTCCTAGATGTTCATGTAAATGTGCATCACACACACACACACACAAACTTCATTGCACGTGCCTGCTCTTAATGCAAAGACAATGCTCCACCCATTTCTGCACTGAAACTTGTTTGATTGAAAGCTCTCCGCTGTTTATTGAATATAGGCCAGCTGTGCACATTATAAATCCCTGAATTATTCCCTTTCGGGTGTTCTTTCGCCCCGTGCCATTGGCTAACCGCTGGCCTGATTTCCACTGATCTGCATGTGTGAGCATGTGAGACAGTACTTAACACACACACAAACTCCATCTCTCTCTCTCTCTCTCACACACACACACACACACACACACACACACACACACACACACACACACACACACACACACACACACACACACACACACGTACACTCTGAGTTCAGGCAGACACAAGATGCAGCTGTTTTCCAGCTGCGTTCTTTAGATAGCTGCTGGTCTGTCTCTCTCATCCGCTAAACGCACAGTCTCCATCATCACAGAGGCTCTTCTGTCAACGGGCAGAATGCGACAGTTGTTGGACAGCAGCTGGATAAAGTTTGGACCAGCTGGAAGAGATGACTGGGTTTCGGGGTCTCCCTCACCACCTACTGCGAAACAGCGGCTACAGGTTTGTGAGCAATCCCATTAAACAAGTCATTAGGACAGAAAATGGCAGATTAGACCACAAAAGTTCTTTGAGACAGAAAATCTAAAACTACACTCTTAAAAATAAAGCTTCTTTATTGGCATCAATGGTTCCACGAAGAACTTTTAACACCTATGGAACCTTTCCGTTAGACAAAAGGTTCTAGATAGTGGAAAAAAAAGTTATTTAGATTATTAAAATGTTCTCCATACTAAGAAAAATGCTTATTTTAAAGGGATAGTTCACCCAAAAATGTATCATTTCATCAATGCCATCATTTACTCACCCTCAAGTTGTTCCAAACCTGTATATTTTTGTTGTTGTTGTTGATCTGCTGAACACAAAGGAAGATATTTTGAAGAATGTTTGAAACCAAACAGTCATGGGACACCATTGACTTCCATACTCTTTTATTACCATAAAATGCTGGGTTAAAAATAACCCAAGTTGGGTTGAAAATGGACTAACCCAGCGATCGGGTTGTTTTAACCCAGCAATTGGATTGTTTTAAGCAAACATTTAACCAAACCGCTGGGTTAAAACAACCCGATCGCTGGGTTAGTCCATTTTCAACCCAACTTGGGTTATTTTTAACCCAGCATTTTTTAGAAGCAATGGTGCCCCACAACTGTTTGATGACTCCCTTTAAGAACTGTTCACTGAAAGGCTCTTTGCATGGGAACCAAAACTGGTTCTTCTGTGACGAGTGAAAAATAATGAAATAATCTAAATTGTAAAAAATTGTATCATTTTAAATGCAGAATTGTCAAAATTCAGACTTAATTTATTGAGTTAATGTGAGAATCAAACTATTTTAAAGTTGAGTTTTTGCTGCCGTGATATTTTGAAGTTTCCGTAGGGGTTTATTTGAGCCGTAGGGGTTTATTTGAGGTGACACAGTGGTTTGGCATAAACAACGTGGGTTTAAAGCACCAACATATCTAATCTGGCTGAAAAGCAGCATTATGTGATTATAGTTGGTAAAACGGTGGAAGAAGCAACAGATTTTGGGATGCAGTCCAGTTATGGGGGACACGCTGGTTCTGGATTACCCTTGTGTTTTTAAGAGCTGTATAAGATTTGGTCAAGAAATAAGTCCAAACATTGTTTTTGTTTATTGGTTCTAGCACCAGTGCATATATAGTTATTTTTATGGAACTAGAGAATAAAATTATTGGTTTGGAACTCTACAGGATTCTAATATGAAATTTGTGAAAAGCTTGGTCTTTTCTTGCATCATATTTCATACACTCTCAAAAAAAAAAAAAAAAGAGTACAAAATTGTACCTTTTAAGGCACAAGTGGCCGTCACTGGGGTGGGACCCTTAAGGGCACATTTTTGTAGCTCTAAGTCGGGGGAAGGCAAGTTCGGTCCTAGAGAGCTGATGTCCTGCAGAGTTTAGCTCCAACCCTACTAAGCCAACACAGGATAAAACTCATGGCTCCCAGCATGCATTGCAGCATTAAGTATGCCACCATTGTTGAGATTCATATGCTGACTCTTGATATCTGTGCGCGTCTAAACTTTTTAAAACCGTATTTAAAAATCAAAATTCAGAATGTCTGATCTGTGGCAAGAAAGTATTGTTGGTGAATGTTATTTATTAATATTTTAGTCAGTGATGAGTTTAGTAAAAAAAGTTATTCATGATATTTTTTTATTTATGGCTTCTTTTGATTCAAACAGATTGTGTTTTGTTAACACTGTAACAAAAACCACAAACTCACATAAAAAGCCAAGAGTCAAACTGGCCAACTAAATGAAAAACTGATCTCCATAATGGCGACCACACATTTTCAATAAAACATCAACATCTAAACCTCTGTTCATTCTCAATAAGAGTTTCTATAGATGTCTTTCAGGGTTGGAGCCAAACTCTGATTGTACTATAATTGTACCCTAAGGACCAATTGAGTGCCTTTAAAGGTATGTATCTGATTTGTAAACTGCTCAGTTCATATGGATTAGTTTTACAATCTCTTTAGGAACTTCTTGAAGCATCAAAGTGGTAGTTGCGTAGCTGTCAATGGAGGACAATCGCTCAGATTTCATAAAAATTATCTAAATCTGTGTTCCTACGTTTTTGAGGACTATGCAGGCCTTTGAATTCACATTCAAGATCATTTCCTTTTCGTCTCTTTAGGGTTACCACTGGAATGAGCTTTCGACAGAAAACAACGGGAAATCGGAGCTAATCCTGTATATCGTTCTCCCGCTTGTCACGCTCGTCGTGTTCGGCATCACGTTTGTCCTTCTTTACCGGAGATTCAGACAGAGCAAGCTTGGACTGAGCAACATCATCGCACTGGACCTGCAGGACCCGGAGCGCAACGCCGAGATTCTGTCGTCACTCACCGGGAACGCGGAGCGGCTAAACAGCACAAGCTCGGACATGTCTGACGGGGTCTTGCTCATGGTCTACCTCCCGCCGCCCTACGAGGACACGCTGACGAAGATCACGCGCGCCGCCAGCATCAGCAGCGGCAAAGACGTCGAGTCCATCAGGATCGAAGACCTCGAAGCCAAACTGTGCCCGGAGCTCAAGGCGAGCGGAGAGTTTGTCTGAGAGAAGACTACTATAAACATACCGGGGCTAGTTATATCACACACAAGATGTCTCAAGGGTGATGGAATATGATAATTTCTCAGTTACACACATGCATATTTTCTCCAGAACTGGTTGTATTTTGAACTAAAACAACGGCCACAAAGGTTAAGGTACGTGCCTAAGTTAACTTTCTAAAATATAGGCCCTAAGTTACCTCAAGTGAGAAATGTGAGTCAAAAGTGTGACAATTAGCCCCCCCGGTCCTCCTTATACATCTGAACTGAATTTGGCAGGGTATTTTATACTGTAAGATAAAACCATATGTAACCCCTCCTGTTTGAACTAACCACTCAAAGTGGGACTCGAACCCGGGTCTGCTGGCATGAGAGTCGGGCGCTCTAACAAGGAGGCTAAAGGCTGCAACCCCTAGTGTCAGTCGCTAGAGCATCTCTTGAGGTCAGAGGAGTGAGGTTTACTCGCACAGCAACTACTAGCTGGCCTCCGTTACACATACACAGAATAAAAAGATATCTCGGTATTCATGTTAGTTTTGAATTAAAACAATGTAGCGTATTATACATTGTCATGAGAGTAAATCTTTGTGCTTGTAGGCTTACAGTATTTACAGTAGTACTCCATGTGTTATCAGGAAGTAATCACCGTGTGTTTTACTTTGAAATACTGCCTTTATGTTAGTTATAGAGATCAGAGATCAGTCCATTAACATGTCACGTATTATAATCTGTATGACTGCATCAGTCCTGGTTTGCATTCAAACATAAATCACAGTCCTGACAGGTTTTGCATTATAATCATCAGTCATGTAGTCTTCTAAAGTATTTTTTAATAAAGACCACATTAAAGGCCACTAAGTGTCACTGAATTTATTTGCCCTGTCATATAGTCATATAGTGCACTTCATATAGACTTGATTTATAACAACATTCATTTGAAAAGCTTTAAATATTATATTAAATTGCGAGTGTGTGTGCCTGTGTAATGTGTGTGTGTGTGTGTGTGTCTGAGAGAGAGAGAGAGAGAGAGAGAGAGACAGAGAGACAGAGAGAGAGAGAGAGAGTGTGTGTGTGTGTGTGTGTGTGTGTGTGTGTGCACTCTAAAAAATGCTGTGTTAAAAATAACCCAAGTTGGGTTGAAATGGACTAACCCAGCATTTGGGTTGTTTTAAAGGTCCCGTTCTTTGTGATCCCATTGTTCAAACTTTAGTTAGTGTGTAATGTTGCTGTTAGAGCATAAATAATACCTGTAAAATTATAAAGCTCAAAGTTCAATGCCAAGCGAGATATTTTATTTAACAGAAGTTCCCTTTCAAAGCCTACAGCGAACGGCTGGCTTGGACTACATCCTGGTACAGCCTGCTTTAATTACGTCAGTAGAACAGACTAACCTCCGCCCACAAGAATACGCGAAAAATGGATGAAAATAACAGCGTCTCGTCCTCTTCTCCACGTGGGACAGCAACAAGACCACGCCTGGCGTGGCCTGGCGTGGTCTTGTTGCTGTCCCACGTGGAGAAGAGGACGGTCGCGTGGAGAAAAGGAAGTGCTGCGTTTGAGTATGTTTGTCGCCATGTTGTCGAGACGCTGTTATTTTCATCCCGGAGTCAAATCACCTTTGTTTGGCTTTCCCAGGGACACTGTAGAGATCATTGAGCGCATACATCACCCCGTTAAGAGGCGTGACCTTTCCATGCAAGTTACGTGCGCTAAGCTGCGGTCAAATCACAACACGGGAACCGTGCCACGTTTGCTAAGCTGCGGTCAAATCAAAACACGGGAACCGCTGGCACAATCAGAACTCGTTACGTATTTCTGAAGGAGGGACTTCATAGAATAAAGGAAGTCATCAGCCATTTTCAGGACAGTGAAAACAGCGGTGTACAGATAAGTACATTGTGTGAAAAATACTGTGTTTTTTTACACGCGAAACATGAACACATGTTATATTGCACACTGTAAACACAATCAAAGCTTCAAAAAAAACACGAAGAACGGGACCTTTAACTCAGCGGTTGGGTTAAATGCTTGCTTAAAACAACCCAATCGGGTTAGTCCATTTTCAACCCAACTTTTTTTTAACACAGCATTTTTTAGCGTGTGTGTGTGTGTGTGTGTGTGTGTGTGTGTGTGTATGTATGTATGTATGTATGTGTGCGTGTGTAGTGTGTGTGTGTGTGTATGTGTGTGAGAGAGTGTGAGTGAGAAAGTGTGTGTGAGAGAGAAAGAGAGAGAGAGAGAGAGAGAGCGAGAGAGAGTTAGGGTGGGATAGTGATAGGGAAAGATAGTGAGAGTGTGTGTGTGTGTGAGAGAGAGAGTGTTGGTGAGAAAGAGAGAAAAAGCGTGTGTGTGTGTGTGTGTGTGTGTGTGTGTGTGTGTGTGTGTGTGTGTGTGTGTGTGTGTGTGTGTGTGTGTGTGTGTGTGTGTGTGTGTGTGTGTGTGTGTGTGTGTGTGTGTGTGTGTGTGTGTGTGTGTGTGTGTGTGTGTGTGTGAAAGAGAGAGAAAGTGTGTGTGAGAGAGATTGTGTGTGTGTGTGTGTGTGTGTGTGTGTGTGTGTGTGTGTGTGTGTGTGTGTGTATGATTCTACAAATCCAGTGAAGGCTGGATTTGTGAATATTAATAACATAGTAAATATCGGACACATCTAATGGTGTTGATATATGTGGAACAGATTAATCAAACATACTTATATATTTTTGTGTTGAAGTCCTGTCCTACTCAAAAACCAAGGATGCCATTTATTTCAGTGCCACAGTCCATTCATTAACAAGCACGCCATCTAGTGGATGTTCTATGTATTCAATACTTTGCCCACTAAATACTGCCTAACATGAGGCGAGCATGTAGCTCCTCCCCACTAGAACTCCAGAGAGGAGGGGAATGTAATGTATGACTAATGGGTGGAGCTAGAATATCCAACCACACCCTAACCCTACACACAACTCTATCCCTCCACCCCATTGGAGCTCCAGAGAGGAGGACTCTGCAGTGAGTACCACTTGGAAAAAGGTCGTATTTTACTCATCTTAACCACAGATTTGCCAATTTCACTATAATAGTCATTTCACAAACCAACCACCAACTCTTACACACCTCAAAAGCCAATGTGTTTTCCATCTGATTTGGATTGTCCACCACAGACATGATGTTTGAATGAATGACATTCATGAGCACAACACTGCGTTTCAAAATGATTTAATGACTCGTACAGAATAAGACACACAAGCTGCCTGTGCTAGGATCTGTCGTCTAAAGTAAAGTATATAAATGCACATAAATGTAAAAGTAAAGCAGGGCACGTCAAGGTTCAGGGTTGAAATCAAGAGGTGTAAAGCTCATGGACAGTCAGTGAAGTATGTAGAGCCCTTTACAGTGGCACACTCTGGCTGGTAGCTCAACGAGATCCTGTCAAAGGAAAGTCCCAAACATTAAAGACTGAGTGTTTTTTAGAGCAGAATTGATCCACAGTGGCTATATCGGTTTTGCATTCAATGCATTCATGTTTGTTTCCATTGATTGCTGTTTTGAATTGGTTGTTGTATATTAAACATGTGTTTTAGGCTTCATTCACTTACATTTTCTGGATTTGTTTAGTAGTTTCACGGTCAGGAATCACTGCAGTCCTGTAATAGTCAGATGAACACAGTTTCAGGACACGCACACTCGTCTGCCTTATGAGGATTCACTACTAATATCATTTCTATGTGGAATAAATGTTGACACTACAGTTTGCAAAATTAATAATTCAAACGTCTACAAGCACATTTCAGGATAACTTTGGTGTAAATAAAGCATACCAGACTAGAGGTGTGAAAATACTAGCTTTATACGATAGCATTTTCTGACATTTATGTGTATTATTAAAATCAGTTTTAATTCAATTCAATTCAATTCAAATTTATTTGTATAGCGCTTTTCACAATACACATTGTTTCAAAGCAGCTTTACAGAAAGTGCATTTCATAGATGAACAGTATAAAAAATGTTAAAAAACACAATGTTAAAGAACAATGTTCGAAAAAGATAATCAGTCGTGTATTAATTTAGGCCATAACAACGCTGGCGTTGAGTCGTCTCTTCACAGGCGTGGAGTCGTCTCATCACAGGTGTTGGGGCATCCAAAGTCTTCATGAGAGGCTGGATACCAACCGGAGCTGACGAACTATTTACCTCGGGACTAGTGTCCCGAGATAACAACAGAAAAGCAGATGGGAAATAATTAGCGTAGCTGCTGTTCAGAATATTATATTAATGCTGTTGTTCCGATTTAACTGTAGTATAAAAGGTAATTATAATGTGAATGCTTGGCTAAAGAGATGTGTCTTTAATCTAGTTTTAAACTGGGACAGCGAGTCTGAACCTCGGACAATATCAGGAAGACTATTCCAGAGTTTAGGAGCCAAATGTGAAAAAGTTTTACTTACATTTTATTTATAATGACCTTGACACAGGACAAGTCATCACTGATGTTATCATCAAGCAGCTCTGAGAAAAAGAAAAAAAATCACATGCATTTAAGAGCACACACACACACACACATTAATCATACAGCTCTAATTCTGTGATGAATAAAAAGTTTAAAAGGACAGCATTTATTTGAAATATAAATCTTTTGTAAAAGGGAGTATACTCACTGTCGCAGGTCAGTCCGCAGAGGTTCAGTGAATGACCTCGAATGGAGTTGCACGCCACATGGTCACTGAGCTGGAACAAACCGTAAAATGTCCAGAGCTCATCGTTGTCCTCGCCACTTTCGAAGTGGGGTGGATGGGTGACTTTACTGGATGGGCGGTCTTTATTTTTTCCTTGGCTCTTGGCAGACCTGCCTTTACGAGGACCTTTAGTTTCACCTGGCTTTTGCGGCTCACTGATCGTCTTAATGGCGCTGGTATTGAAGTTCGATGTCAGGTTGACGTGACACACAACTGTAAAGAGAGTTTCTGATAAAGCCTTTTCACAACAAGAACGATAAATGGTAACGACGACTAGCATCCACATGGAAGCTTGTTTCCACCACAGAATACATTTTAAAAGATAATTGTGACTTTTTATCTCACCAGGTGAGATATAAAGTCAGAATTGCAAGTTATAAAGTAAGAATTGCGAGATATAAAGTCAGAATTTCTAAAGTCAGAATCGCAAGATATAAAGTCAGAATTGAGAGATATAAAATCAGAATTGCAAAATATAAAGTCAGAATTGCAACATAAAGTCAGAATCACAAGATATAAAGTCAGAATTGAGATATAAAGTCAGAATTATGAAAGTCAGAATTACGACATATAAAGTCAGAATTGAGATATAAAGTCAGAATTACGAAAGTCAGAATTACGACATAAAAAGTCAGAATTATGACAAAGTCAGAATTGCAAAATATAAAGTCAGAATTGCGAAAATCAGAATTGATAAAGTCAGAATCGCAAGATATAAAGTCAGAATTACGAAAGTCAGAATTACAACATATAAAGTCAGAATTGAGATATAAAGTCAGAATTACGAAAGTCAGAATTGATAAAGTCAGAATCGCAAGAAATAAAGTCAGAATCGCAAGATATAAAGTCAGAATTGCGAAATAGAAAGTCAGAATTACGACATAAAAAGGCAGAATTGCGAAAGTCAGCATTGCGAGTTCTACAGTCAGAATTGTGAGATATAAATTCAGAATTGTGAAAGTTAGAATTGTGAGATATAAATTCATAATTGTGAGATATAAAGTCAGAATTGTGAGTTCTAAAGTCAGAATTGTGAAATATAAAGTCAGAATTGCGAGTTCTAAAGTCAGAATTGTGAGATATAAAGTCAGAATTGCGAGTTATAAAGTCAGAATTGCAAGATATAAAGTCAGAATTACGAAAATCAAATTTACTACATAAAAAGTCAGAATTACAACATATAAAGTCAATTGAGAAAGTCAGAATTATGAGATATAAAGTCAGAATTACGAAAGTCTGAATCACGACATATAAAGTCAGAATTACGTCATATAAAGTCACAATTACAACATATAAAGTCAGAATTACGAAAATCAAATTTACTACATAAAAAGTCAGAATTACAACATATAAAGTCAGAATTGCGAAATATAAAGTCAGAATTACGGAAGTCAGAATTGTGAGATATAAAGTCAGATTTGCGAGATATAAAGTCAGAATTACGAAAGTCAGAATTACAACATATAAAGTCAGAATTGCGAAATATAAAGTCAGAATTACGAAAGTCAGAATTGTGAGATATAAAGTCAGATTTGCGAGATATAAAGTCAGAATTGCGAAAGTCAAAATTGTGAAATATAAAGTCCGAATTACGAAAGTCCGAATTACGACATATAAAGTCAGAATTGCGACATATAAAATCAGAATTGCAAAATATAAAGTCAGAATTGTGAAAGTCAGAATTGCGAGTTCTAAAGTCAGAATTGTGAGATATAAAGTCAGAATTACAACATATAAAGTCAGAATTGCGAAATATAAAGTCAGAATTACGAAAATCAGAATTGTGAGATATAAAGTCAGATTTTTGAGATATAAAATCAGAATTGCAAAATATAAAGTCAGAATTGCAACATAAAGTCAGAATCACAAGATATAAAGTCAGAATTGAGATATAAAGTCAGAATTACGAAAGTCAGAATTACGACATATAAAGTCAGAATTGAGATATAAAGTCAGAATTACGAAAGTCAGAATTACGACATAAATCAGAATTATGACAAAGTCAGAATTGCAAAATATAAAGTCAGAACTGCGAAAATCAGAATTGATAAAGTCAGAATCGCAAGATATAAAGTCAGAATCGCAAGATATAAAGTCAGAATTGCGAAATATAAAGTCAGAATTACGAAAGTCAGAATTACGACATAAAAAGGCAGAATTGCGAAAGTCAGCATTGCGAGTTCTAAAGTCAGAATTGTGAGATATAAATTCAGAATTGCGAAAGTCAAAATTGTGAAATATAAAGTCTGAATTACGAAAGTCCGAATTACGACATATAAAGTCAGAATTGTGAAAGTCAGAATTGTGAGTTCTAAAGTCAGAATTGTGAGTTCTAAAGTCAGAATTGCGAAATATAAAGTCAGAATTATGAAATATAAAGTCAGAATTACGAAAGTCAGAATTACGACATATACAGTGAGGAAAATAAGTATTTGAACACCCTGCTATTTTGCAAGTTCTCCCACTTAGAAATCATGGAGGGGTCTGAAATTGTCATCGTAGGTGCATGTCCACTGTGAGAGACATAATCTAAAAAAAAAAAATCCAGAAATCACAATGTATGATTTTTTTTAACTATTTATTTGTATGATACAGCTGCAAATAAGTATTTGCACACCTGAGAAAATCTATGTTAATATTTGGTACAGTAGCCTTTGTTTGCAATTACAGAGGTCAAACGTTTCCTGTAGTTTTTCACCAGGTTTGCACACACTGCAGGAGGGATTTTGGCCCACTCCTCCACACAGATCTTCTCTAGATCAGTCAGGTTTCTGGCCTGTCGCTGAGAAACACGGAGTTTGAGCTCCCTCCAAAGATTCTCTATTGGGTTTAGGTCTGGAGACCAGACGCCAGACGCCAGAACCTTGATATGCTTCTTACAGAGCCACTCCTTGGTTATCCTGGCTGTGTGCTTCGGGCCATTGTCATGTTGGAAGACCCAGCCTCGACCCATCTTTAATGCTCTAACTGAGGGAAGGAGGTTGTTCCCCAAAATCTCGCAATACATGGCCCCGGTCATCCTCTCCTTAATACAGTGCAGTCGCCCTGTCCCATGTGCAGAAAAACACCCCCAAAGCATGATGTTACCACCCCCATGCTTCACAGTAGGGATGGTGTTCTTGGGATGGTACTCATCATTCTTCTTCCTCCAAACATGTTTAGTGGAATTATGACCAAAAAGTTCTATTTTGGTCTCATCTGACCACATGACTTTCTCCCATGACTCCTCTGGATCATCCAAATGGTCATTGGCAAACTTAAGACGGGCCTTGACATGTGCTGGTTTAAGCAGGGGAACCTTCCGTGCCATGCATGATTTCAAACCATGACGTCTTAGTGTATTACCAACTGTAACCTTGGAAACGGTGGTCCCAGCTCTTTTCAGGTCATTGACCAGCTCCTCCTGTGTAGTTCTGGGCTGATTTCTCACCTTTCTTAGGGTCATTGAGACCCCACGAGGTGAGATCTTGCATGGAGCCCCAGTCCGAGGGAGATTGACAGTCATGTTTAGCTTCTTCCATTTTCTAATGATTGCTCCAACAGTGGACCTTTTTTCACCAAGCTGCTTGGCAATTTCCCCATAGCTCTTTCCAGCCTTGTGGAGGTGTACAATTTTGTCTCTAGTGTCTTTGGACAGCTCTTTGGTCTTGGCCATTTTAGTAGTTGGATTCTTACTGATTGTATGGGGTGGACAGGTGTCTTTATGCAGCTAACAACCTCAAACAGGTGCATCTAATTTAGGATAATAAATGGAGTGGAGGTGAACATTTTAAAGGCAGACTAACAGGTCTTTGAGGGTCAGAATTCTAGCTGATAGACAGGTGTTCAAATACTTATTTGCAGCTGTATCATACAAATAAATAGTTAAAAAATCATATATTATTTCATATATATTTCTGGATATTTATTTTAGATTATTTCTCTCACAGTGGACATGCACCTACGATGACAATTTCAGACCCCTCCATGATTTCTAAGTGGGAGAACTTGCAAAATAGCAGGGTGTTCAAATACTTATTTTCCTCACTGTATAGTCAGAATTTGCGACTTATAAAGTCAGAATTACAACATATAAAGTCAGAATTACAAAATATAAAGTCAGAATTGCGACATATAAAGTGAGATATAAACTTGCAATTCTGACTTATTTTGACAATATATCATGCAATTCTGACTTTATAACTCGCAATTGCAACTTTATATCATGCAATTCTGCTTTTAATTCTCGCAATTCTGACTTTATAAAGAAAAAAAGTCGCAATTACCTTTTTACCTGAAACCTGAAAGGTAATTTTTGAAGAAAATCACCGCCACACTTTTCCATAAATGACCAAAATATCAATATGCTCACCTGCAAACTGTGAAACAGTATTAACTATATTCATCTACACAGAGGCATCAGTGTTCGGTATCTCAAGTCAGATATTAAGCTGTGGATGTAGATGGAGACTTACTCTGCGCCAGCACGTCGGTCATATTCGGAGGCAGTGTAAGGGCAGTTTGAAGCTGCTGCTTCAGCTCACATTTATTCAGAATCACGCTGTCACTCACACCGACCGCCAGGAATAAAACAACCACAGCTGACAACATCTTCATGCCTGGATGGATACTCATGATCTCTGTGTGTTTCTCTTACCGGGAGTTATTGTGAGTAGATCCGAATGTGTAGATATAGAGCCACTTGTTCCCCTGAGAGGGTCAGTCTACTACACCTTGAATGCAAGTGGCTTGTGTGAAGTAAGAGTTTGAAGGGTTGTGTGTCAGTGTGTAGGCGGTTTTTTGCCACTTTATGTGCTGTATGTAGTGTTACGGTTTGGCTTCAGTGCATAGATTCAAGAAATTAAGACAATGAAATGTTGTGCAGACAAAGACATCTGAAAAAGTGTTTTTGTCTCAGAAGGGATCAGATGTACAGGTAATGTGACACCTCGAGACTACATCATAAAAAGATCAGGACAGGCTTGACAATGCTGGGAGGAGAACTGTGTTTGTCACGTAGGAAAAATACATTAGAGGTCGTCATGTGTCCACTTCGGTACAAAAACCAGGGCAGAACGATGCAGGCAAGATTTTGCTTTGTTCTGGATCAAAAAAAAAAAAAAACTAGGCTAGTTAGTTTGTAACCAACTAGGTCAAGTAGGTTGAGATTAAAATTAGTACACATTATAGAAAAACTTGTTAAACCTCACTGTGATATATTGTATATTAGAGATAATGATGTGCAGCTGTAAATTAAAATATATACAGAATCAGATTGTAACCACTACTAAATCTGTAATACAGGGGTGTCACTAGGCCAATTTTAGGAGGGCTTTAGTCCCCCCTGAATTTCCACCCAGACCCCCTTTAAATACATATGAAACCGGCGGCAGGCTTCAGCTCATCCCCGTATTTTAGTTTGCGTTATTCAGCGTGTTCTTTGATCCGCAGCAGCGCCAGCATCAAAAGCAGAGGACAATGTGTGTGTTTTGTTATGATATCTGTGTAGTTCTTTGTCATAAATGCAGTATACATAATATGATGCGGGAGCAATTCTTGAAACACGCAAAAGGAAATATAAAAGGGAGTGGAAATGGCAAATGAGCTAATGACTGATCCTCTGCAGCCTTCTACTGGTTATAGTGGTAATTTCATGTCATTTTCATGTTAAAAGTGTCCTGCCAGGACGCCTCATCTCGGCCCGTCGGCTCCGTCTTGACACCTCCCACCTTCGGCTCCACCAGAGACCCTTAGTCTAGTGGCTCCCTCAGGTTCCCTCGCCCTGCCGGCTCCAGTCGCTTGGTTACTTGGTCAGTCGTCACATCAATTGTTCTCTTCTAATAATGATTATATGGATTAGGCTACTTTTAATAAGAGAGGACGTTCGCATAGCTAGTAATTAATTTGCATAACACACTGCCAAACCATCTAAAAATGTAAGAAATTCCCGTACACCTCAGCACGCTTCTGACTGACCATCTTCCAGTAAAGTGTGTCATTCTTACAAGTGGTTAAAACTCAATAAATATAGCCCTAGACTAAACACGAGCCTGTTTTGGACCTCTCATTTGTCCAGAATTTGCATACACCTAACCTATACAGGCTGCATGTCATGTATTTACTGGTATACATAGTCTTAATTGTTTAGTAGAGAAAATCAGAGAAAGTGAACGTTAACCTATGTGATTTTTGAAAAAATTATTACAGATGATTTTAGTGCACAATTATTTATGAATAACGAATTCTGCACAGATTCTACTGACATGTGAATCAATGCACTATTAGACCCACCCTCTTCATGTTGTGCAGGTATGGGTTTTTGTGTTTCATTTTATTGTTTTAATTGTGAACCTACATATTTTTACAGATAAATTCAGATGTTTTGATGTTGCTTTGCATTTATTGAAATGGAATGAAACATGAAACAACCCATTATACATTCAGAAGATTTGAACATGATGATATAACAGGTATGATAATGTCAAAGAAGAACCCAAAACAAACTAACAAAAAGGTTTACTTGCATTAAGTAGATGTCAGGGAAAAATATTAGCCCTTTAACCATTCATAAATTACTATTTGTTATGGTGAGGCTTGTGGGGAGGCTTGTGGGGAGGCTTGTGAGGAGGCTTGTGAGGAGGCTTGTGAGGAGGCTTGTGGGGTCTTGAGGTGGTTTTGGTGGGTCTCGAGGTGGAGGTTGGGATGGAGGTTTTGGTGGGTCTCGAGGTGGAGATTGGGATGGAGGTATTTGGTCTTGAGGTGGAGGTTGCTGTAGAAGTTGAGGTGGGGCTTGAAGTGGAGCTCGAGGTGGAGGTTGCAGTAGGGGTTGCAGTGGAGCTTAAGGTGGAGGTTGTCGGAGAGGTTGAAGTGGGGCTTGAGGTGGAGGTTGCCGGAGTGGTTGAAGTGGGTCTTGAGGTGGAGGTTGCAGTGGAGCTTGAAGTGGAGGTTGCATTGGGGCTTGAGGTGGAGGTTGGCTTTAAGGTGGATATTGTGGTGGATCTCGAGGTTGGCTTTGCTGTGGTGAAGAAATGAGGCGGTTTAAATGGAGGTCTTAGAGGTGGCTTTACAGGTGGACCGAGGGGTTGGTAGGCCTTACACATACTGAACACCAACAGAACCAGATGCAACACCACCAACATCTTCACTGGAAGAACACTCTTCATCTCTGATGATCTGGAGATTAAACACACTTTACTTAGTGAACTGTTTTTATATTCCAGATGATATTAGGATGCACAATTACTGTATATCTCTTGAAATAAAAGAAAAATCACTATTTTAAGTTTATGCTGACAAATCAATAGGTGTGAAATTAGGAAATAAAAGATAACATTTTTGTATAATCATGCAAACAAGCAAATAATATGTACATTTTATTATTTGAAATTTTTACTATATTTATTATAAGAAATGGATAAATCGTTTTACAAATAGCCACCAAAACTCAATCTAGCCGAATACAAATACTTTTTTAATCAATAGTATAATTCAATTTAAATCTCTTACCAGACGTTGTGTGGTTGGAGCTACAGATGAATGAGAGGCTTCAGATGTTCTTCAGACTGCCTGTGACTGATCACACTTATATATGGTAGAGTCACCTCCACCTGCAGCTGCACCTGTGCTGTTGATTCATCCTAACATTAATACATTAATAACGTTTTTTTAAACATGAATCAAGCAGAATGATGGGCTCTCCCTACTGAGTTTTGGTTCCTCCCAAGGTTTCATCCTGCATCTTCCCTAACTAAACATCTTGGGGAGTTTTAAAGCAGTATTTTCTGTTTTCAGTTTCCTTATTGCAAATTGTATTATTATATTGAGTTATGAATTTAGGTTCTGGGCTATCTTGAAATCCTTATTCCAATTAAATGAAAATAACTGTCCAAAACAATTCGATTTTTTTTTGTGTGTGTTTTTTTTTGGGAGGACCGGTATTCAGGATGGAGTCCTTTTTTTAATAACCTCATTAAATTTTACATAATTCACAATCATAACCAGAACCAGCCCTAGATCGTTTTATATTTAGGGCTGGAACAAGTTTTGCAACCATAAGACGTCATGTTGGCTGGAAATAATAATTCAACTAATCCAGATTTAAGAAGAACACTTAAATAAGACAAAGCAATGACAACGGGGTGTTACCATCATTATACAAATAAAAAATTGTTTACAAACGTATGATTCTTGAGTGCAATCCAAGCCAAAAGTCATTGAAAATGCTAAACAATTTGGATTATATGCATTTGTAATTTAGTAAGGCATCTTTAAATGGTGAAAATATTATACATGATTAAATATTAGATTATTATAATTAATTTTTTAATAATTAAGTATTATCTACACTCACCTAAAGGATTATTAGGAACACCATACTAATACTGTGTTTGACCCCCTTTCGCCTTCAGAACTGCCTTAATTCTACGTGGCATTGATTCAACAAGGTGCTGAAAGCATTCTTTAGAAATGTTGGCCCATATTGATAGGATAGCATCTTGCAGTTGATGGAGATTTGTGGGATGCACATCCAGGGCACGAAGCTCCCGCTCCACCACATCCCAAAGATGCTCTGTTGGGTTGAGATCTGGTGACTGTGGGGGCCATTTTAGTACAGTAAACTCATTGTCATGTTAAAGAAACCAATTTGAAATGATTCAAGCTTTGTGACATGGTGCATTATCCTGCTGGAAGTAGCCATCAGAGGATGGGTACATGGTGGTCATAAAGGGATGGACATGGTCAGAAACAATGCTCAGGTAGGCCGTGGCATTTAAACGATGCCCAATTGGCACTAAGGGGCCTAAAGTGTGCCAAGAAAACATCCCCCACACCATTACACCACCACCACCAGCCTGCACAGTGGTAACAAGGCACGATGGATCCATGTTCTCAATCTGTTTACGCCAAATTCTGACTCTACCATCTGAATGTCTCAACAGAAATCGAGACTCATCAGACCAGGCAACATTTTTCCAGTCTTCAACTGTCCAATTTTGGTGAGCTCGTGCAAATTGTAGCCTCTTTTTCCTATTTGTAGTGGAGATGAGTGGTACCCTGTGGGGTCTTCTGCTGTTGTAGCCCATCCACCTCAAGGTTGTGCGTGTTGTGGCTTCACAAATGCTTTGCTGCATACCTCGGTTGTAACGAGTGGTTATTTCAGTCAAAGTTGTTCTTCTATCAGCTTGAATCAGTCGGCCCATTCTCCTCTGACCTCTAGCATCAACAAGGCATTTTCGCCCACAGGAATGCCGCATACTGGATGTTTTTCCCTTTTCACACCATTCTTTGTAAACCCTAGAAATGGCTGTGCGTGAAAATCCCAGCAACTGAGCAGATTGTGAAATACTCAGACCGGCCCGTCTGGCACCAACAACCATGCCACGCTCAAAATTGCTTAAATCACCTTTCTTTCCCATTCTGACATTCAGTTTGGAGTTCAGGAGATTGTCTTGACCAGGACCACACCCCTAAATGCATTGAAGCAACTGCCATGTGATTGGTTGATTAGATAATTGCATTAATGAGAAATTGAACAGGTGTTCCTAATAATCCTTTAGCTGAGTGTATATGTTAACTAAATAAATATAGTTAGACTTTTATGCATGTAAACAGTCAGAATATTCAGGACGAATGATGGTTATAGAGATAATAGCACTTTTTAAATAAATAGATATACTAAAATATAGTTTTGGCAGGATTCTGTCTTTTTAAAAATAGCTTTATTTGTGTATATTACTGGAAAGCACTGCATTTCAACACATTACAAGAAACTGGACACCCCTTATTTGATTGTATTATTATTTACAATATAAAATGTATTTTATTAGTAACTAAGCGTCTAATCCAAGCGGCAACCTCACCCAGTTTCTCTTGAAGCCAATACGGAAGTGACTTAAACTGCAGGTCATCGACTCGCCGCTAGAGACAGGCTCCAGAAGGAGCAGAATCTCATTGAGCTCATGTTAAAACCCCCTTATAACTCATTAGTTTATATTATATAAAGCCTTAAAGTGCTGCATAATTAAGGGCGTGACAACTTTGAGTGACAGGTGGAATCCTATGGGTGATGTCACGGACACTACGTCCATATTTTTTTACAGTCTTTGATGTAATCTGGTTCTCTGAGGTGTCACATAACCTGTACATGACATTCAATCCCCGCTGAGATAAAAAGGACTCTTTAGATGTGTTCTCGACTGTCTGAAAGATGCACAAAATCACTATTGTATTTTACTCTATTTACAGAACTTGCTGTGTTGTCCACAAAAACCAAACCGCAATGTTTCATATTTAACAGACAGTGTCAAAAACAAAACCACCTACACACTCAAGCTCTTTTATTTCACACAGAGATGGGCCTCTCATGGGAACACAAGTCAGTCTATATTAGAGTGACCAAACGTCCCGCTTTCCAGCGATAGTGCCCCTTTTTTTGGTGGCTTATACCTGTCTGAAAATATCACCTGCAATATCCCAGTTACGTTCAAAAGTGAAATAACACCGATTTGACAAGAAAGGCAGAGAAGCAAAGAGCGCAGGTTCACTCCACCAACAGAGGGCGCTGCTCGCAGACCAGTGTGCATCTATAAATTATTAATTCAAGAACGATGTGCAAGTTTACTGCAACAATGGAGCTGCGAACTTCACATACTTTTGAAAATCCAGCGTTTAGTTGATCCTGGTAAGCGCTCATTGTCACAGTTGTAAACACGACGGCATTCTTCTTCCATGAGGGAGTTTGGCATCACAGCATTTGTTTTTAGGCGCACCGTTAAAGAACGCAACACACGTGTCTCACGGACATCCTGTAGAATTCAACCAATCAGATGACGACTTCGAAACTCCTGAAGTGTTTCCAGATAAGCGTGCTATATGCAAAGGCATGACGTCTGAGGCTGAGACTACTAGAATGCAAGCCTGAAAACTTTAGCCAAAAAAGCATAATGGCTAATGCTAACAGTCGGCTGTGGCAAAAACGTTACATAGGGAAGACCAGACACCGTTTTTTTATGGATATCAATGGAGAAGACACAACTGCTTTTGTGAGGAAACAGCTTATCATTTAATGAATCGACTGCCAGTCCGCTAATCTTCAACATGTTTTATGCTAAACAAAATTTTGTTGGTAAAGATATGTAGATTTTACCTTGATAAAAAGGTTATTTTATAATAAAATGGCAGAGAAGGGAATGCCGCGACAGGTAGAACTCATTTACAGCATTACCATAGTATTTAATAGTAATATTGAGTGAAATTGTCTAAAGAAAGTAAAAAATACTTATGTTTTCTTTCTTTGGCCTTCAGATTTTACTATAAGACTTGAATGGTAATGACTATTACTGCATATGATACTGACGTGCATTTTACTAAATAAAGAGAGAATGAATAATTAATGTTACATTCATTGTAGGCTGTTGTTTAATAAAATAAAATAAAATAAATGTTCTTTCTATCACTGCCAGTAGATTTGTAGATTGTTTATGCTGTGTGTATAATGATGATATAACATTTTTTAATGAATGATGGTAAAAGAAAAAACATATAATTTGAAATAATTAAACCCTTTAAAACCGCACGTATCATATTTGATACACGAGTTTCTAAGACATATATTGAATCAGTGAGAGCAATACTTTCTTTGAAAACCTATTGTATCTATTTTGGTACGTGTATTCTGCCATCTTGTGGAATGTCACTGTACTGCAGGCAGTAGAGGGGTGTTTTTTTAGCTTTTCAAAATGGCGACTGCGATTGGATCAAGACAGACGCTTTCGGCAGGAAAATAAAGGCTAATTTCAAGTTGTTAAGGTAAAAAATAATATTGGATTGCGCCTGATATAATTAATTTAACACTTTCTGAATTGAAATAATGCATAATTACTTAATAATTGAATCGTTAAATTACAAGTAAATCGTGTTGGAAATTGTGTATCAAATTTGATACTGCAGGTGGTGCTACCACAATGTAAACACACACAATATTGGGATGATTCAATTAATGGTAATAATGACTGAAATGCCATATTAAAATATATATTGTGTTAAAAATGCACATATTAAATTTAAAACTGCAGGAATAAGGTTCTTTATCCCTGAATAGTAATAGATTTTTTGTATATAAGGTCTACACTGTGTAAGCAAAACGTTCCCCAAAAGCCTGATGTATCAAATGTGATACAAAAAAATATATCATAAACAAATTTTTTTTTTTTGATTTTGATTCAAGGCTTAATAAACATCTAATTTCCAAAAATATATAATTTTCTGCCATTTTTTTAATGTGTCAGGCTTTAAAGGGTTAAGTTTTTGATGTACTCTTAAATGTAGTTTTATGTGCCCTGAAGTGACTAGTAATTTGTAGCTAATAGAGATATTGACGCTCTTTTTTCCGCAGTAAAGCACATTCCACTAATAATGCAGTCCTACTGTACATTTACTAGCGATATAACACCAAATATAGAACATAATTCACAAGATCAGCGCGATAATCCACAAGAAACTGATTAAATTAAACTGTAACTGACAGTAAACTTTGAACGGCTGCCGCTGACGTCTCTGCCATTACACGATAGGCTGAGGTGCCGCGCGTGATCCAAGTTAGCCGTTACGCTTTCTCCAATGGAAAGAGATACAGACCCTCTCATCTACTGACAAGCTGTTTTTCAATCTGCTACTTTGACATTTAAAGGTCCCGTTCTTCGTGTCTTTTTGAAGCTTTGATTGTGTTTACAGTGTGCAATATAACATGTGTTCATGTACTGTGTGTAAAAAAAACAGTATTTTTAACATAATTTGCTTATCTGTATACCGCTGTTTTCACTGTCCTAAAAACAGGCTGATGAGTTCCTTGTTCTATGAAGTCCCTCCTTCAGAAATACGTAACGAGTTCTGATTGTGCCAGCGGTTCCCGTGTTGAGATTTGACCGCAGCTTAGCGAACGTGCACGGTTCCTGTGTTGTGATTCGACAGCAGCTTAGCGCACGTGGAAAGGTCACGCCTCTTAACGGGAGATGTATGCGCTTAATGATCTCTACAGTGTTCCTGGGAAAGCCAAACAAAGGTGATTTGACTCTGGGATGAAAATAACAGCGTCTCGACGACATGGCGACAAACACACTCAAACGCAGCACTTCCTCTTCTCCACGCGACACGTCCTCTTCTCCACGTGGGACAGCAACAAGACCACGCCCCTTTTTTTCGCGTATTCTTGTGGGCGGAGGTTAGTCTGTTCTACTGTTCTACTGACGTCATTAATGAAGGAAGTACCAGGATGTAGTCCTTATCAGCCGTTCGCTGTAGGCTTTGAAAGGGAACTTCTGTTAAATAAAATATCTCGCTTGGCATTGAACTTTGAGCTTTATAATTTTACAGGTATTATTTATGCTCTAACAGCAACATTACACACTAACTAAAGTTTGAACAATGGGATCACAAAGAACGGGACCTTTAAAAACTGGACCGATGAACCGCCTCGGGAGTGTTGTCATCAGCTTCAAAGTAAGGCACATCATCATATATAAATAACACAATACAAGCAACTTTTCTCGCAAAATATTTAAATTATTTAGTTTCGCTCCATCTTGGTTTTGAGCCAAACCACGTGCGGCCGATATGAAAGTGTTATGCGGGAAGCAGATTTGTGTTGGTACTTTTCATGGAAGTAAACCCATACAGCTTGTGAATAAGCAATGTGCTTATTATAGGTTTTCTTTATTCGCCAGCTGAGCAACATATTCCTTTAACCCTAAAGCCATCTTTTGGACAAATGAGAGCGGTAGGGTAGACCAAGTACAGTTGGTACAGGGGTACATTTGAGACACCTCAAATAACTTGAGTGCTCAACAAGTCTGATCGGTGATATTTGCTTCGCACATGCGTATTAGCGCCCTCTTCGATTGTGGGAAATTTGAAGTACGTGTGTTTCTCCTGTCCGAAGATATCGGTGAAAGTGTTTTTTCCAAGGTAAGTTTTTCATTTCACCACCTCCCTTCCACATTGAATAGCTTCTCATCCTTACATGACTTTTAAAGTTAACTTACATTTTCTTAAACATTAATCTGTGCTCTGAAAACTGCCATATTGAATGACTGTGTGTCATGCAAGACCATTGTCAAATCTAGAGAAATGTGCGAGGTGGTCAGGTGGGTACAGTTGAGACAAAGTGTATCAATTGTACCCACACTAGAATCCTATTGCGGCCCATGCAGTTTAGCTGCACGATATTTACTCTTATTATGTTGAATATGTTATTTTTGTGCATTTGATTGTTTGCAGTTGTTCAATGTGCTTTACTGTCACTCAACCCAACTGTTAGCCTAGCCTACTATTAAAATGATAAACTGAAATTAAATGATGTATCTCTGTTTACCATTACTGTTCAATGTTTTACTAATTAACTATTTTTAACTTAACAAATAATCAAATAAAATACTGAATGGAAATAAAAACTCTAATTTTCTCATTTTTTTCTCATTTTAAAGGTATTTTACAAATTCAATTAATTGGTTAGGCAGCTTTACAGCATTACGGATGGGCGTCTCAACTGTACTCAGTATTGTTCCAACTGTACCCGACATGGGTACAGTTGGAACGAAAAAGCTAAATTTAAGCTGTGTTTATAAGCTAATTGTGGTAAATATGACCTATTTATGGATGGTAATAATTATTCATATTTTAGTAGACAAGTAAAGGAAATGTCATATGAAAAATCACTTCTTTTCAGTCCTCAGTTTTGGTGTGGTAACTGAAAAAGCAAAAAGTGTACCAACTGTACTCGGTCTACCCTATACGACTTGGCTACTTTTCCTAAGTTTGCCACCTGAACACACACACAAAAGATGAAAAAAAAAAAATCCTTAATCCCGATTTCGTGGACAAAAATGGGCACCCATAGGAATGCAATTCCGAGCTTTTTTTTTATTTTTTTTTATTTGTCCAATAAAAATCAATAAATCCAACACAATGCAGGTCATACATACACACAAATGAAGGAGTGAGCCTATACAACATTCTCAATGTGGCAAACACACACACTCAAACACACACGTCCACAAAAGCATTGCATTGAAAGCCATTGAATGAGCCTATAACAGTGAGTTTTTATTTTTGTCAAATAAAAAACAGTCACTCTCACATACACAAACAAAGGAATTAAATGAGCCAATAACTGCGCAGTTAAATAAAATAAAAAAAGTTTTAAAAAATTGTTAAAACATTGGTTTACAGAGTTCAGCATATGCAGCCTTTGAGTTCTATTGCTGTCTAGTGGCTATTGATATTTTAGCTTTAAAAAGAAATTAATACCATCATAGGTCACCAAAGTCACCACATTTTTAGGTTTTGGTTCTCTGGACTTTGCTGATATATATATATTTTTTTTACTGAAGTTAAAGAAATATTAAATATAACATAAAAATAAGAATATTTTACATAAAAATATGGTACTTTTAGAGGTAAATAAATTCATTAATACCCCAAAAATCACAAAAAAGTCATAAATTGATATAATTAATTTGCTCTGCTCTTGCTTACTTTGACTCCATTCTACAAATCCACACCCCCACCAGAAGCCTTCGCTCAGCAAAGGAACGACGGCTTGTGGTACCATCACAGAGGGGGAAGAAATCCCTTTCCAGAACATTTTCATTCAACGTTCCCAGCTGGTGGAACGATCTTCCCAACACCATCCGAAACACAGAATCATTGACATCATTCAAAAGTCAACTTAAAACTCAGCTCTTCCGTGAGCACTTAACCTCATAAAAAAACTACAAAAAAAACACTTTCTTTTCCTCTTTCTCTTCCTTCTTCCCTCCCTACTCTAGCCTGTGCTACACTGAACAATGTACACGGTCTCAGGATTTCAGGCTCTTATTGCGCTTCTCGACTCTTCATGATCGCTTCATGTACCCCCAAGTTGTAAGTCGCTTTGGATAAAAGCGTCTGCTAAATGCATACATGTTAATGTAATCAAAGATGGTGATATAACATTTATATATATAAAAAAAGGGAATCTTGTGACCTTCGTGCCCAAATGTGTCCACGAGGGCTGTTATGCGAGGGTGGCTTGATAATCACATCACACCATAATATTCATGAGCAAAGCCTGTTGGTTTTATGGCAGCATACAAAGTTATACATGTTTATGTGCTGTTTATAGAAGTTATACTGATAATACTTTATAATGATTTAAATAACATTACATTGTAAAATGCTTAAGTTGCCATTCTGAATCTGAACCAAGTGGCAACCTCCCCCAGTTTCTCTAGAAGCCAATACAGAAGTGACTTAAACTGCAGTTCATCGACTGGCCGCTAGAGACAGGCTCAAGAAGGAGCAGAATCTCATTGAGCCCCATGTTAAAATGCCCAACTTTACAGCAGAAAAAAACTTGTTTACAGCCTGTTACAAATTGTTGTTTTTGTCTATACGGCTAATTTTGCCCTCCATTACAACTGTGAGGGGGTGAATGTTTGTATAACTCATTCGTTTACTTCATATAAAGCCTTAAAGTTCTGCATAATTAAGGGCGTGGCCACTTTGAGTGACAGGTGGATAGCCGTTTGTCTGCTGTCTGTTAGTCATCACGTCACCTCAGCTCCGCCCACATCCCGCCTCTTTGCCCATTTTCTGTTATCCGGGAGTGATGCGCGATGGCGCGCTGACAAGATGGCAACGGCCAGCTCGACCCTACTTTACGCTCCAAAACTGCTCTTCAGAATCCTATGGGTGACGTCACGGACACTACGTCCATATTTTTTTACAGTCTATGTTCTGAACTTTGTGAATGTTTGATTAACAATTTCATATTCGTATTTAAGTGTTCAGACACTACATAGTGTTAAACTGTTATTTTGATGCAACGCATTGCAGAACGGAGTTTTATTACAATTGTCGACAATTTTAAATGCCACCAAACATTTACATTATTACAGCAATAATATAAAGTTTATTCATGCACAAGCACCCTCTGTTCAAAACTCACACTGGTCCCACCACCACCACCACAGTGCCCTCGTTACCATTCAATCAAAGCAGTTGCCATGGGAACATCGGGCTGTTGTGTTTTTAGATTGACAGAAATCATGCAGCTGATCAGAAGTGGTATTGTTATGTAAAGTTCATTGGTACAAATCTACAGTTTTACAGCAGGTCAGAAGAGTAAAATCACACTGTTGTTTTAATTCATCTGTGATGTCGCAGCCATTGGTGATGTTGCAGTCAGACACTCTGCGAAATAACGAGAGGGAACCACAAAGTGACACTCCGGCACCAAAATAGTGTTCAACCTGTAACGCACAAAAAACAGTCACACGTTGAACATTCAGGCCGGATTTGACTTCTTAAAGGGATAGTTCACCCAAAAATGAAAATTAGCCCATGATTTACTCACCCTCAAGCCATCCTAGGGGTATATGACATTCTTCTTTCAGACGAACACAATCAGAGTTATATTTAAAAAGTCCAGGCATATCCAAGCTTTATAATGGCAGTAAAAGTTGCTCTGCTTTTGAAGTCCATAAATGCATCTGTCCATCATATAACTGCTCCACACAGCTCTGGGGTGTTAATAAAGGCCTTCTGAAGCGTATCGATGTGTTTGTGTTTTAAATATGGATATTATTCTTACACAAACGCATCGCTTCGCTTCAGAAGGCCTTTATTAACCCCCCAGAGCCGTGTGAAGCAGTTATTCGACGGACAGGTGCAGTTTTTATGGACTTCAAAAGCAGAGCAACTATCACTGGCATTATAATGCTTGGATTAGCCTGGATATCTTTAATATAGGGCTGCAGCTATCGATTCTTTTTGTAATCGATTAATCTAGCACTCAACCGATTGATTAATCGGATAAAAAAATCCCGTGTTTTTAAACAACCAAAACAAATAATGCATAATGAAAATTAAGAGGAATTTTTTATATGCACAACAGGTTTCATGCTGTAATCTTAACCTGACATCAAAGTAAATATCTTTTATGTAGATTTCTACACCTGCAGTATTTAACATTAGGCTACTAACAAATAATATATAATTTCTGGGGTGAGCCTATTTGCTATGGTAACCTAGCAACCTGTGTGTGTGTGTGTGTGTGTGTGTGTGCGTGCGTGCGTGCGTGCGTGCGTGCGTGCGTGCGTGCGTGCGTGCGTGCGCGTGCACGCACACGTGTCGTGCGTGAGGAAGAGTGACGCCCCAGTCAGACCAGTTGCTTCGTTGCAGTTTGGTACGGCAGAAATACATACATTCATTTTCAATAGAAGGCTGCATTTGGCTTGCATCACTTGCATTGCGGTGCATTTTAGGTGAAGCATCCGTTCGAAAAATCGCTTCAAAACATCACGTCCCGGTGTATACAGTGAACGCTTGCTGAAATTATTGTTGCGTGGCTACATAAAAGTTTAAGCATATGTGATGCATTGCCACGATTGGTCTGACTGGCACGTGAGAGAGACGAGGGTGCATGCGAGTGTGAGAAGGGGTTCTTTTTTTTAGGCTATACTCTCTTGCAATTGAACATGAATACGTTTACTACTTAAAAACATCAAAGCTAAACATCATATCTAGTCAAACCGCATCACGACATCGCTACAAATACAGTATGGGATTAAAATCAGCGAACATCAATGTATAGGCTTGGGTAGGGCTTTAAAGATTTGACCAAAAATAAAAACCTCGATTAATTGAACATTTTACCTCGATTACGATTAATGAACGATTATTTTTGCTTTCCATTTTTTGCCCTCATAAGGTTTTAGAGTAAGTTCCTGATAAGGTTTTTACTGTAAATATTTTCTACTATTAAAGTTGTAATTTTTCCAACAAATGCAAAAAGTGAATTTCTTTGTGATTTTAAAATCTTTCAGCAGTTATTGTCTATGTGGGGCAGATTTATGTTTGTTGTACATCAGATAGGCTACAGATAAATTAACACAATAGGCCTACATTACATTTATTTGAATGCATTAATGAGTGAGAGATTGTGTGTGTGAATTACTCATACCGTCTCTATTCATTATGAAGCTGTGGTTTGTACTTACTTCAAAAGTATTCAAATATATGCCTATAACGGTTGAGTTGAGTTTCTAAGCTACTTTAGAGTTTCTAAGCTTCTGGCTTCGGGGCTTGCGCGCGCCGTCTGTGTGTGTGTGTGTGTGTGGCAGCTATAAGAACGGCAATCAACTTACCTGTATAAACTGTGTAAAACATGCAGTTACTATAGTGATTCTGGGCATCTAGAATCTAAACTAAATTCAAAATGTATCACGCGCTATGGTGTGCTTCCTGAACATTGAACAGCGGTCCGTGTGAATCAGATCCCTGCGCGTATAGTGCATAGGAATTTAACGAGGCTTCGAGGTAGAATTTTTGCCTCGAGGAATTTTTGTAATCGAGTTAATCGAGTAATCGAGTTAATCAAGTTAATCGTTTCAGCCCTACTTTAATATTACTTTTAACTTTTATACGTCTGAAAGAAGAATGTCATACACACCTAGGATGACTTGAGGGGGAGTAAATCATGGGATAATTTTCATTTTTGGGTGAACTATCCCTTTAAATGTTTATATTTGAGGTAAATTAAGTAAAATATTATTTGTGCCTAACCTTAACTCATTTAATGTTTTATTTTACTTATTATTATATTTGTTTGTCTTATTAAAGAGTTTTAGTGCTGTCAAATCAATTAATCGTGATTAATCGCATCAAACATAAAAGTTGGTAAATATGTAATGTGTACGTGTGTACGTGTGTACGTGTGTGTACGTGTGTACGTGTGTGTACGTGTGTACGTGTGTACGTGTGTACGTGTGTGTGTGTGTGTGTGAAAACTATATATACATCGTTTTTATGTTAGATGCGATTAATCACAATTTTTTTTCAGAGAGTTTACATGACTGCAAAATTAGAAATAGCATATGCAAAAATAATCTTGCACACTATTGTGAAAAAATACTTCTTTTTACATATATATATAAAATTATAAAGGGTCATAAATGAATTATCAACTTACGTTGCAAGTGGAAGAGTGATATCAAAGGGTTTGTTTTTGGGTTTAGGTTTACTGTGAAGAAAGAAAACATGTTATGAATGTAATAATACTTATATTCAATGTTTATATACTGTGCACATTTTTATAGAGGACTTTTACATTTAACTTTCCCTTCGCATGTGTTCTTGCCCAAATGCCATCCAGTAAATACATAGTAGTTTTACCAGAAAATACAATTTCCGTGTTTCTACTTCAGAATGTGTTAGTTGCCATTTCTTTCTAAATCATTGAAATCAGTTTCAAAGTAAATCCTACACAAATTTGTTTCAGTGTATGAAATGACATCTTGATCGCTCAATGCAGTGTCCGTAGTGTGTGTACTACTTACATGCTGCCAATCACAGTCTTCAGGCAGGCGATGTCATCAGTGACGTCATCTTCAATCAAAGCTATTGGAGGAAACAGAAAACAATCTAAACCTTATTCAATCGGCTCACTCCGTTTTTGAGTCCAGAAATTCACAGATCATTGATAGTGTTCTGATTGATGTGGCATTTTCTCACCAGAGCAGCTCATGTTGCAGACATTGAGCGATGGCATCACGCCGGAATCACAGGCCAGCCGATCGCTGAGCTGAAACATGCCGTACAGATGCCTAAAAGAGCGAGTCTTGTCAAAGGCCTCGTTCTCCTTAGGCTTGGCGGCGATGGCTTTGACAAAGCTGGTGTTGAAACCCGAGGCACTGGCCTTGCAGACAACTGCCACAGAACAAAGGGAATAAAGGGTGTGAGCGAGGCTGATCAACCTTTTATCTGCACATCATGTGACATAAATATGGCTAGAGTAGGGAATCTGTTACTCACGTCTAGCGACAAGATCGTCCACGGTCATTTTGTCTCCCATGGCCCTAGTGACCTGAAACTGAGCAGCGTCTAGTTGCTCCTTCAGCTCACATTTACTGAGAATCCGTCCCTCAGTCGCACTGAACACCAGCAGAACCAGAGCCAACGCCGCCAACATCTTCACTGAGAGAACGCTCTTCATCTCTGATATCTGGAGATTAAACACAGAGAGTGAAAGCAGAGATAAGTGGGAAGCTTCTTTTCAGTCAGTTGAATCAATTTGGTATCATGTGAGATGGTGGTCCAGTGGGTTAAACCATGGAACTGATACGCAGAAGGTTGCTGGTTCGAACCCAGTGGTCACCACCAGTGTGTCCTTGAGCAAGGCACTTTACTCCATGTTTCTACAGGGGGATTGTCCCTGTAATAAGTGCACTGTAAGTCGCTTTGGGTAAAAGCGTCTGCCAAATGCATAAATGTAAATGTATCACAGAAGGGCATTAAAATGGCTCATTTTATTTTGATTTTGCAAAAAAAGATTTTACTCTAATTAATTTAATGCATCAGAAAAAATAAATCGGCATATTATAAAGATTTCTGAAGGATCACGTGACACTGGAGTAATGATACTGAAAATACAGCTTTGATCACAGGAATAAATTAAATTTTACGATGTATTCACATAGAAAATATTTCACAATATTACCGATTTTACTGTATTTTTGATCAAATAAAAGCAGCCTTGATGAGCATGAGAGACTTCTTTAAAAAACATTAAAAAATCTTACAGACCCCAAATGAACTACACTGTATATTTGTTACATAGTCACAAAGAACAGCAAGTCATTCCGTATCAGTTTGAGCACAGAACCTGCCATCAAACCGTATTTCATGAGTTTGTGTGCCCATATAATCTTGGTAAAAGTGGTAAACGGATTTGGCGTGCTGTCTGCTATAGAGGGGCTCGGAGAGGATATTCTACCCGAGCTCCGATTGCCCCCCTATAACAGGAAAAATTGTTCAAAAGGGAGGAGCCGGGGAGGAGGAGGGATGCTGCAAGAACTAACAATGGGAAGAGGTAAGCTGCTGGTTTTATACCTTGGAATTAATTGGAAGATTAGATGGGCGTACTTCCTCACGAAATTACGTTTAGTAACTTCACTTCATGAGTTTGTGTGCCCATATAATCTTGGTAAAAGTGGTAAACGGATTTGGCGTGCTGTCTGCTATAGAGGGGCTCGGAGAGGATATTCTACCCGAGCTCCGATTGCCCCCCAAAAACATAAATGCATAAATAGACAGCAAGCAAGAATGATGGGAATTGGAACAGCTCATGATTACTTAAGGAATCTGCATAAATATTTAAATAGTCTATAAGACCCCCCCAAAATTGGAGAACAGAAGGAATGGGAGACTGCACGGCAGCAGCAGGATTTAAGTAGGCAGGTCACTGCTGTGGCGGTTTTAAAACAGGTGAGGTACTGTGGTGGCAGCATGGATTGAGTGGGGCACTGCAGTGTATCAGTATCAAATTGGTGGAGAACTGCAGTGCAATACCAGGCGGAGCACTGCAGTAGTAGTAGTAGTATCAAATTGGCGGGGCATGGCAGCAGCAGAATCAGACGTAGCAGTGCGGCAGCAGCATCAAACTGGCGGAGCACTGCAGCGGCAGTATCAAATTGGCAGAGTCTCAAATTGGCCGGCACTGCAGCAGCAGTCTCAAATTTGGCGGGGCACTGCAGCGGCAGTCTCAAATTGGTGGGGCACTGCAGCGGCAGTATCAAGTGAAGCCAAACACTGCAGCGGCAGTCTCAAATTGGCGGGCACTGCAGCAGCAGCAGTATCAAGTAAAGCCAAACACTGCAGTGGCAGTCTCAAATTGGCGGGCACTGCAGCAGCATCAAGTAAAGCCAAACACTGCAGCGGCAGTCTCAAATTGGCGGGCCCTGCAGCAGCAGTAAAGTAAATCCAAACACTGCAGCGGCAGTCTCAAATTGGCGGGCACTGCAGAAGCAGTATCAAGTAAAGCCAAACACTGCAGCGGCAGTCTCGAATTGGCGGGCACTGCAGCAGCAGTATCAAGTAAAGCCAAACACTGCAGCGGCAGTCTCAAATTGGCAGGCATTGCAGCAGCAGTATCAAGTAAAGCAAAACACTGCAGCGGCAGTCTCAAATTGGCGGGCACTGCATTGTCAGTATCAAGCAAAGCATTGCAGCGGCAGTGTCAAATTGGTGGAGCACTGCAGCGGCAGCATCAAGCAGAGCACTACAGTATCAAGCGAAACACTGCAGCATCGAGTGAAAACCCTGCAGCAGCGGTATCAAGTAAAGCCAAACACTGCAGCGGCAGTCTCAAATTGGCGGGCACTGCAGCGGCAGAATCAAGCAAAGCATTGCAGCATCAGTATCAAATTGGCGGAGCACTGCAGCGGCAGCATCAAGCGGAGCAGGGCAGCATCAAGCGGAGCAGGGCAGCATCAAGCGGAGCACGGCAGCCTCAAGCGGAGCACTGCAGCATCAAGCGGAGCACTGCAGCATCAGTATCAAATTGGCGGATGACTGCAGCGGCAGCATCAAGCGGAGCAGGGTAGCATCAAGCGGAGTACGGCAGCCTCAAGCAAAACACTGCAGCGTCAGCATCAAGCAGAGCACTGCAGCATCAAGCGGAGCACTGCAGCATCAAGCGAAAACCCTGCAGCAGCGGTATCAAGTAAAGCAAAACCCTGCAGCATCAAATTAGCGGAGCACTGCAGCAGCGGTATCAATTGGTGGAGTACTGCAGCGGCAGTATCAAATTGGCGGAGCACTGCAGCAGCGGTATCAATTGGTGGAGTACTGCAGCGGCAGTATCAAATTGGCGGAGCACTGCAGCCTCAAGCAAAGCACAACACTGCAGCAGCGGTATCAAATTGGTTGAGTACTGCAGCGGCAGTATCAAGTAAAGCCAAACACTACAGCAGCAGTATCAAATTTGCGAGGCACTGCAGCAGCAGTATCAAATTGGTGGAGCACCGCGGCAGCAGTATCAAATGGTGGAGCACTGCAGCGGCAGTATCAAATTGGTGGAGCACCGCGGCAGCAGTATCAAATGGTGGAGCACTGCAGCGGCAGTATCAAATTGGTGGAGCACTGCGGCAGCAGTATCAAATGGTGGAGCACTGCGGCGGCAGTATCAAATTGGTGGAGCACTGCGGCAGCAGTATCAAATGGTGGAGCACTGCAGCACCAAGCGGAGCACTGCAGCCTCAAGCGGAGCACAACACTGCAGCAGCGGTATCAAATTGGTGGAGCACTGCAGCGGCAGTATCAAGTAAAGCCAAACACTACAGCAGCAGTATCAAATTGGTGGAGCACTGCAACGGCAGTATCAAATTGGTGGAGCACTGCAGCAGCAGTATCAAAAGGTGGAGCACTGCAGCGGCAGTATCAAATGGTGGAGCACTGCAGCGGCAATATCAAATTTGCGAGGCACTGCAGCAGCAGTATCAAATGGTGGAGCACTGCAACGCAGTATCAAATTGGTGGAGCACTGCAGCAGCAGTATCAAAAGGTGGAGCACTGCAGCGGCAGTATCAAATGGTGGAGCACTGCAGCGGCAATATCAAATTTGCGAGGCACTGCAGCAGCAGTATCAAATGGTGGAGCACTGCAGCGGCAATATCAAATTTGTGAGGCACTGCGGAAGCAGTATCAAATTGGTGGAGCACTGCAACGCAGTATCAAATTGGTGGAGCACTGCAGCAGCAGTATCAAAAGGTGGAGCACTGCAGCGGCAGTATCAAATGGTGGAGCACTGCAGCGGCAATATCAAATTTGCGAGGCACTGCAGCAGCAGTATCAAATGGTGGAGCACTGCAGCGGCAATATCAAATTTGTGAGGCACTGCGGCAGCAGTATCAAATCGGTGGAGCACTGCAGCGGCAATATCAAATTTGTGAGGCACTGCGGCAGCAGTATCAAATGGTGGAGCCCTGCAGCGGCAGTATCAAAATAAAGCCAAACCCTGCAGCAGCACTGCGTCGGCAGCATCGAATCCAGAGAGGTTTGCAGGCATCGGTTGGATTGAGTTTCGTGGGGAAACCATCTTAAGAGTAGAGAGTTAGGTGGCTTGTTTGATGGGGCTGAGGTCGGAACGAATGTAAGTTTGAAAGGCATCTGAGGACCACCAACCCAGAAGTTTAATTTGATGGTCTGGCAGTCCTTTTGGCTGCGATGGTGGCTGCTCCTATGTGGAAGGAGTGAGATGAATACGAGTGAGCTTGGATACCAGAGTGGGTGAGGATGTGCTTAAGCTTTTTATGAAACCAATGCCTGATGACAGGAAGGTTGTTCTCATCAATGAACAGCGGGTCGAGCTGAGAAGAGATCTGAACCTCCCTGTGTGCAAGGGAGAAAGAAAGATATTGATATGGCTGAATGGGTGTCAGGAGATTGAAGATATGGATGAAATGGCCGTTTTTTAAAATGATCAGTTTTGCTGCATTGATGAGGAAACGGATGGTGTCCTCGTTTAAAACTTGGAGATCGGAGATGGTTGGATGGATGGCCGTAGATTAGAAAAATTGAATGCCGCTGAGATAGACTTTGATGGTACTAGGTTGGACGGACTTAATCTGGTTGCGATATGAGATGAATGAAGAATTTGAAAGGAGGAAAAAAGTTGGAAAAAACTGGTTGTAGGAGGAATGGAATTGTTTCAAACTCTCCAAGCTGTCCAGTATGATTGCAGTGTTCTGGCTTAAAATATTGAATCCAGACATGAGGTGTTACAGTTACTGGAATAACAATTCTGAATAGGGAGGAACTGGGTCGGCCTCCAGGGCTAATGCTCTGGCAACCCCACGCTTGGATCAGCTCCAACGGCGGCAGAAAAAGGAAAGAGAGGGGGTGGCAGGACCGTTTGCGGAGGCAGCCTCACGCTTAGGTCTGTGCCGATAGCAGAGGAGAAATTAATGAGAGGGGGGAAGGGAAAGGGGGACATGACCGTTTGCGGAGGCAGCCTCACGCTTGGGTCTGTGCCGATAGCAGAGGAGAAATTAATGAGAGGGGGGAAGGGAAAGGGGGACATGACCGTTTGCGGAGGCAGCCTCACGCTTGAGTCTGTGCCGATAGCAGAGGAGAAATTAATGAGAGGGGGGAAGGGAAAGGGGGGCATGACCGTTTGCGGAGGCAGCCTCACGCTTGGGTCTGTGCCGATAGCAGAGGAGAAATTAATGAGAGGGGGGAAGGGAAAGGGGGACATGACCGTTTGCGGAGGCAGCCTCACGCTTGGGTCTGTGCCGATAGCACAGGAGAAATTAATGAGAGGGGGGAAGGGAAAGGGGGACATGACCGTTTGCGGAGGCAGCCTCACGCTTGGGTCTGTGCCGATAGCAGAGGAGAAATTAATGAGAGGGGGAAAGGGAGGCATGACCGTTTGCGGAGGCAGCCTCACGCTTGGGTCTGCTCTGATAGCGGAGGAGAGAGGAATGGAAGGGGGAGGGGGGTGGGGGGGAATGGGAGTAGTGGCATTTGCACAGGTAGCCTCAAATTTGTACTTATCCCATATAGCACACGTACGTCTGCAAGACGTCTGTTAATGATCACTCAATCTGGAAAGCATCTGCTGTTTACAAACATCTGATAGACGTCTTTAAGATGTCAGTTTTTCATACATTCTAAATCATAAACATCTTAAAGACATTGTTTAAACGTCTATTTGACATCTGACAGGAAACGTCCAATAGACGTATTGCAGATGAGCAAACACTCTAAAAAAAAAAAAATTAAAATAAAAAATAAATAAATAAAAAATAAATAAATAAATAAATAAATGTCTTCCAGATGTAAACACGCACATCAAATAGACTCCGAGATGCATGTGTGCTATCTGGGATTCCATTGCTAGATGGATTTAACTGAGAAGGAACAGAAATATTGTTAATGTGGACAGAAGAAGCTATACTCACCTGTGGGAGGAGGAAAGCTAACAGTCACTGTCGGAGAGCTGTGGAACTATTGCGAGCAGCCGCGGAACTAACGTCTGCGGCCGCGATAGACTGCCGGCCGGAATGAGCGGCGGACGAGGAAAGCTACGGCGGCGGCTGCTGCCGGCTGAAACTGAGGAGGACCGTATGGATCGTGCAGTTACTTGCGTTGATGTTTGCATGGTGCTGGGAGGACGCTGAATGCGGCGTGAGTTTTGTTGAGAGCGCACGAGCAGATCGAGAAGTTGCGTTTTTGAATTCCTCTGGGAGAAATGGATACCCATGTTGGATAACGCGTGCCTGAGCGCGATTGACGGACCATTTCTCGACAGGAGGTATGGAAGGGCTTGCTGCTGAAGAGGATTTACAATGATATTGATGATGGCCTCGATGCATCACTACGAGGATCGACCGGGCCCTGTGATGATCTACGTTAGATTGAGGAGGAGAGAGGTGTTTTGCGCTGGGCTGTGGTGGAGCGGAGAGACCGGCGACCTGGGTGATCAACAGGTGAAAATGAGCAGCGAAGTCAGTCATGCAGATTAGGACGGGCCAAATGCTGCAAGAACTAACAATGGGAAGAGGTAGGGATGGCTGACGCGAAACAGACGTTTCGGGGCGTTGCCGAGATCCCGAAGCGCAGATGTTTCGAAACACTGCTCCGAACTGTGATTCGAAACACCAATGTCACGTGACTATGGCTAAATGAAGCTTCGAAGTGTTTCATCAGGTGGCGCCTGCCGAAACTGCGTTGATTAAAGGGGGCGGGAACAAACCACACAGTCACACATCTGTATGAACCTATTTCACCACAGTTTAAAAGTGAAGTAAATCCATCTTCACCTCGTGGGTTTTTGTGAGAGGAGATTTTGTGATAGCAGTGATTTTGTGATAGCAGTGATTTTGTGATAGCAGTGAGATTTATAGTGCGCTTTGGTTAGTTATATTTAGGCTAGATTTAAATGAGATATATTGACTGATAGGTATAGACAGTGACGTATAGTTAGGATAGATATAGTGACACATTCATATAGACTAAGTTAGATAGTGACAGATAGATAGCACAGCATAAGTTAAATATATAGAATTATATAGATATAGATTCATAGGTGATATATAGATAGATATATTAATAGAATAGATAAAAATGGAGGCTCCACTTAAGAGATGCCGTACATCTGTGGTGTGGGAGCATTTCCATTTGGAAGCACCAAATAAAGTGAGATGTGTGTATTGTGATAGGCAGCTAGCCTTCTGCAACAATACATCATCCATGATGCGCCATTTGAGGAGCACTCATCCTGCCATTTTGGAGGGTGCAGAGGATGGTAACATTCCCCCTGTACCTAGGCCTGCTACTGACACTGCTGGACCCAAGGTTCAAAAATGTGGCTTTTGGGAATTGTACCAACGCCCAGGAAGCTGAAAAAAACCTCACACTGGAGTGCGCTTCATTGATGCGTTCAAACACAGCAACTCCTGGTGAGCAGTCTCAGTCTTCATCTAACTTTATGGAGATGGTTCATCTGAATAATTATGAACATTATACTTCATATATGCTGTCAGTTTATGCTTTGTAAACTAATTGTTGTTTTAATTTTCATTCAGAGCCACAAATGTCAACATCAGGACCATCATCATCATCATCATCATCAACAACACCAGCAGAAACCCAGGACAGTTTATGAGAACTGTTTGATAGTCGTATCCGTGAAACCCAGACGACACACAGCACTACAGCTGATGCAACTGTAGAAGTGAAAAAATACCTGAAAGATGCGTTTTTGCCCAGAACGCATGATCCATTAATTTATTGGAAAGAGAGAGCAGTAATTTTCCCTCATTTGTGTGAACTTGCAAAAAAATATTTGTGCATGCCAGCAACAAGTGTCCCTTGTGAGAGGATTTTTTCAAAGGCTGGAGAAATTATATGTAAAAAAAGAAGTCGGCTGAGTCCTTCAACAGCAGAGCAATTCATATTTTTGAATAAAGAAGTTTTGTAACAAATGTGACACATTGTGGCTTTATTTATTTTATTAATGTTCATTTTGTATAACAAAAAAACAAAACATATAGTTCTTTACAATGACGAGGCTACAGGTTACAAAACCAAGACCATGTAGTTGTCAGACAGATGTTAAAAAATATTTTTTTTTACATGGATCATTGTCAAGGCAATACATGCAAGTGACCGCTAGATGGCGCCGTAGAGACGGGTGTCAGATTGATTCGAAGCTTCGAAACAATATGGAACATTTGCTTCAACTGCTTCATTGCTTCACGAAGCCTCGGTCTGCCCATCACTAGGAAGAGGTAAGCTGCTGGTTTTATACCTTGGAATTAATTGGAAGATTAGATGGGCGTACTTCCTCACGAAATTACGTTTAGTAACTTCACTTAAATGACTCTTACCAGATGTTTTGTTGTCTTCAGATGTTCCTCAGTCTTCACTGTCCTTCTGTACTGTGACCCATCAGATTTATATACGTTTGAGTCTCCTCCACCTCAGCTGCACCTGTGCTTTTGGTTAATCCCACAATTAGTTGAGATTAATATTTTTTTGTCTAAATTTGTGTCAGGGGAAATCTATGTTCTCGCCCTGAGTTTTGGTTCCTCCCAAGGTTTCTCCATCCAGATTTTCTCCACCCTAACCCTCCAAACCATGGTGGGGGTGTTTGGTTGGTGGGGTGTGATGGGGGGGGTTGGTCGTTGGGGCTTGAGCCCCTGCCCCTTTAATCGTGAAAGTGCCCTTTTCGACCGTACCACGGTGCTTCCGGAACGCAATTTCTACCGAGGGGGACCCCCAACCCCAGAATGTGATTTGCCGTCATTTTAGTTTGTATCTTTCACATAATTTCCAGCTGTTTTTCCAATGGGTGGATCTGTTGGTGGTGTGAGCTTGAGCATTGTTTGAGGAGACTTAATGCTATTGTACAAAAAGTGCTTTTTGGGCAAGGCTCTGTCATCTGCCATCTCTAGTAACTCACAATATGGTTTTAGTCAAGAAATTGTTTTAAACCAACCTAATTTAAGGATCATTCAGGGATTATGAATTATCCAATTGAAATCAGACTTGTTCTTCAGCTTTGTCACACTAAATGGTTTGCAGCTTACATTAGTGTGTGGCAAAGGCTCATGCTACTTGCAAATTTATGTAGGAGCAGTGGAAATATTGCCCAGTATAGTAATCCAGTTCAGTTTTAAGTTGTATCGGTGTAATGCTTTTCACAGTACATTTTGATCCAAAGCCGCGTTGCAGAATATAGTGCTTGAAAAGATGGATGGATGGATGGATGGATGGATAGTTGGTTAGTTGGTTGGTTGGATGGAGGGATGCAGAAAATTCAACAGTTCACATCCGGGAACTGCAGGAATAGCAGTAGATGACAGAGCATAATCTCCATCTCCTCACCAGCAGGTGGTGCAAACAGCTGTTGATGAAGACCAGAGCAACGTGAAGAGAGTCATTCATTCATTAATGGATTTACAAAAATGGAGCAAGGCAGCAAGCCATACGTATTTGTGATGATTATCAGGACCAGTATGTATGTATATATATATATTAGGGCTGCGCAATATATCGAAATTATCGAAATATCGCAAATGTACATATCGCAATGTGTGTATCGCAAGGGTACGCAATATCTGAATGATTTTAATAGGCTACTTCAACATTGTGAAAAGTGCGTTTTAGGTTGACACATATAGCAGAGAATAGACTGAGCACATGACTGATACTTATGTGACTTGCTTGACTTCAAAAAGTTATTAAACACAATAACTTGCAAAAAACAACTCCTTGCAGTCTCGCGCTGTCTGCTGTCTGTCACACACACTGTGCGCACAAGCTGTTCTTTTTTTTTGTTACACACTCGAACTGTCAAATACACACAGTTATGTCTTGATGAGTATTCATGTAAACACAGTTAAGGCCTGTACACACCGGGACGAATATCGTGCACGCTTATCGCCAGCGTTTTTCGTGACGTTTTTCGACGCGTATTGAGTGTTCACACCCAAGCGATTTTCACTGGCGATGCGCCGAGTGAACGTGCACATACAGTAGATGCGCTCCCGGTACACAAGGTGGTGCTGCGGCACTTTACACTTCTGACGCTCGCTTGTCACACAGAAGAAGAAGAGAGCCAGTATTTACGTGCTTGCCAAAACCATAGACATATTATGTCTATGGCCAAAACCATTCACACACTTTTTACTCACTAGGCAGCATTAGCAGCTTATCTTCTTCTTTGTCTACTTACTACTTCTTCGTCTTATCAATGTGTGCTCTGCAAGAGGGTTTTGTGCTTGAGCGCCACCCAGTCGTGTTTTAATGTCACTTCAGCAGCTCTAGGCACGTGAACAAAAGCGCAGATCTCATTGGTCGGCCACTTTTTAACGCGCCGCGTCAAAATAAAAAAACGAACCCGAGGCGTTTTTTTTCCAAATTACGCTTTTATGCCTGCCGTTTTGCGCGTCAGTTTGTACACTGACATTGGCGCCCATTGTTTGGTCCAGAGGCGTTAAGCGTCGGCGATAAACACGTGCGAAAATCGTCCCGGTGTGAACAGGCCTTTATACTTTAAGTGAAAGCAGGCCCGGTTCCAGAATCAAATCACTGAGGGTGCTTCTAAAATTACTGAGGGTGCTCTAGTAAAGTGCAGATAGGCTAAGCAACGAGCCGTTGTACACCATAGCAGTGTACAGTGAGAAATGTATGATTATTTATTTACAAGTAATTTACCAATTATTGGAATTTCAAAAATATTTTGCTTCAAATTGTCTATTAACCCTTTAACTGTCACCCCCCTTTTTGAGAATACACATGAAAATGCACTATCCAAACTTAAAGGGCTGTAATTTAAGAATGCTTTGGAATAATGACCAAAATTTGGTCTCGTTTTAAAGACGACACTCAGATTATTGCTAAAGTGAAAGCAATTCAAAATATGGAAGTTTAAATTTACTGTAAATGAAAAATACTGTACTAAATATTTTTTATTTCATATAAAATATATATTTTACAAAACAAAATGTACTCTAAAATTACTATAAAATCAAAGCCATATGTCTAACCAATTTGTGTTCCAAATTTGAAGTTGATATCACAAAAATTGAAGTTCCCATGAGATTTTGTTTAGGTGCTGTACCCAAAATAGCCATCGGGTGTCATTCAAATTTCATTTATGGTTTTTTTGATGTATTTTCCTGTAAATTTTTGTCCAAATATCACTTCCATCACAAAACAGTCACTAAATATGGACCCTTGAGACTCAGACCTTTCCGAAAATATGTTTTGTCAAGATTGGAAAAGATTTTGAATATAAAGTAGTTAAAATAATTGTAATATGAAACATGACACCGCCCACTAGGGGAGGAGCCCACTAGAATAATTTAGAGTAACGTTTCCATGGTAACACAATGTCCGATTTCAAAACGGTTTTCACAGGATGAATTTTGAGTTTGTAAGCTTTCAAATGATACCTAATTTATGATAATTACTTAAATATATGATACGAAAAAAAGGCGATCAAAAAAGAGCACCAGGCGTCCCACCTGTGGGACGGTGACAGTTAAGAGGTTAATCTATTAGCCTGCCTTTACATTATCTTACATATCTTCCTGAGAACCACAAAAAAAGGTTTTGTGAATTTAGATTTGTTTTTTTCCCAGTCATTATTGTTTGGAGCATAAAAAACAAATTGATATATATTTTTTTAAATTCCTATGTTATATGCTATATCCTCTGCTCTGTAGAGGACACCAAAACCACTTTATTGAGAAAACTAAAAGACATGAATAGACAAACTATGGGATTTTTGTTTTCATTCACCAATCAATTTGTATGCTTCAAGTTTTTTTTATCCAAACTTTGCATAAAGATGATTCTCAATGTTATGAAAGATACAGAATAATTTGATATACCAATTTACTTTATGCAATATGTGTGTAAATATGGTCGTAAATGCCATTCCCATTGTAGGCAATGCATCTATATACTGTATCGAATTTGCATATTAACGAGTTTTAAAACAATATGTAAATGTAAAAAGACGTGTAATAATACTTTCGTAAGAATGTCTTGTATTTCATAAGAATATCCAGACTAAAAACTGTGTTGGCAGAGAAATTCGCTAAATAATGTCCTCTACAGAGGCAAAACCTCTAATCTGGGTCTCAGGAGGATATTTCTGTCTCGTGCAGAGTGGCATTTAGATGTCACTTCCGAAACTTTGCTGCCTGCATTTGGCCGTCGGTCCTCTTAGCAATAATAGTTTTATTCAATGAATGACTGTAGCCTCGAAAGTGAGCCATGCCAAGACCACTACGATCACTAAAATGCTGTTGCTTTCGTTATAAAAATGTTGTCAACAATAAATCTCTTACTTACATTGTGTCTTGACTTTGCTTGTTAATGAGAGGTTTCGTGAGCCTGTTTGAATCATGTTTAAATGTTTTGCCACTTGTGTGAGCTAAATCTAAAGTGCTAGGCTATAGCCTATAAATATAAAGTAATGAATTGAATAAAACGTTGTTTAAATGTAGCATACTACGTTAAAACGTGAAATCTATGAAAGTGTAAACAAAGAGAATTGCAATTCTGACAAGCCATGTTCAGTAACAACTTTTGGATTTGAAATTTAAAAAAAAAATCATGTGTTTGTGGTATACAACCGCGGATCAGTTAGCGCTGCAAACGCAGCACATATGAAAGCACAACAGCGAGTGCTGCTCCTGCACCGCATACGCACTGCAGACGGAGTGTGTGTGAAACGGGCGTCACATGGCACGTTCAGTTTTTAATTGTAGTTAATCTGTTCTCTAACTGAACAAAATTATTTTTACTACTATAATGCATCAAAACTGGGACGTAACAGACATGTGTTTTGTATCACTACTGCAGTGTCCGTTATTGGAGCATAAGCTCTGCCTGCGTGAGGCGCGCAGCTTCTCGAGACTCATGCTTTTATTAGAGAGAAGAATATTTATTCCCTCACAAAACTTTGCATTCCCTCGAAACTTTTGCGTTCCCTCAAGAAACTTTTGCGTTCCCTCAACTTTTGCATTCCCTCAAGAAACTTTGCGTTCCCTAGTAAAACGTTTGTGTTCCCTGAGAAACTTGCCATTCCCTCGCAAAACTTCCCCCATGAAACTAGGCGTTCCCTCACAAAAAATGTTGCGTTCCCTCAAGAAACTTTGCTTTCCCTCGAAATTTTTGCGTTCCCTCAAGAAACTTTGCGTTCCCTCGTAAAACGTATGCGTTCCCCGAGAAACTTGCCATTCCCTTGCAAAACTTCCCCCAAGAAACTTGCCGTTCCCACACAAAACTTTTGCGTTCCCTCAAGAAACTTTTGCGTTCCCTCAAAACTTTTGCATTCCCTCAAGAAACTTTGCGTTCCCTCGAAACTTTTGCATTCCCTCAAGAAACTTTGCGTTCCCTAGTAAAACATTTGTGTTCCCCGAGAAACTTGCCATTCCCTCGCAAAACTTCCCCCAAGAAACTAGGCGTTCCCTCACAAAAACTTTTGCGTTCCCTCAAGAAACTTTGCGTTCCCTAGTAAAACGTTTGCGTTCCCAGAGAAACTTGCCATTCCCACTCAAAACTGCCCCCAAAAAACTTGGCATTCCCTCAAAATTTTTGCCTTCCCTCAAGAGACTTTGCGTTCCCTCAAAAAGTTTTGCATTCCCTCAAGAAACTTTGCGTTCCCTAGTAAAACCTTTGCGTTCCCAGAGAAACTTGGTATTCCCTCGTAAAACTTCCCCCATGAAACTTGGCGTTTCCTCGCGAAACTATTTTTTTCCCTCTGGAAACTTGCCGTTCCCACGCAAAACTTTAGCTTTTTCCGAGAAACCTGGCCTTCGTTCGCGAAACTTGCTGTTCCCTCGTGTTCTTTGCATAGAAATGCAAAATAGATCAAATTAAATAAAAAATGTCCCTCCCATCCCATATTTTTTCCATCATCATGTCCCTTTACTGACTCTGTAAAGTATAAGTGTAAAATGCATAGAATGCAGATTGCAATACATTTTCAGACCACAGGCGGAGCTGGTGATGGCAAAGCCGAAACTTTACCACTTGACAAGTTCAGTTATTTAAGCTTTTTTCTTTAATATAATAAGGAAAAGACAGAAATTTGAGCACTCCTGTTTTTTATTAGATTGTTTATGATAAAGTGACAGTATTTAAAACCCTCAGCAGCAGCACAGCAATATTAGACACAGATATATATTTAGACAGAACTATATTTAGACAGTGTTACAGCAAAAAACTACAGTGTCATAATGCACAAATTCCCTCTATTAAAAGTCGTTAGACATTTAATAAACTCACACAGATACCGCCACCATCATATTGACCTCATTACCAGAGGTGTGAAACCATCAGACTTGTGTTTGTAAGTAATACAGCAGAAGGAAGCTAGAGCGAGTCTGTTGCTCCGTCTGTTTTTTAAGCACATTCTGAGAAGTACGTTGAGGGAACGACGGAGCGACAGTCCTTCTTCATCAGCGCCTCCAAACTGCAACACACCAAGGACAATCACACACTGAACATTCAGGCCTGATTTTATTGCTCAAGCCTCAAACATATTTGTATTATTCTGTATTGTTGGATTTATTATATTGTATTTTTTATAATGTTGTTGAATATGTATATGCCATGTAATAGCCTGTGAAGCTGATATGGCAATACATTTAAATACAATAACAAAATGTATTATTTCACATTATTTGTAAACCTGTACTTTTACCAGTAAAACTATAACTATAACTTACAGCGTAACATCAGTGGGCTTCCCTTTGGGTTTTGGTTTCCTGTTAAGAAATAAGACATTGTAATATTTACTGTAATATTTACAGTTTCAGTTCTTTAAAAACTTATTTAAACATACTATTCTTATCATACCAAACTAACTAACATTAATAAAAGCATGTCCTGCTTTGAATGAATATTTTAAACACCATTGGTAACTAAAACAAGCCTGTGTTTGAACTCACATGCTGTTGAACAGGGCCTTCAGGCAGAAGATGTCATCGGTGATGTCATCATCAATCAAAGCTTTTGTGCATAATAAGAAAAATAATTCAAAACCTTGCAACATTGGCTCTTTGATTAGTTCTCTTTCAGATTTTCAATGCATGAATAAAAACACAATGTGTTATATGATAAATGCAGATCTTATGTATTGTGTTTGATATGCAGTTTTTCCTCATTACCCCTGGAATTAAGGTTCATTTTGGTCGATCGGAACCCAAGTAGACTGCGCTAAATACAGGTGTAAACAGGGTCTAACATGTTTTGAGCTTGTCCACTTTCAACCACTTCCAGAGGTAGTCCTTTCGTAGTCCTGTCTGGCTGCTGTCAAACCAGAAACTAAAGCTGATGCTCTCTGTGTGTCTTTCCGTCGAGCGCATTCATATGTAAATTGCGTGAGCTTATTTTGTCCATTAGATACATTTACCCGCACATAGACCCTCCCCTCGAAGAAACAGGACAGAAGTGTTTGAAAGTGGACAAAAGAGACAGATTAAAACACCAGGCGTGAACAGGAATACATCTCCCTCGTCTACTTGTGATCCAATTGACCAAAACACATCTTAATACCAGCTGTAAACAGGGTCTTAAACTCACCAGAGCAGCTCATGTTGCAGACATTGAGCGACGGCATCATGCCGGAATCGCAGGCCAGCTGATCACTGAGCTGAAACACACCGTACAGATGCCCAGAAACTTTGGCAGGAGCGTTCAGCTGGGTATGCGTGTCCTCATGGCCGGACCCATGCGGTCCTTTAGTGGGGGCCTGTGTGTGATGCTTGGCTGGACCTCCAGCTGGGGCTTGAGGTGGACCTCCAGATGGGGCTTGAGGTGGACCTTGAGCTGGAACTCCAGCTGAGGCTTGAGCTGGACCTCCAGCTGGGGCTTGAGGTGGACCTCCAGATGGGGCTTGAGGTGGACCTTGAGGTGGAACTCCAGCTGAGGCTTGAGGTGGACCTCCAGATGGGGCTTGAGGTGGACCTCGAGGTGGACCTCCAGATGGGGCTTGAGGTGGACCTCGAGGTGGACCTCCAGATGGGGCTTGAGGTGGACCTCGAGGTAGAACTCCAGCTGAGGCTTGAGGTGGACCTCGAGGTGGAACTCCAGCTGAGGCTTGAGGTGGACCTCGAGGTGGAACTCCAGCTGAGGCTTGAGGTGGACCTCGAGGTGGAACTCCAGCTGGGGCTTGAGGTGAACCTCCAGCAGGGGCTTGAGGTGGACCTTGAGGTGTATCTCCTTCTGGGGCTTGTGCTGGGTACTTCTCCATAGTGTTGACCATGATGGCTTTGACAAAGCTGGTGTTGAAGGCTGTGCTGTTGGCCTTGCAGACAACTGCCACAGAAAGGAAGAGAGAAAGACAAAATCTGACATAAAACATGGCAGTTTGACATTCTGAAGATGTGAGAGAGAACCTGAAAGAAAATTACTCACGTCTAGCGATGAGATGTCTCGTGCTTATTTTCTCTCCCATGGCCGTAATTGCCGGAAACTGAGCAGCTTCCAGCTGCTTCTTCAGCTCACATTTATCAAGAATCCATCCCTCAGTCGCACTGAACATGAGCAGAACCAGAGCCAATGCAGACAGCATCTTCACTGGGTTTATGCTCTTCATCTCTCTCGGCTCCTATATCTGGAGATTAAACACATTAGATAAATCCAGAGAACTCTGATAAGTAAAGACAAGAACAGATCAATAGTATTCAATTATTTTAGATTTGCAAAGTAATAGCTGGATTGGGGAGGAGGGGTATAAATATTTTTTATATTTTCTGATCATGCACAAAAAACATTATTTATATAGATTTCATAGATTGAAATATTAATATTAGCTAGGTTGAGATGTTTGGAATGCTTTCATATCTATACACTATATTGCCAAAAGTTTTGGGACACCTGCCGTTCACATGCACATGAACTTTAATGACATCCCATTCTTAATCCGCAGGGTTTAATACGTAGTTGGCCCACCCTTTGCAGCTCTAACAGCTTCAACTCTTCTGGAAAGGCTTTCCACAAGGTTTAGGAGTGTGTTTATGGGAATTTTTGACCGGCACTAATGTGAAGGCCTGGCTCTCAGTCTCCGCTCTAATTCATCCCAAAGGTGTTCTATCGGGTTGAGGTCAGGACTCTGTGCAGGACAATCAAGTTCCTCCGCACCAAACTCGCTCATCAAGTCAAGTCAACTTTATTTATATAGCGCTTTTAACAATGCAGATTGTTTCAAAGCAGCTTTACAGTGTTAAACAGCAAAATAATGCAACAGAATTTTATTCAGCCGTATAGCCATTCCGGAGAAAACGGTGATGTCATCAGTTCATTTCAATTATCATACAGTGACAGTGTGGGCTTTAGATCAGTAATTAGATCAGTAATTTAGTTTATATGGTTAATTTAGTTTAATAATTAGATTTATTTGGATATTTAGTTGAAAAAAATTAAGCAAAATTTATTGAAATTTTGTGTCCCCAACTGAGCAAGCCATCCATGTCTTTATGGACCGACGCTTTTTGCACTGGTGCGCAACAGGAAGGGACGATCCCTAAACTGTTCCCACAAAGTTGGGAGCATGAAATTGTCCAAAATGTGTTGGTATGCTGAAGCATTAAGAGTTCCTTTCACTGGAACTAAGGGGGCAAAGCCCAAGCCCTGAAAAACAACCCCACACCATAATCCCCATTCCACCAAACTTTACACTTGGCACAATACAGACAGGCAAGTCCCGTTCTCCTGGCAACCGGCAAACCCAGACCTCGTCTATGCGATTGCCAGACAGAGAAGCGTGATTGGTCACTCCAGAGAACACGTCTCCTCTGCTCTAGAGTCCAGTGGTGGCGTACTTTACCCCACTGCATCCCACGCTTTGCATTGCACTTGGTGATGTAAGGTGTGGATGAGCTGCTCGGCCATAGAAACCCATTCCATGAAGCTCTACACACTGTTCTTGAGCTCATCTGAAGGCCACATGAAGTTTGGAGATCTGTAGCTGTTGACTGTGACCCTCAGCATGCGCTGTCCCCACTCTTTGATTTTACGTGGTAAAAAGTTGCTGTTGTTCCCAATTGTTTCCACATTGTTATAATACCACTAACAGTTGAGCGTGAAATATTTAGTAGAGAGGAAATTTCACGAATGGACTTATTACACATGTGACAGCCGATCACGGTATCACGCTTGAGTTCACTGAGCTCCTGAGAGCGAGCCATTCTTTCACTAATGTCTGTAGAAGCGTCTGCATGCCTAGTGCTTGATTTTATACACCTGTGGCCATGGAAGTGATAGGAACACCTGAATTCAATGATTTGGAGGGGTGTCCCAATACTTCTGGCAATATAGTGTGCATTAAGGGAGGGGGAAAAATCGATACAGCATAGTATCGCAATATTTTGTTTGTGGATATTGTAAGTTCAGCTCATATTGTGCAAAATGTTTACCGTAAGCTATGCGCTTATAAATCGGAAATAATAATAATACATTTTAAAATATTTATTTCAGACGGTAATATCCCAAACAGTGCATCACTCTTGCTCACACAAATGTGCACATTTTTTTGTAGTAAAAATCATTTAGTTCAGTTAGAGAACTGAGATGATCTAAGATGAAAATAGTTTATTATTATTTTGTTGTTTAATATGTTTTTTAAATCAGTAATCAGCTGGAAACAGCTAATGATTCAATTGAACAAAAACATGAAATAAAGTATCGCAAAGAACCAAATCGCCAGGCATCTTACCAGACGTGTTGAGATGATGCTTGTTGGAGGATCTTCTCCAGCTTCAGAGTTTTTCTGTCCTGTGGTCCATCTTATATATGTTCGAGTGACCTCACCTGTGCTGTTGGTCCATCCCATCATCACGAGGAGATCACATTACTGCGATGTCATTCTTAAACAGATGCTTTAAAATAATCACAAATGCTTGCTAGAGTGTTGTGAACTTTGTCTTTTTTATTTATTTGTTTGCACTAGTTTCCCCCTGTGATTTCAGTGGAGTTTTGAAGCGGATGTTTTGTTGCTTAATCCTTTGAGCTGTTTGTCTTTGTATTATGATGTTCTGTTCTTTAACACACACACACACATACACACGCACACACGCACACACACAGCCACAGCAAAATTTCATTCAAATAGATGAATGCTGCAGTCAATCTTCAGAGTCCACAGCTCAAATAATAGAGAACAGCTTGACGCTCTAAAGCCCTGAATCTTTACTGTTTTGTTTTGGTGGATCTGAAGTGCAATTTTGTTTTGGTCTAATTAAAGGATAATTTAACAGTTATGAATTATGCAATGCAAAAGTTTAAAATCAAACACGATCTTCTGCATTGTGTCACACCAGATGGGTTAAAACAGCTTTGCTCATGGTATGCTGATCATTATATTTCAAACACTTGTGTTTCAGATAGAATAAGCTTACTGTTATATGCATTTCCCCCCCTTTTTTTACTTTAGATGTTTTTGGGGAAATGTAATTCAGTTTCTCAATCCAGATCTCTAAGCTACACTATGAGGGTTCATTTGACTGTATTCAAATAGTGCACAAATACTGCAGGGATAAAGCTTGCTTTGACCTTTTTCGTGTTGTTTTCCAACATGTAAATATGAATTTCACGTGACACAGGACAAACAATAAACGTCACAAAAGGATAAACAATCATTTTAAGCACAATTTCAAGGATTATTTATCATATTTCTTGTGAATATGCAATCACCTTCTTTATGAACACAAAGTGAAGCCAAAGGGTCTCGATTGCCCCCCAGGTGTCTGGATGCAGTATAGCTCATAAACCCTGCCCTCTCCATCTAATCTAATGGGATGCGAAACTTCTACTTCTGATGTCATTTCTAGTGAGAAATTACTAATGTAGTAATTAAATATTTGTTTAGTTCTCACCAAAGCGCTCTCTATTTTGCTGTAGATCATTAAACTGTTACACTGCCTAAGAAGTCTGTCCGAAATCAGTGCCTTCATGCACAAACGCTGCCTTACAAGCCATTGTCTGATAAGGCAGCAAGGCAACGAGTCAGCTGCCTAGGTTTCTCGGACGCAGCCCATGATTGACGGCTTCTCTGATCGAAGTAGTCACAGATACACCAACTGACTTTTTTCGGGATCTTCGGGAGGAGATTTTAGCTTAAAATGTAATTTCTACTTTTTCATAAACAAAATGAGTTGTTCTGCAGTAAAATGTGCTTACCGATTCTGCAGGAGTGTGGGCGAGCCTTGACGCTCTTCACGCACTTCACGATCGCTACTGCGCAAATTCGGACTCTAAGATGTCAGCGCCATATTAGGACATAGAGTGGTGCAGGGATGACGTCACTTTGTAGGCCAACCTGCAGTTACCATTGCACTGGTTCCCTCGAGAAAAACCCAATAGGATTTTCTCATAAAGGCTTTTATATTATCTCTAAAAACAAGCTCTGTGATCAGCAAAAGTTTATGATACTTGCACATTTTGTCCATCAAGATCAATTTTCACAACTTTTATGAATTTTGAATCCTAAATGCAGTCGCCAGGAGTAAAAAGCTAAAGGTAGACTATAAACGAAGTACACCACGGTCGCTCGACTTCAACGTCACCATCACTAAAGCTTCCCACAACTCTTTCAGTTTTTATCTCGTAGATCGTCTGAGTTAGTAGTTTAAAAGAGCACAATTATGATCATAGTGAGGCTGTAAAAGCGGACTGAGTTTACCTGTTCGGTGTGATGACGTTTAATCTCCTCGACAGATTCTGAAGTCCCATTTGCCACTTGTTAGCATACCGCCTTGTTCAAGACATGTAACAGCTTTAAAAAAACATGAGTGTGGTAATACTGGTGTATTTTATGTTGTAGACTAAAATGTGAATGTGTCTTGAGCTTTTGTTCACCACAGACCTTCTGCCATTTAACCAAAACCCTTTAAAAAACATTGACTTCGGGACGATGGAACCGGAAGTGCTAAAATGCTAACTCGCTTCAGCGTTTGGCGTACGAAGTGATGTCATACTCTCTATTGCCGGCTTCACTTTTCTACAATAGAAGAGAGTGAATGTGCGTCATCCATCTTTTTTTACAGTCTATGGGGAGGACAGGTGGCAGAGGAAATCAAACCACGGGAATAAATATCAATCCGTGGCAACTATTTAAAAGAAGCCCAATTCTGAGGGAAAAACATGAACTTGTCAACACTGGACCTGAAAATGATCCAAAGAGCATACTGTGTACAATCCGTTAACATGATCAATGCCACTAATTTACTTGTGCAATATACTGTATGTAATATAATATGTCCCTGCTAATGGGAGGAATAGGCGTTGCACAATGGATTTGGGTAAATAGAGTTTTTTTTAATTGTGAGTCATTGTTATGAAGCTTAGGGCAGGTGCTCAGACAGAGGGGAAAAATCAGACACAAGAACATGAAACAGGTGAAACGAAAATAAATGTTTTGAGCCCTCCAAAAAAAGAATTAAACATCTACTAAAACAATTATTTTGGGATTTAAATGTTGTAAAAAAGAAAATAATAGAGAAAGATGTTCTTTGCAGCCAGATGGTGTATTTACGATGTCTACCAGTAGGGGTTAACTAGACCATGCAAAAACTCAAATCTCAACTTCTTTTATGCACTCTAAAAAAAAGAGAGTACAAAATTGTACCTTTTAAGGTACAAATGGACGCCACTGGGGTGGGACCCTTAAGGGTACATTTTTCTACCTCTAAGTCAGGGGTAGGCAAGTTCGGTTCTAGAGAGCTGATGTCCTGCAGAGTTTAGCTCCAACCCTACTAAGCCACCACAGGATAAAACTCATGGTTCCCAGCATGCATTGCAGCATTAAGTATGCCACCATTGTAGAGATTCATATGCTGATTCTTGATATCTGTGTGTAATGTGCGTCTAAACTTTTCCCCCCTAGAATGTGTTTAAAAATCAGAATTCAGAATGTCTGATCTGTGGCAAGATAGTATTGTTGGTGAATATTATTTATTAATATTTTTAGTCAATGATGAGTTAAGTCAAAAAATGTTCTTCATGATTATCTTTATTTATGGCTTCTTTTGATTCAAACAGATTATGTGTTTTGTTAACACTGTAACTAAAACCACAAACTCATAAAAAGCCAAGAGTCAAACTGCCCAACTAAAGCAAACACTGATCACCATAATTCAATAAAACATCAACATCTAAACCTCTGTTAATTCTCAGTAAGAGCTTCTATAGATGTCTTTCAGGGTTGGAGCCAAACTCTGCAGGACAGTGACTCTCTAGGACTGAACTTGTCTACCCCTGCTCTAAGTAGAGGAAAACAATGGTATAATTGTACCCTAAGGACATTTGTGTACCTTTAAAGGTACAGTTATATATTATGTTCCCCAAGGAACACAATTATTCCTCCACTGTAGCTTTTTATGAGAGTGTGGTTCACACTTGCTTCACGTTTGTGTAAAACTCCAATGAGAAATGTGTATCTGTGTGGCGTTTGCCCGCTTGTCATGGATTTACTGAACCGGGAAAGACGCAAATATTCATTCCAGAAAGGCTTTGAACCTTTCGCTCATGCAAACATTGATTGATTGATTTTTTTTACTGTGAAGACAGACTTAGACAAGGAACTCTTTTATGAATATTGCTTTATTTGCATTCTGATTGTACACGTAGATGCAAAGATCAACATCATTTCCCATGTGCATTGCAGTGCATGTAGACGTCTGAGAACTGATCAATTCAACGGAATTATGTGTATGTGAACAGTAATTCTGTTTTCCAGATTAACAAACACCAAGGAGGTTTGTCTGCTGTCAGGGTTGCAACCATCAAGTGTTGGGTTTCTTACAGTAATGCATTAGGATGAAGCTTGACAGAATATCCACTGTCTGATGAAACGTTGAATGTGTTAGACACACTCTGCAAAGTACTGCGAAGGATTGACATTGAGGCACTCCTTCACGCACAGCAAGTGATTCTTGTGATTCCTGAAAACAATAAACACAAATTTGTAAAAGCAGCTCTACATCTTGTATTGCTGTAGCTTATCGTGACGTTATAAATGCTACGGTAAAAGCAGGAGCACACAATTTATACATAAGCAATTGCCTTCTGTGACTAACAATTGACTTTATCATGAGATACTCTAATAAATATTAGAACCCTTATGGCAAAAATACATATTTTCTCAATATTTTTTTAAATATCCAAAAAGATACAAATATATTGCTAATATTGATGTTAATATGTTTTAGGTACTTGTATTTCATCATATATGTATTTATTTTGTTCAGAATATGTTAAAAATATATACATTTTGCATTTACCCAAAATGTATATTTTGTACACACACAAATATTGGATAAAATATAAACATATTTTCAGTATTTCTCTTGACTAATGCAATCTTTCAGTTATTTGACTTACTTCTTCTTGTGCCGCGGAGCGAAGACTGGAGCAGTGCTGTAAGAAAACAGGACCAGGAATATTACTACTTTTGAATATGCATCTATTACTTGTTAAACAAGTGAGATATTGGGTAATCGTGAGAAAAATACATTTATTTCATTGATTTGAGTTATATTAGAATGTTCTACAATGAAAACATTCGTCGATTTGCAATTCAAATGCATTGCAATTAAAATGATTTTTGCAGATGTGAAGCAACAGCGACAATTGGCATAGGCAATACTATAAAACTTGAGTTATGCAAATGAGCAGTGACTGAAAGTGGTGATTTCTAAAGGGAGATGTGAAAAGTTGACAACTTACGCATTGTTCACACTGTCCAACAGGGTCTTCAGGCAGGCGATGTCATCCCTGATGTCATCATCAATCAGAGCTTTAGAAAACAAAATGTACGAGATGTCACTCATGAGTCTGAAATTGTGATGAAACTGCATCTATCAACTCAAGCTGACAGCTGTTCATAACTATTCTACTTTTTGGCGAATTCTTACCATCCCATTTGTACATTTTCCTACAATCTACCTACGCCCCTCTAACAGTGGAGCTTCATGCTTATTTTTTTACTTTCACATTTATGCATTTGGCAGACGCTTTTAACCTTTTAACGTTTTTAACCGTTTTCAGTTACTTTTGTGACCAGTCACATGAGATGTCACTCAAATTTGATGTGCTTTGATTCCGAAACTTCATCCGCTTTTCCACCATTCGGCACGATTACAAACTGTTCTCGGCCTGGATTTCTGGAACCGTGCTGGTCGAATGCGTGTAGTGATGTCGACACTCAGGATTGGTCACTTGTCTGTTGCTTGGCTACCAGTTTCTCTTTAGATGGCCAAGCTCACTATTTGAGCAAAGTCAATGCAAGTCAATAATCAAATTAAAAGAAATATCTGATCATCCTCAAAAACGCAGTTGATATTTACAACTCATTTCATCTGTATGGAAAAAAATGAAACCATATCCGTACCAGCTGGACCTGATTGGCACGGAAATTGGAACGGTAAGCACAGAGAACGGTGGAAAAACGGCGTATGCTAATTTGTATATAGAATCTATCAACACAATCTCATTTGTTATCACAGCTTTTTATCTTTTGTCAAATCAACTTGGTTCAGATAACATAACTTTTTAAGTTTTCATGGCATTAACTCAAATATTTTATTTCAATTAACTGAATTTTAAGGCAACCAGGTAACTTACTTAAGGTAAACAAACAATATTTTGTATTTTTACAATTGTACAATCATATCCGTATGTTTTCGTACAACCTGTTTACCCCCAACATTAGGTTTAGGGGGGGAGTGTCATGCTTGCTTTTTTATTTTATTTTTTAAATAAAGCGTTTTCAAATTTCGAATTCATACAAAATCGCCATCTTGTAAAATAACAACGTTTTCTACACTCTAAAAAAAAAGGTTCTATATGGCACCAAAAATTATTCTTGGCTTGTAATCATAGGGGAACCTTTTTTAGTGCTATATAGCACCAATTTTGGTGCTTCAGTGGTTCTTCAACGGTTCGTCAGAGGTGCTATATAGCACCTTAGTCAAAGAACCTGTGAAGAACCTCTGAAGAACCGCTGAAGCATCAAAATTGGTGCTATATAGCACTAAAAAAGGTTCCCCTTTGATTACGAGCCAAGAACCATTTTTGGTGCCATATAGAACCTTTTTTTTTAAAAGAGTGTATTCTGTTTTTAATTACATTCGTGAGCAGTCATGTGACTCACCACTGCAGTCCATGCGGCAGATGTTCAGACTCTGGCCGGATCCGGAATTGCACGCCACGCGATCGCTCAGCTGGAAGATTCCCAACAGTTTTGTGGCCACAGCAATTTCGTCGCTTTCGCTGGAATCCTCCTCTGAACTGTCTCCGAACAAGCTTGGTGGGTTCCTGCCTCGACCCCCACCGGGGGACCTCTTTCCTCTTCCACCGGGACGGCCGTGACCAGGTCTTCCCCCTGGTCTTTCATTGGGCCGTTGTGCTGGTTTGGGAGGTCTGAAGTCATCTCGGATGGTGGTGACCAGGTTGGTGTTGAACTTTGACACACGCTCCACAGAACAGACGACTGAAAGAGAGACAGAAACACTCTTTGCTTACACTTGTTTGCTTACTACTATTCAACTCACAGTGTTTACCCTGGCAAAACTTACTTTTGGCGATGAGGCCTAAATCTACAGTTGCATTTCCAGGCACAGTCCCATTTCCAGGTGTAGTCCCATTTCCAGGTGTAGTCCCATTTCCAGGCACAGTCTCATTTCCAGGCGCAGTCACATTTCCAACCCCAGAAGTGACATTTCCAGGCACACTTCCTCCCTGATTTCCTCTCAGAGCCGCCACGAGTTGAGCCCTCAGCTCACATTTACTGAGAATCCGTCCCTCAGTCGCACTGAACACCAGCAGAACCAGAGCCAACGCCGCCAGCATCTTCACTGAGAGAACGCTCTTCATCTCTCTCTGCTCGTATATCTGGAGATTAAACGCAGGACAATGAATAAACCCAAAGAAACAATCCTAATCTGCAGAATAGTCTATTCAAACTGTGTCAAAAAAATGCTAACGAAGGAATATAAAACCGCAAATTAGAAACCATAGTACCACTGGGATAGTACCCTCAAAGATACATCTTTGTACCTTATTTACCCCTAAAAGTTTCATAGCAGTACCTTAATAGTACATTAATAGTACTGTATAAGGTACAAAGGATGCCCCTTAAGGTACAAATTTTGCCATTTTTGTGACAGTGTTCCAAGCCTAAAGAGCCTAATAGGTGAATTAAACACAATTGGTTGTTTAATCATTTTGCTCTTTGGCAAGACAACTTGGTCTAGACTCAAGAGGCAACACTCATGCAATTAAACACTTTGCATTAGCTCTTCTACAACCAAATGGCTCATTACTGTTACATATTTTAACAGTTATAAAACAACGCATGAGCATTTTTTAGCCTGGCAGATAAATGAGAGCAATATTTGCTAGTATTACAAAGAGTTCAGAAGTGATTTTACCACAGAGGCTGTATGTAGATCTAGTCTTCAGTCTTGCTTCGGAAGGCTGGTGTTTGTATCTACTGTCCACTGTGTGCTGAGGGGCTCTTTATACTAAACTGACATGATGACTTCACTGCTGCAAAAACTCACCAAACCTGTTAAAAAATCCCCACATGACTTGGATTCCAAAGACAAATGGCTTGCATTGCTTCATAATTTTGCAATCGCTCTTCATCCTTGTAACATTACACTCAGGTAGAGGTGAGTCAGATTTTGCCTAGTCACTGTTTCCTCTCACCATTCAAACTATTTTTAAACTGAGACCATGTAATTATGAGGTCTTTGTTGTGCTATACACACGTTCCTTCAGCCTTTGAACCAGTGGCCCTGCAAATAAATGAGCAATTTCAATATTTTTATTTTACTTTTTAATTTGAAATGATTATCGTTGAACTTAAGAACTCGCAAAATCATATTTTACTTATTCAGGACCAAAATATCCATTATATAGACCTCCAGCACTCTAAAAAATGCTGGGTTAAAAACAGCCCAGTGATTGGGTTGTTTTAGCCCAACGATTGGGTTGTTTTAGCCCAGTGAAGGGGTTGTTTGAACCCAGCGATTGGGTTGTTTTAGCCCAGTGAATGAGTTGTTTTAACCCAGTGATTGGGTTGTTTTTGCCCAGTGAAGGGGTTGTTTGAACCCAGCGATTGGGTTGTTTTAGCCCAGTGAATGAGTTGTTTTAACCCAGTGATTGGGTTATTTTAGCCCAGTGAAGGGGTTGTTTGAACCCAGTGATTGGGTTGTTTTAGCCCAATGAACAGGTTGTTTTAACCCAGTGATTGGGTTGTTTTTGCCCAGGGGTTGTTTGAACCCAGCGATTGGGTTGTTTTAGCCCAGTGAATGAGTTGTTTTAACCCAGTGATTGGGTTGTTTTTGCCCAGTGAAGGGGTTGTTTGAACCCAGCGATTGGGTTGTTTTAGCCCAATGAACAGGTTGTTTTAACCCAGTGATTGGGTTGTTTTAGCCCAGTGAAGGGGTTGTTTTAACCCAGTGATTGGGTTGTTTTTGCCCAGTGAAGGGGTTGTTTGAACCCAGCGATTGGGTTGTTTTAGCCCAGTGAATGAGTTGTTTTAACCCAATGATTGGGTTGTTTTAGCCCAGTGAAGGGGTTGTTTGAACCCAGCTATTGGGTTGTTTTAGCCCAATGAACAGGTTGTTTTAACCCAGTGATTGGGTTGTTTTAGCCCAGTGAATGAGTTGCTTTAACCCAGTGATTGGGTTGTTTTAGCCCAGTGATTGGGTTGTTTTAGCCCATGGAATGAGTTGTTTTAACCCAGCGATTGGGTTGTTTTAGCCCAATGAACAGGTTGTTTTAACCCAGTGAATGGGTTATTTTTACCCGATGGTTGGCTTAAAAACAACCCAATCGCTGGGTTTGTCCATTTTCAACCCAACTTGGGTTGTTTTTAACCCAGCATTTTTTAGAGTGAGTGTATTATTAATATTTATCATTACTAAACTTAAAACCCGACACTATTTCAACCCTCACTTTCAGAGAACAAGTTTAGTTCAGTGGAGGGATTCTTGACATAATTTTAAAGCACCCTTCATGCCAAAAAGGTTCTATAAAAGGAGAAATGTCTTGATTGATTGCATAATACATTCATGTACTGTAAAAAAAAAAAAAAAAAAAAAAAATCATAATTTGCCTATTAAAACTAGAGGCACAGAGTTTACCCATTTCACCCTGGCAGATAAGTTGCAATGAGAAGCACACAAATCTCAAACATGATTATGATCAACAATTGTAACTAATTATGAACTCTGAATAATATGACAGCTAAATAACAGTGTCAGCAGCAGCAGCAGCGTAAAGCAAGCCGGCTAATGCAAAGTAATAATATTTTTTTTAATAATAATTACCTCATAATTGGGAACTGGCACAAAATTGTTTGTTCAAATAACTCAATTTGTAATCTTTTTGCAAATGCTTGAATTTAAGTAAGGTCAACAAAAACAATTGTTAGCATTTTCCTCTAAAAAAAATAAATAGCTTGAACAAATATTATTTGGGATGAGTTGTCGACTATACAAGAATACTCTAAACATATTGCTAACAAAAATTAACTAGATTTGTCCAAAATTGGTCCAAATGTTGTTCCAAATTGAGTTATCTGAACAAACTATTTTATATTCCACCATGTTGTGCTGGTTCCCATGCATTGCATCTTAAAAAATATATGTGGTAATTATATTATATAAAAATTATTATTGCTTTGCATTAACCGGCTTAATTTACGCTGATGCTGTTGTTTAGTTGTCATATACACTGATCAGGCATAACATTATAACCTAATATTGTGTTGGTCCCCCTTTTGCTGCCAAAACAGCCCTGACCCGTCGAGGCATGGACTCCACTAGACCCCTGAAGGTGTGCTGTGGTATCTGGCACCAAGATGTTAGCAGCAGATCCTTTAAGTCCTGTAAGTTGTGAGGTGGAGCCTCCATGGATCGGACTTGTTTGTTCAGCACATCCCACAGATGCTCGATTGGATTGAGATCTGGGGAATTTGGAGGCCAAGTCAACACCTCAAACTCGTTGCTGTGCTCCTCAAACCATTCCTGAACCATTTTTGCTTTGTGGCGGCGCAGTATCTGCTGAAAGAGCCACAGCCACCAGGGAATACTGTTTCCATGAAACGGTGTACAGATGCGAAAAATGTAGAAAATTTAACCCGATCTGAATTTTAAAAATCAAGCATGGAGATGAAAAAACAAGGATTGAAGCTGCTTTTGGTTAAAAAGATGGCCTGCTACTCATTAGATGAACAAAAGTTGATTTGTACTGAATTAGTTGAGTTAACTTAAGAAGTTGAGTGCGATAGGTTGCCTTATTTTTTTTAAGTTAGCTCAACTATTTTTTTATAGTGTGTTTAATGGGTTATTTCAATTTTTCCTACTGATGAAGTATATTTACGAGCTGTTTAGTTCATCAAATGTAATTCAAATTAAATAAAAAATGAAGTTAACTAATTACAAATAAATCCATATAATGGGAAACACTCAAAGTCTACAAATTAAATGCTTGACCAAACCGTTTTTTAAAATTTCATTCTACTTAATTTTAATGGATATGTATAATTTAGCATCACTCAGTTTTGGTGTGCTTTATAATCATTTAATTGAAAAAGACATTAACCCATGACATTTCTCTTGTTGTGTGCAATGATATTAAAAATGCTTCAGTGTTAAATGTTACAGGTTGAATATCAAAGGCAAAAATGTCTAATAATGGCTTTACTAAAATATTAATTTTAAATAACTTAAACTTGACACATTATTCAGCCCTTATTTGTATACTGATAGAGGCGTTATCTAAAAGAAGCTTGCTTTAGTTTTATAGTCATGTGGTCAAAAAGACTTTTATGATTATACACCCTTAAATATGATGTCAGAAAGAAGACAAGCCACAACATTAATTCATTCATGTTTTTTTCTTCAAAAGTCCTGTCCAGGTGATGAGCTGGGGAAGTCCAGACTGTGTGTTGTGTGTATAGTGGGTGGACTGGTATCACACACACACACACACACACACCTGTAGTTGGAGTACTATTATGTCATTTAAGCCGGACTGCCACGTAGTTTCGGCAGTAATTAATAACAGATGCATCTTGTGTTGTTACAGAGCTCTTTTGTCTTCAAGCACACAATCCTCTGATTCATTTGTCTGTCGACTGTCAATCTTTGTTCAGTTAAAATGTATGCATATGCAGACCATTTAGATTTCCACCTAAATATTTTTGAAGTGAAAAGTATTTTAAACTCTGTACAAAGTGGCCCCAAAAAGTATCTGAACTTCACTGCATTACATACAAAATATTAAACCAAGTCGCGGTGTTATTTTTAACCAGCTGGTCTGAGCTCATTTTGTGTGAATGCGTAAAGGTCATCATATTAGCATATGAACGTTTCACAAAGTTTGACAACAGAACGAGTAAAACATGTTAATTTTGAACAATATAATTATTGTTTTATATTTTGAGAGCTACAATCAAAGAAAATTCAAGCTTTTTTTAGATTTACGAATTTCAAATGTATAGTAAAAAATTCCACAATAGAAGTGATTCGTTTCTAAATCATGCTAGCGACATGAGAAATCATGCTAGCGACATGCTAAATCATGTTAACAACATGCTAATTAATGCTAGGAAAGTGCTAATTCATGCTATCAACATGTTAAGAAATGCTAGGAAAGTGTTAAATCATGTTAACAACATGTTAATGCATGCTAGCAAAAACATGTTTAATCATGCCACCAATCATGCTAAATCATGTTAACAACATGCTAATCGATGCTAGGAAAGTGCTAAATCATGTTAGCTACATGTTAATTCATGTTAACAATGTGATAAATTAAGCTAGCAACATGCAAATTCATGCTAGCAAAATGGTAAAACATGCCAGCAAAATACTAAATCATGCTATCAACATGCTAATTCATGTAAGCAATGTGCTAAAGCATGTCAGCAAAATGGTAATGCATGCAACCAACCAACATGCTAATACATGCTAGCAAAAAGCTAATTCATGCAATCAACATGCTAAAACATGCTAGGAAAACACTAAGTCATGCAATCAACATGTTAAAACATGCAAATAATGTCCTAAATCGTGTTAACGTGATAAAACATTTTAGTAACATGATAAATTATGCTAGCAACATGCTATACATGTTAAAAATGTGCTAAAAAAAATGTTAATTAATGTTAGGAAATGATTCAATCATGCTAGCAAACATGTTAAATCATTCATCACAACGTGTTAAAACAGGTTAGCAACATGTTAAACCATGTTAACAACATGTTAGTAAAACATGCTAATCATATTAACAGCATGTTGAAATGTAATGGTGTTAAAACATGCTAGCAAACTTGTTATTCATGTTAACATCATGCTAGCAAAATTCTAAAACATGTTAGCAATGTGTTAAATCATGCTAGCGACATGATAAAAAAAATGCTAGTAACATTTTTTCACTTTCTCTGAGTAAAACCTTCAAACTTCCAAATTGTTCAAAGTTATTTTAAACTTTCAGACCTGGCTTTATCAAGCCAACACCTGATTTTGTCATCACACTTTACTCATCTAGTTGAAAATTGTACATTTCTTATGTAACACTTTTATCTAATACAATGACATTCACACATTTTAAGTGTCCAAAAACGTTTGCGTCCACTTTATTTTCAGTTCAGATCCAACTGAGTATAAAGTGGGTGCAAATGTTTTTTATTAAATTGCTTAAATGTATTTAATTCTACAGAAATGATCCAGGTTTAGTATCACACACCTTCAATGCACCATGTAAAATCTGGTGAGAGAACAACGAACAATGAACCGTACAGTTGAGGAACATGATCAGTTATGACATAAGTATTGAATATCAGAGAAGACTGGAGCCTATGACAATAGTCTGACAAAGATAAACTCAAATTGTTTAGTGTTTCTATAGAGAGGGATCAGTTTGCAGGAAGTGAGTCGGGTCAGAAGAGTTTTGTGCTATTTTTGATGTGAACAGAAGACAAATGTCAGCATGACTCAGACATTTAGACGACGACACATGCCAACAAGAATGTCAGTCTCACTGCTGTGATTATCTTATATCTAATAGTTAAATATGATGTGTTTCCCACACAACATCCATTGTCAAATGCAGGTGGAGATTATTACTCATTTGTTAGTCCTCATTTGTTTGATCATCTAATGAATTGCATTGGGATATTTAAATATTTACATAGTTACTGTATTACACCAATGTATGATTGCGATTATGCCATTCCAATGTCATACTTTGAAGTAAATCTAAACAAACAACAGCATGGATTAGTCACCTTAACGTAATCACAAAACAAAAGTCTTTTATGATACTGTGTATTTTCACTACATGTTAAGGCTGATCATTTCAGACGTGCATTAAATATCTTTGTGGCTTTCAGGTTCTGGTTGCATGCCAGTGGAAAATGACTTTGTGCGCATACTTTACACCACAAGATCTGCTGTGTCATTGAGTGAGCGCATTCCAGCAGGAAGATAAGGGTCCGGAATGACATCAAGTTTATACTTTAAATGTTAAATGTCTGTGGAGGACCTCTGACCTCACCATTGTGGTACCATTTAAAAACTTAAGCTTCTTTACTTTCTGCAGACCTGCATCACTTTGGCATTTGTTTTACACAAAGTAACTTACTTACACTAAATTATTCTGGCACCATTCCCGCCTGGATTTGGCCTACCCAAATTGAAAAGCTTCCCATACCCACATACAGTGGTCTCTAAATACACAATACTAGTGTCATTGTACAGGAAACCCTTTGAAGTTACATAAACCACTGCACTTAAAAAAAGTCAAACTGCTCAACTAAAGGAATCATAATGATCACCATAATGGCGACCAAACATTTCCAATAAAACATAAACATCTAAATCTCTGTTAATTCTCAATAAGAGCTTCTATAGATGTACAGTATGACAGGAATACTTGTGAAGTCGTTAAATCCTCCTCTACTGAGATCTTCAGACATTTAATGTCTTCATTTATCTTCGGTTGATTTCATCTAAAGCTGTGGCTGAAGTCAGTTGTAGTTCTTGTGTTTCTCTTTCCTTCAGTGATTCAGCTCATTATCATCAGGTGTTCATCACTAATGGTCAATCATCACTTAACTTTAACACTGCTTCAGTGTTATTTTAACTCTCTGTGGAGTGGGACCAAATACACTCTGAGCAGTGTTGATTTAACGCTTTTTGATTTTTTTGGTTATAAATTAATTTTTGAAAGTGTGTAACTCAGGCCCTGTGTGCTCTAGCACCCTGCAGATAATTTGGGATGTTTCCACTAGATGGCAGTAAATACTGGAAAAAAGATTTTTGTCTGTATCATGTATGCAAGATTTATTCAAATGGATCTGAACCCCCCCACCCCATTCCCATATACAGTGGTATAAATGCAATATCCCTGTGTTATTTTACAGAATACCCTGAAATTACATAAAACACTTCTGTAAGTGATAAATATTATATTGCATTGGGATATTTAAATATTTACATAGTTACTGTATTACACCAATGTATGATTGCGATTATGCCATTCCAATGTCATACTTTGAAGTAAATCTAAACAAACAACAGCATGGATTAGTCACCTTAACGTAATCACAAAACAAAAGTCTTTTATGATACTGTGTATTTTCACTACATGTTAAGGCTGATCATTTCAGACGTGCATTAAATATCTTTGTGGCTTTCAGGTTCTGGTTGCATGCCAGTGGAAAATTACTTTGTGCGCATACTTTACACCACAAGATATGCTGTGTCATTGAGTGAGCGCATTCCAGCAGGAAGATAAGGGTCTGGAATGACATCAAGTTTATACTTTAAATGTTAAATGTCTGTGGAGGACCTCTGACCTCACCATTGTGGTACCATTTGAAAGCTTAAGCTTCTTTACTTTCTGCAGACCTGCATCACTTTGGCATTTGTTTTACACAAAGTAACTTACTTGCACTAAATTACTCTGGCACCATTCCCGCCTGGATTTGGCCTACCCAAATTGAAAAGCTTCCCATACCCACATACAGTGGTCTCTAAATACACAATACTGGTGTCATTGTACAGGAAACCCTTTGAAGTTACATAAACCACTGCACTTAAAAAAAGTCAAACTGCTCAACTAAAGGAATCATAATGATCACCATAATGGCGACCAAACATTTCCAATAAAACATAAACATCTAAATCTCTGTTAATTCTCAATAAGAGCTTCTATAGATGTACAGTATGACAGGAATACTTGTGAAGTCGTTAAATCCTCCTCTACTGAGATCTTCAGACATTTAATGTCTTCATTTATCTTCGGTTGATTTCATCTAAAGCTGTGGCTGAAGTCAGTTGTAGTTCTTGTGTTTCTCTTTCCTTCAGTGATTCAGCTCATTATCATCAGGTGTTCATCACTAATGGTCAATCATCACTTAACTTTAACACTGCTTCAGTGTTATTTTAACTCTCTGTGGAGTGGGACCAAATACACTCTGAGCAGTGTTGATTTAACGCTTTTTGTTTTTTTTTTTGGTTATAAATTAATTTTTGAAAGTGTGTAACTCAGGCCCTGTGTGCTCTAGCACCCTGCAGATAATTTGGGATGTTTCCACTAGATGGCAGTAAATACTGGAAAAAAAGATTTTTGTCTGTATCATGTATGCAAGATTTATTCAAATGGATCTGAACCCCCCACCCCATTCCCATATACAGTGGTATAAATGCAATATTCCCGTGTTATTTTACAGAAAACCCTGAAATTACATAAAACACTTCTGAAAGTGATAAATATTATAGTATACGTATGTCAGGGTTAGTCAACTGGCGGCCCGCCAGTCATCTTTATCCTGCCCTCCTAAACATTTAAAATCAGTGCAGTTACTTTAAGACCAAGCCCGCCACGCATTCATGTTTAGCCAGTCCCTGCCGGAAGATGTTTAAAAATTACAAGAACCAATTTACACTCACCGTCAGCGTATTTTCAGCGAGGTTTGGCCATTTTCATTTTGACTATGTTTGGCACAACTTACACATGTGAGTCAAGCTTTTCAAAAACAACACTCGTTCCTCCCTTTCAAGTGATCAGTGCTTGCGGATTGTGCTAAATTCCTATGAGCCCAATTTTTTTTGCCGTTTCAAGATTAAGCAAATGCAATTTTAGTCATTAGCAAAAGACTGGCATAGGTTGTGAAATACTGTATGTGCATGTTTTTTAATATATGGTTATAAGAGAATGGTAAAAGTTTGGCCCACATCATATTTACGTTTTTTAAATCTTGCAGGGTGCTAGAGCTCACAGGGCTTACTTGGCATACTTTCAACAATGAATTTATTGCCAAAAAATCAACAAGAGTCCCTTTTTGGGGGGGGTTTATTACAGCTCAGACAACATATACTTACATGTTTATCACATTTAGCAGTGATTTATGTAACTTCAAAGGGTTTCCTGTAAAATTAGACCAAAATTGTGTATTTAGAGACCACTGTATGTGGGTATGGGAAGCTTTTCAATTTGGGTAGGCCAAATCCAGACGGAAATCCCCAAAAATGGTCCCAGAGCATAAGAAGTTAATCGAAAGGTTTTGATTCTGATAGGAGCTTCATGTGTTGTTTTGGGTGTGGTGGGTCAGATAGACATGTGATCTTCTCTTCTGTACGTCCCACAGCTCTCCAGTGGGGCTGGATGGGAACTCAGCGTGAACTTCTGGATATCAGTGCCTGTGTAAAAACAGCACAAAACATCAGCATAAAGTTCATGACTGCCTTTTATAATGGCATGTCGTTCTTGTCATTTCATCCGCTCTAAGCTAAAATCCTTCATCTGTGTTGCGGTATGTGCGGATTGTGGCTTGTCATGTTGATGGAGATCGACACACTTTCAGGTACAGTGATTTTATGGCATTTATGTTTCATAAGCGCACCACCACAGCTTTCCATCTCTTCCAGTGTCCTTGAAAACAAACAATTTGTTGAGGAAGTAATTCAGCCCAAAATAAAATATAATTTATCTAATTTTTCCATATGCAACTATTTTATTCTGTGGTAGACAAAACAAGACTTTTTCATAAAGCTGTTCATATGTGACTGCAGGCCGTCAAGCTCAAAAAAGGAGGAAAAAAAAGACCTTTTTAAAATTCCAAGTCGGAAGACATTGCTGACGAAAAATCATTAGGTTACTTGCGTAACTCCGGTTCTCTGATAACAGAAGTGAGGTATCTCACTGAGGGAACGCCTCCAGGCGTGACTGACTGCGGAAGCACCAATTACACCACGTCTGTCAGACTGACAGACCAATCACCACAGCGATCAGGGAGTCCTGCCTCCCTGGTATATAACTCGCTGCCGCGTCATTCTTCGCATATCTTCTTCACCGTGTAGACTGCAAGAAGGGCGGTGAGGTGAGATACCTCACTTCTGTTATCAGAGAACTGGGGTTACACAAGTAACCTAATGTTCTCTTTCTAACATCCGTTCGGTATCTCACTGAGGGATATGGACCACTCCCGTATTGCAGATATGCTGTAGGAACAGATGCAGCAGAAATGTGGCAACTAGTGATCATGGCTCTGACACTAAAGTGAAGCCCTATGCACTAATGTGTCAAGAAAAACCCCTAGTAGACCGGGACTTACACCCGGGTGTTTAACGGTGCATGTGATTGTCTGTAGGAAAAGCTATGATGTATCACGTTCAACTCCCACACCGAGCACTGTATGGGCCAAAGACGGCTCGGTCACATCCAGTCTATAATGTCTGACAAAAGTGTGCGGTGAAGCCCAGCTGGTCGCAGCACAAATATTCTGAATATAAACACCCCTGAAGAGAGCCCAGGAAGTAGCCATTCCTCTAGTGGAGTGAGCTCGAAGCTCTGGTGGAGACTGTAATTCTGCGTCTTTGTAACACATTACAATCGCATTTACCACCCAATGAGAAAGCCGTTGGCGTGAGAGAGGTTTTCCCTTACAATTATCAGCCCACGAAACAAAAAGCTGATTGCTCTTTTGAGCGCTTTAATTCTCTGCACGTAAGTGTATAGAGTGCACACTGGGCAAAGACAATGTAACCGCTCCTCCTCTGATTTAGAAAAGGGGGTCGGGAAGAATGCCAACAATTCCACAGGTCGGTTTTCTCCTAATGTCTCCCTGACCTTAGTAACGAATGGCGGGTTAGTTCTCAGCGTAACTTTCGATTCACCCGTTGCAAACTGCATACAGGAAGGATGTACAGACAAAGCGTGTGACTCACTCACTTGCTTGGCTGTAGTGAGAGCAAGTAAAAGCGCTGTCTTAAAAGAAAGACGCTGCAAATCAATATTCTCCAATGGTTTAAAATGGGGCTGGGAGAGCGCGTCCAGAACTATCGATAAGTCCCAGGGCGGAATAAGAGACTTGATGACCGGAAGTAACCGTCTCGCCCCTCTCATGAATCGACCTACCAAGGGGTGCTGGCCTATCGTACCTGAGTCCAGCCCCACGTGACATGCTGATATGGCAGAAAGATAGACCTTTACTGTCGAAAAAGCTCTACCTTTGTCTAATAGTTCCTGTTGGAAACAGAGAACATCTGACACTGAGCTTAAGAATGAGATTATCCGTCTCTCGGCGCACCATCGTTCAAAAACTTGCGCGATGCGAAGAGATCTACGGCAGTCTGACCGTATCTCAGCCACAGCTGATTCACCACCTGTGGGTGGAGTGTCCACTCTCCATACATGGGATTCCCCCTGGACAACAGATCCGCCCCTCTGTTCATTATCCCTGGTACATGTGTTGCTCGTAACGACAGGAACCGAGTGCTGCCCCACACCAACAAACTCTGAGGCAGACTGTGTAGATGGCGAGAGCGTACACCCCGTCTGTTTATGTAAGCTACCACCATTGTGTTGTCCGTTCTGACCAACACATGGTGTCCCTGAAGGAGCTGAATAAAGTGATTTAGTGCTAGTAACACTATAAGCAGCTCTAGGTAATTTATGTGTTTCTCCCTTTGAGATGGAGACCACACCCCTCGCACCGTTCTGCCCTCGAGCACAGCTCCCCAGCCCGTGAGTGATGCATCCGTCATCACCACTTTTCTTAGAGTGATTGGACCTAATACAGTCCCTTCTCTGAGGAAATTGGGGGCTTTCCAGTGACGCAAAGCCCTCACACATTCCTCCGAGACGATCACTCTGCGGCTGAGCTTGCGTCCGAGGCGCGCGCTCTGAGCCATCAGCCCCAATAACCTCAGACATATCCTGAGGGGAATTGATCTCCCTTTCTGAAAAAGAGAGATGCAACTGCGGAATGACTTGACGCGTTCCTCTGATAAAAACGCTCGATACAGCACTGAATTCAACCTGAGACCCAGTTAATTTCTTGTGTGGGGAGCAAACAGCTTTTCTCGTGGTTCACTTTGAAGCCTAGGTCTGTCAAATGTGCCACCAGAATGTGTGTATCTCTCGCTGCCTGTTGCTGCGATTGCGTGCACAGCAAAACATTGTCTAAATATGCTGATACTCTGACGCAGAGGTGACAGAGCTGCCTCCACACATTTGCTGAAAAGACAAGGTGCGAGGGACAGACCGAAGGGAGTCCTCACATATTCGTATGCTTTGCCCTGATAAGCAAACCTGAGAAATTTCCTGTGTGCAGGAAAAATCTCTATATGAAAATGCGCGTTCTTGAGATCTATTGATGTGAACCAATCTCTGTGACGCAACGTTTGGGACAGGGTTCGTAATCCGAGCATTTTGAACTTGTATTTCCTGAGGTGTTTGTTCAGGGTCCGCAGATCTAAAATAGGGCAGAGACCCCCACCTTTCTTTGGAATCACAAAGTATCGAGAGTAGAAGCCCTGATGGAATTCCTCTCGTGGCAACATTCTTATTACCCCTTTTCTCAGAAGATTTCCTCCTCTAGAATCCTCTAGAAGACTTGATTCCCCTTGTTACTTTTGACATAATCACTCCATTGAAACTCAGTGGTTTTACCGCGAATTGGAGTATTTAGCCTTTCTCTATTGTGGATAAGACCCATGGAGACACTGCGCATGCGCAGCTCGCGCAAAGAGTGTGCTCCTTTCCCCTTCGCTCACTGGCGGTGTGGTGGCGCCGCTCAGTGGCAAAGATTGGAGTAGCAGGTTTAACAGGGGGTTTTTTGGTTTCATTTTTATTGCAGTGTTCGCAAAACCCACTGAGCAAAGTTATGTCCAAAAGACGTCTTTTCAACGTCTTTGCCACTAGAGGCGTACGTTGAAAAGACGTCCACTGAGAAGCCAGAATGAAAGTTTTTATGACGTCTGTTTTTGACGTGTTCTGCATGCCCGATATAGACGTTCATGGAACCTCAAGGTTAAAAACTAGTAATGTGCTCATTGTGGACATATTTCCCATTTGTAATTGCAAAGCAACTCACGGACAGTGTGTGTTTGTCCAGAAATCATGAAAATAAAAGAAACTTCGCTCACACCTTTAGACACTTTAGACAACTTAGCATCTGTAATTCACACATCTTTGGATCGTGAGAGAATCGTGGGATTCAATCCAGGATCTTCTTGCTGTGAGGAGACAGTGTTTCCCACTGAGACACTGGTGCTGCCCTTAATCACAGACATAAGACACACTTTGACTATTTCTGTCAGACGTCTACAGAAGCTCTTACTGAGAATTAACAGAGCTTTAGATGTTGATGTTTGTTTCATTTGAAGTCACCATTGTGGTGGGAAGCGTTTGCTTTAGTTAGTCTCTTGGTCCCTGTACTTGAGTTAGCTTTTCTTTGTCTTCTGTAACTGTGTGTGTGAAACACAATAGTTGTGGCATGAACTCTTTTCGTTTGTGCATACAGCCTGTCCTAATATTCGACCCCGTGGGTGGAGGCAGGGGAATAAGTGCAGGGGGCACCATGAGAACCCATAATGGCTGAACCTGCTGAACTGGCCCTTAAGACATCCGGGACCATCCACAATTCACAACCTTCTTCGTTTCCCTGGAGGAGGAGGAAAAGTGTTGAACTCTGAGGGGGGTGGAGCAGAAAACCCTGGGTGCTGCTCTCTGTCCCCCTGTGCTAAACAAGGCTCTTTCCTAGGTAGGGTTGGAAGGACGGTGTTTTCAGCATACGACTGTTTTCCCTTATTCTGGGACGGCTGGGACTGTGAAGTCGCTGCAGTTGGATGTTGAGGTGGTGGGGGGCGATGACCACGATAATCTGGGTATCTCCGTTTCGGCTGAGGCGTGAAATTCACGCGTGCAGGCTGGTATGGTCTAACTGTAGGCTTTCTAGGGAGAGGGTTTCAAACGCCTCTCCCTCCTTCCTCCTCAAATCACACTGCTGACGCATGGCTGTGACAGTAGAGCCGAACAGTGCCTTGGGATCCACGGGGGCATCGTTGAACTCTACCTTTTCCTTATCGGAAAGGCCAGAGAGACCCAGCCATAACGCTCTTTCCCCCACCACAGCCGGAGATTCAAATCGGCTATCACACATATCTCCTCCCAGAGGGCTGGGTTGGGAGATCCTGCGTCCAGCTGGTCTAATACGAACCAAATCGTATTAGATCGGAAGATAGGCTGTTTATTCTCTAAGAATGGAAAACTCGCCTTAACGCGGACGTTTTCCTAACAAAGTACTCCTTAACAGCAAAATTAAGATTTACCGCATTTGCAATGTCACCGGCCGGCTTCGTCTGTAAACTGTTCAACGGTAAATCCAATAATGTGTCAGTGAATACGGCTTCCACAATCTTCACGGGGAAGAAAGTGAGAGTTATATACCAGGGAGGCGGGACTCCCTGATCGCTGTGGCGATTTTCAGTCTGACAGACATGGTGTAATTGGTGCTTCCACAGTCGGTCACGCCTGGAGGCGTTCCCTCAGTGAGATGCCGAATGGATGTTAGAAAGAGAACTACTTAGTATTCACTATAAAATCAAAACATTCATGCAAATTATTATTATGTTTTAGTTTTTTATTGTTAAAAGTTTTAGTAATTGTGTTGTACGTTCTTTTTGTTGTAAATATATCTATTTAGTTGTTTTTGTTGTTGTTTCAGTTCGAGTTATTTTATTAGGCTACACCAGGTTAACCTGAAAATGATCAATGTAGCCTTGACAACTAACTGAAATAAAAAGTTAATATTTTATTTTACTTCAAGTAAAGTTATGGTTAGTTTTAGCCGACTATACTAACAAATAACCCTGTTTGACATTCGTCAAAATGTTTCCTTCCATGTTTCGCAAAGAACAACAGCTTTCAGATCTGGAACGACATATAGGCCTATACAGTATATGATAAATAACACTCTAGTGAAACTGAAAACATTTAGTTAAAGGCTCAATATGTACTTTTCGGCTCTAGAGGTCACTTATACAAAACAAAGGCGTAGTTTGATGGCATCTTGATTTCACGGAATCATGGGAGTTGTCGTCTTCACCTCTACAGCTGGTGGAAAAGAATCCGACGGGACTCGGGCAGAAATCATATTCATGGATGAGCTAATGTATTAAATATTAAAGCTAATGTAGTATGAAGCAGGGCGGGGCTGAAAGCTGTTGGAGCGGAACAAGGCCGCTGGAGCGATTGCTAATGAGAGACAAGCGTGCCACACCACTCGAGAGCTTTTATTATGCCGCAGTTGGCGCTTACGCTTCTTCTGCTCATGTGTATGTGGGGTAACACAGCGCTGTTTTATCATATTAGATACAATTTGAGTGTGTTGAGAGTTATGTTATAACTCGGCAGCTAGACACTTGTTGCACACTGCAGTGAGCTAGATGGATATTTGAATGGGGTTTTGGTTAAATGGCTGAAATAAGGTCTGTGGTGAACACAAGCTCAAGACATTTTCAAGTTTTATTCTACAACATAAAATTTATCAGTATTACCCCACTCATGATTTTTTAAGCTGTTACGTGCCTTGAAAAAGGCGGTTGCTAACAAGTGGCTAATGGGACTACAGAGTCTGTCGAGGAAATTAAACATCATCACACCGAACACGTAAACTCAGTCACTTTTACAGCCTCATTATGATCATAATTGTGCTCTTATAAACTACTAACTCAAACGATCTAGGAAAATGTTTTGATATAAAAACTGCACCCCTCTAAATAGTCATCGCTCGTTGTGTAACGCTATATGACTGTGACTGTTAATGATGAAGTCATTATACTTCTCATGTATCCGAGTCATGAATGATTGTTTTCAGATTAGTGGGACAATGCTAATCCATCAGTTTTGCGTGAGATATGTCAACATGCATGTGACAATACATTTATGGATTCAGCATATTCACTGCTGTTTTTAATCCAATGCAAATTCATATCCCAGTTCCATTTGATGTTTACACAGATCAATGCATGTGGAACCACGTTTAAGCTTCAAAACATTCCCACACACTCCCTGTTTCTCCACTTACAGGTCAAGAACATCCCAATGTGTGAAGGACAACTAGTCTGCAGTTGCTCAGGCTGTGTCTACATCTATATGTAACCTTTATGTTTGCAAAACCTGATTTTGTAAGGTCCAGAGTACAAATATATGAAGAAATAAGCCTTCCAACAAAACCCTCCTGATTATCCAGGGTGGGAGACCAAGTTTAAGAGCTTAGGAGACAGAAGCTTTTGTAAGACTAAAAGGTGAGTGTTGCCAAATATCAAGAAAGGGGATTTAATCATAATCTTCTATTAATGACTCTGAGAAAAGGCTTTTAAGCAATCGCTTCATTCCTCTACAGGGGTTTAGATGCAAGTGAAGACACTGAAGGCAGGTAAAACAGAGGCATCTGGTGAATCTTCTCTAACACAGACCTATAGACAGCGATGTGTGTTGTCCGCTGTGACTGGACAGCGAGGCCTGCAGGCTCAGCAGATCAAAGTTTCGTCTCGGATAACGCTGCTCTGCTCTAGATTCATTACGTAGCAGGTCTGGAGTCTTCGGTGTCGATCTGAGGAAGGCAAATCAGAAATCTGTTGAGGTTGGTGCAGCCTAGTGGTTAAAAAATTGGGCTACATTGTTTACTACACACTAAGAAAAAGGGTGTCAAATTTGTACCTTTATGGTTATAACAGCTTGTCACTGGGGCGGTACCCTTAAAATAACATCTTTGTACCTTTTTTACTCCTAAAAGGTGCATATTAGTACCTTAGAGTACAAATACGTACCTTACGGTACTACTATGAACCTTTTTGTGGTAAAAAAGGTACAAAGATATTCTTTTAAGGGTACCGCCCCAGTGACAAGCTGTTGTACCCATAAAAGTACAAATTTGACACCCTTTTTCTCAGTGTGTATCACAGTACTACCTGTATAATGTCACTCAATTATAAGCTACATAAATTGATATATCAGCCTGGTTCCCTTGACTAAAAACCAACAGGATTTTTCCATTGGCTTTTGGATTATTGCAGAAAATAAACACTGCAACAAACAAATGGTCCGCCATGCTTTGTTTACATCTAGTTACCACAATTCCTTGCACTCAGGCAGTTTGGCGTGACTTTGCCTGGATGCTCCAAAGTCGTGAGTCGTGGTTTGAAGACGTAATTTACGGGCTCAAAAACCTGCCTGGAACACAGCATTAGCTTGAACAATGGTCTGGGGAGTCTGCTCTGTATTTTCTTCTGCACGAGAGGCGTGATCAATGGGCATAATTCAAATGACTCTGTACGCAATTGGATAGTCCTTCAACCAATCAGACTACAAGAGGTGTGATCAACGAGCATAATTCAAATGACTCAGTACGCAATTGGATAGTCCTTCAACCAATCAGACTACAAGAGGTGTGATCAATGGGCATAATTCAAATGACTCAGTACGCAATTGGATAGTCCTTCAACCAATCAGACTACAAGAGGCGTGATCAATGGGCATAATTCAAATGACTCTGTACACAATTGGATAGTCCTTCAACCAATCAGACTACAAGAGGCGTGATCAATGGGCATAATTCAAATGACTCTGTATGCAATTGGATAGTCCTTCAACCAATCAGACCACAAGAGGCATGATCTATGGGCATAATTCAAATGACTCTGTATGCAATTGGATAGTCCTTCAACCAATCAGACTACAAGAGGCGTGATCAATGGGCATAATTCAAATGACTCTGTATGCAATTGGATAGTCCTTCAACCAATCAGACTACAAGAGGCGTGATCAATGGGCATAATTCAAATGACTCTGTACACAATTGGATAGTCCTTCAACCAATCAGACTACAAGAGGCGTGATCAATGGGCATAATTCAAATGACTCTGTACGCAATTGGATAATCCTTCAACCAATCAGACTACAAGAGGCGTGGTCAATGGGCATAATTCAAATGACTCTGTATGCAATTGGATAGTCCTTCAACCAATCAGACTACAAGAGGTGTGATCAACGGGCATAATTCAAATGACTCCGTACCGAATTGGATAGTCCTTCAACCAATCAGACCACAAGAGGCGTGATCAATGGGCATAATTCAAATGACTCTGTACGCAATTGGAAAGTCCTTCAACCAATCAGACTACAAGAGGCGTGATCAATGGGCATAATTCAAATGACTCTGTACACAATTGGATAGTCCTTCAACCAATCAGACCACAAGAGGCATGATCTATGGGCATAATTCAAATGACTCTGTATGCAATTGGATAGTCCTTCAACCAATCAGACCACAAGAGGCATGATCTATGGGCATAATTCAAATGACTCTGTATGCAATTGGATAGTCCTTCAACCAATCAGACTACAAGAGGCGTGATCAATGGGCATAATTCAAATGACTCTGTACGCAATTGGATAGTCCTTCAACCAATCAGACTACAAGAGGCGTGATCAATGGGCATAATTCAAATGACTCTGTACATAATTGGATAGTCCTTCAACCAATCAGACCACAAGAGGCGTGATCAATGGGCATAATTCAAATGAGTCTGTACGCAATTGGATAGTCGTTCAACCAATCAGACCACAAGAGGCATGATCAAAGGGCATAGTTCAAATGAGTCTGTACGCAATTGGATAGTCCTTCAACCAATCAGACTACAAGAGGCGTGATCAATGGGCATAATTCAAATGACTCTGTACGCAATTGGATAGTCCTTCAACCAATCAGACCACAAGAGGCGTGATCAATGGGCATAATTCAAATGAGTCTGTACGCAATTGGATAGTCGTTCAACCAATCAGACCACAAGAGGCATGATCAAAGGGCATAGTTCAAATGAGTCTGTACGCAATTGGATAGTCCTTCAACCAACCAGACCACAAAAGGCGTGATCAATGGGCATAATTCAAATGACTCTGTATGCAATTGGATAGTCCTTCAACCAATCAGAACACAAGAGGCGTGATCAATGGGCATAGTTCAAATGACTCTGTACGCAATTGGATAGTCCTTCAACCAATCAGACTACAAGAGGCGTGATCAACGGGCATTGATCCATCGCTTCTCTATCCATCATTGTGTTAAACCTGCCAATAGCGCACCAGGTGGATAAGCCAGTCTGTGATTGGTTCCCGTAAAAGTGTGACAAAAGCAGGATAAATTAATGTACAGGTTTCTAGCCTGAGCTGCAGGACGAAATCAAATTGCCGGCAGATCGGGCTGGGTTTACCCAGTCTAACCTCTCATGGTATCACGCTTGAGTTCTCTGAGCTCCTGAGAGCGAGCCATTCTTTCACAAATGTTTGTAGAAGCGTCTGCATGCCTAGTGCTTGATTTTATACACCTGTGGCCATGGAAGTGGCTGGAACACCTGAAATCAATGATTTGGAGGGGTGTCCTAATACTTTTGGCAATTCATCGTTTTCAGTCACGTGACTGTCGACTGTTGGGAGGGCAAAACCGGCATAGACCTGCAGCACAAGTAAAACATTTCAAATTTCTGTCAAATTTCCATCTTAAAACAAAAATATGTGAACAAGATGCACGTTTTGGGCACTTATGATCCATATACAGCTCCTGCTGCAGTATTTCTGTAACTAAAAACAGCGGGACGTTTTTAAAACGCTTAACGTGAATAACACTATAGGGTTGCACCAATAAGGATTCAATTAAGCAAAATGTAAAAAAAAAAAAAATTTAATCAAGTTTTTGATTTTAAACACAGTTTAATTATGCAGTTAGTCCGTTAGTTGATCTGATCAATCAGCAGACGAATGGTGAACTGACGACTTCTTTATTAGTGCAACCCACCCTTAAAGTGCCGTAATGTACTAAAACAGTGATATTAAAAGATCAAATTCAGTTTACACATTTTTGATGATGCATACTATATACCATAGACCGTAAAAAAATATGGACGACGCAACTTCATTGACTTCTGCTGACCAGAGTTGATGCTTTTGGAAGCCACACACAGCGATGACATCTTGGGGCCGAGTCTGCGCAGTAGAGAGCAGGAAGTAGAGGCGCGATTATCAAAAGCCCGCCCACACTTTCACAGATGCAGAACAATTTATTATGTTGGTGTGAAATAAACAGTTATAGAAATGTCGAAATCTCCTCCCAAAAATCCAGAAAAAAAAGTCTGTTAGTGCCTCAGTGACAACTTCACTCAGAGAAGCCGTCAATCTCAAACTTATTTAAAAAACGAACACTTGAAATTAAATCATGACAGAAACAATCTTTAGGAAAGGAAAGATTCTGAAAGGAGTGCTGCAGGAGTAGATGAGGCAAGAAAATGAACTCTTTATAATGGGTATCGATGGGGAAAACACTTAACAAGAAACCTCCTGTTGCATTAATATTCTGTGTTCATCTGCTTTCCTGTACAAGTATGCATCATCAATAAGGTGTATATTGAATTTGGTATTTTAATATCACAATATCACTTAATGCATTAATACTGACTACAACCCTGGTCAAAATGACTGGCGGGCAATGGAGGAAAGCCTTGTTTTGCCCTCCAGGTGGGCGTTCCTATGTGACGTCACATGAAGACTATGAATATAGTGTATCAGTATGTACATAAACATGTTTTCTCAGCAAGCCTGCAGGATGCAAAGTGAGTTTCTCTTTGTAATTATGTAAATATATCTGTGTCTCTCTCTCTCTCACACCTGTGCAGATGTGCGCTGACCGTATGAACTCTACCGATCTGACCAGGATACAGTCCCAGAACATCTCGGCCCTGACGATGAACGCTAGAGAAACACAGCGAACAGAGTCACCTGATCAAACAAACATGATGCACACAGTAAAACATACCAACATGCTTCAAGTGGGTATATTGAAGCAATAAAGTGGCCAAATTTAGCCTGAAACATAAATTGCACAACGTTAACATTTTGAAGTTAAACTGAAAGCATGTGTGAACTGCTTAATTTAAGGATGCCCAGCACACTTTATTATCCATTTAACATCCACAACCGGAACTAAACACTTTTTTTTTAAATTATTAGGACTTACACATGTGTTGGTTGATGTGTGGTGTCCTGACTTTCCTTAAATTCATGTAACCTCAGAGCAATTCCTGACCCGGCCATCCTGCACACAACATAATTAAAACTGGATTTTGGTCAAATCTTACATGCTCGTTAATGGCAAACGTTCCTATATTGGGAACACAATGCCTTGCATTTTAATCCACAAGACAAAAAAACAGGTTTGCTCGTCTTCGAATCTGATTCAGAGAGGTTTTGGGTAGTTGGCAGGTCAGACCAATTAGACCAGCAAACCAGTTTAGTCTGGATTGTTTTATTTTTCATCAGGAAAACATTGAAGTAAAATGTTGGTGATGAACACTGTTATGCAGCTCCAGAAATAGAATAACAAACATATCTTCACAAATTGTTGATATTCCTTCCGTGATTCTTGTCGATTCATTTTCTGCTGCGGCTCCTCGTGTCTTGTTTTTGTAGAGTGAGTCACTGCTGAGAGTCTTGTTTACAGGTCACAACCAAATCACACATGCAAATGCGAAAATCTTCATCTGAAAACAAAACGAAACCTGCTTTGAAAGACAAACGCAGGGCTTCTTACCTGCTTGTGTTCAGTCAGCGTGTAGATTCATTTGCACTTTGCACGGCTGAAAGTCAGCGTCCTCGTGAGAGTGATTGACGGCAGCGCTTCTGTTACCTGAGCACAGAAATCTGACACAGGTCAGAGCACAGAGACACTGATATCCATTCTAGAGGGAGACGGATATGTTGTATTCTGGGTCTAGTCTAAGAGTGCATGTTCTAAAGTCTCCATTGGGCTGAAATTCACTCTAATAGAACAGT